>OY744519.1:123946845-123959345 GCA_963556195.1 Sepiola atlantica | reverse complement strand
TATTTACCGAAGAGTGTCAGTTTAATCACGGGGTAGGAGCATAACTTTGCTAACCGGGTATCGAGGGTTTCGGGTTAATGTTTCTGAAGCACAGGCTAGAATGGGGGCCTTGGGTGGGTGGATGAGGACGCTTGTGGTGATAGCGTTGTCGAGCAGACAAACAAGTACGGGCCCACATCACACAGAGAACTGAGAAGGGTAATCTTCGCTTGTTTGTTTTTTTCAGTAAGGACCTTTTGGCAGAATCGACTCGTATCTAGATACGGGAAACTGTACTTATGCAGTGCCATCGTGATATGCTTAGAAAATCTGGACGTGAATGCACCGACTCTGAAAAATGCTGTCCAAGTTTTTGATTCACGTGGTGCGTTGTACTAACAATTTCAGGGCTTTCAAAATGCGTTTCCCGTGGCAGAAAAAAGGCCGTTTCTCTCAAAATATGAGTAAACTGAAGTAAAAGTTAACCGGAAGTGAATTATTTATTTTATGTTCATCAGAGTGGCTAGATTATAAGATGCGTCATACAATGTAATGAAATACATGCCAATTAATGCAAGGATACCCACACGTGTTAAAGTCATCTGATGAACCTTCAAAAAGCGTGAAACCAAATTGTATTCTTTTTTATTATTAATGCACCCTGCCTGAGAATGCATCAACCATTGTATATGAGTGTAAATTCGACAACAAATGAGTCCGAATAGACAGACAGTTCGAAACGTTTGTTTTTCTCTCTTATAAGTAGTTCTCAGTTTGACTTCCAATATTAACATCCCATAATACCTTTTATAAGATAATAATGTTTATATTAACACCCAGCCAATTAAAGCTATTAATTGTATTATCTAGATTTATAGCAGCTTCCACTCTATTCATTTTCATCAGTCAATCAAATTTTTATTGAATTCCACTAAAGGTTTGACGCATCTTAATTTTTAAAATAGTCAAACTGATAAATGTCTATCCTGATTTAATGGAAATCGTTAAGATTTATTGCCCGTTGGGAATGACTATGGGAGTGGTTGTCGGGATATAGGCAATAAAATGAATTGCTTTAATTGGTTTGAGATTAATGTACATATTAGTTGGTTATAAAAAGGGTATTAACTGCTAATCTTCTCAGCTGGATTGACGAAATCGTTCAAGTAGAGAAATATAAACGCTTCTGGACAGTCTCTGTGTAGCTTGCTTGTCATAAATACATTTTTATATTATACTAAGCTCAACTAATGTTGAAGTAAATTCTAAAACTAATATATGTAACATTTCATTTTATATTAAAAACATAATATATATATATATATATATGATACTTCAAGCCTTCGAGCCATTTCACGTTCGTACATACGTTATCACCTTTCACATACATTAAAGAAACTGTGATGGTGATTGGTGATTAATCTGATGTCGCTAAGGTAAAAATCTCCAACTTTACCCATTTTAATTAATTGTTCCAAAATCAAATTATGTCGCCACATCGACTGAAACCTTGCAAATTTAAATAAATACATTTAAAAAATTGAAAATTATTTCACAGTAAGAAGACAGAATAATCACAAATTTGTAAGAAGACAAATAATTAAATTGCTACAATTTTAAACTAATAAATAGATAAGGGACATATTCGTTTTATTTATTTAAAAATTATTTAGCTGACAATGACAATTATTTTTACGGATTCCACTCTCAATAGTATTGAGCCTGACGAAAATTTATTATTTCAAAAATATTTTTTTTTTAAATTATACAGCTTGATGTATGAAGCACAGTGGGATTTCAACAGTATCGGACTATAACACACACGCACACACACACACACACACACACATATATATATATATATATATATATATATATATATATATATATATATATATATATATATATATATATATACATTACTGTTTCTAATATACGCATTATAATTATAATAGATTATAATATGTTGCGTATATATTTTTTTTTCAGTAATTACTTCAAGGCAATATAATCAAAAATAGCTTTAAGTACTAGAGGGATTTAATTATGATTTGGTGACTGTAGGGAGTGTGTGAAAATCAATTTACATTGGATTAGTCGTGGTGAATGAATATGGTTGGGCGTGAAAGTTTTGAACAAACAATTATAACTAATAGATTTTAACAGAAAGAGCCGGATATAAGAAAAAGGTATTTGCCTATGAGCACATTAAGACATATAATGGTGGAATGAGTTAAGCAGTTTCCACCTTTTATTAATACAATAGATACACACACACGTATATATATATATATATATATATATATATATATATATATATATATATATATTATAATCCCACATGCGTCAGAGTGGTTCAATTGAAATTCTGTATAATATGATATGACCGTTTTAATTAAGGTTGCACACACATCTGACGAAGGGAAATTTTCTCGAAATATTATATTATACAATTTGTGTCTATCCGTTACACCTCTGCATAATATTGCTTTCATATTTGCTTATGTGCATATATATATATATATATATATATATATATATATATATATATATATATATATATATATATATGTGTGTGTGTGTGTGTGTGTGTGTGTGTGTGTGTGTGGTAGACCTACCCAACATCAATTGTGTAAAAATCAGTACAACTATTTTTCTACTTTGATTTCATATAAAAATTCATAAACTGTAACATATTTTTAAAAATATTCTTCTTGCCTAACTCAATGATCAAACATGATTTAATTACGCACATATAAAAATAAGAGAGTTTAAATAACCTACTAGAACCCATCTTCGAATGTCTTCGGTTTCTCTGTACAAGGGTTTCTCAGGACAACCTTAGATTGGGATACTTCACTCTACAAGTACACCCTGACCAAATATTCAAATTAACATAGTATTTGAAGCCCCAAGAAGATCACCTCGGTATCGCTACATACTGGCTTATACATTCTCCAAGGTATGTTGCATCTAGTAAAAACACTAAACTGGATACTCCACCAGACTATATGAATTCTTGTCCTGGAATCAGGTAAGACCGAGAGACGACAAGCAAGATATGCTATAACATAGTTAACTCGTCAATTGGGGAGAGTAAAATTAATGTACTTCACTCGTTACTAACTCAACGTTTGAGAGGTAAAGGAGAACTTTAGTTGAACACTCGGATATCTATGTATTTCATATAGAGATCAAGTGTTAGCCCCTGGATTTCTGAGAACTTCGACTGAAGTAAAATGAAAGAATATATATGTATATATATAATTATTATTTTATAAATAAATATTTATCCCCAGACACGTGTTTAATGTTCAATAACAATCATTAAATTAATTAATTTGAAACTGGGTGCAGGAACGGGCAAATAAATAAACAAGATAACATTTTAAAATAAAAATAAAAATTTATCAAATATACGGCAGAAAATGACATTGATTTGAAATTATTTTTTTAAATATTAATTTGGTTAAAATCTATTGTTCGTCGTTAATTTGATTAGTGTCAATATCAATATTAATACATTTAATTTTTATTTAATTTTTCCTATTACGTATATTTTATAAATTGTTCGCGTTTTTTTAATTTTCTTTCCGGCGGTAGTTGGTATTATATTGCTCCGAGTATTGTTTATTAATAAATACACTAATACAAGAACACACAATATACTCAACCACATCCCTCTCTTTTTTCCCTCTCCCCATGACTAAACTTTCGAGAAAATTATAAAAATCACAATAACAAGTTACTTAAAAGAAAAACCTACTCATCATGACGATCACGACGATAGAAAGCGCTAAAGATGACTGAAATAAGAACTATCGGAGCCATATTATACCAACTACCACCGGAGACACATAAGCTTCCTCCCCGCATCGAGAACATACTAAGAAAATAAAAAAAAACACACGAACATTCTGTGGTATTCAACCAATTCACAAAATGTCTAGTGAGTGGAAAAGTTAAGAATGGAAAAACAAAAACAATTCACCGTTAAAAGTTCGTGGACACTGCGTGAAATATGGTCAAAATATTATAAATCCAGGCAGAATTAATCCAACAGAATAATATGTGGATCTGCAACCCCTGGACCTTTTACTAACTGGACATATTTTACATTTTGGCTATCTTCTCACACACTCACATCCACTTTTTATAATTTTTTCAAATTTTGCAAATTATGATTTTGGGCTATTTCCCTGCCAACTTATTTATCTATGTAATTCCTCTGATGATAAGATTCCATTCTTTGAAAAGCCCGACTTAAAGAAAAGAAAAATAAACATGCTTTTATTGAATACCCCTTGCATTTAACAACTGATAATGAAATAGATTTGTCATTCTTACATTTTTGTATCTCTTTTTTTGTTTCTTTCTCTCATTCATATATATATATATATATATATATATATATATATATATATATATATATATATATATATATATATATATATATATATATATATATAGTCTCGGAAGTTTCTCAACCATTAAAACTATATTAAAAAAAAAACAAAAAAACTTATAGTCCCAAGTCTTCCAGTGGAAAATCACTCATGTAAGTCAATTTATTTTTTACAGTTATTATATTAGTTTATTTCTAACACTATTTTAAGGGATCATCAGTTGTTTACCATGAAAAACTGTTTCGGGAATTTAATATATATATATATATATAAATATATATATATAAAAATGTTTAAACATCCTAAAAAGACGAATCCTCTCCTTAGAAATTCACAAATAATTATGGACCTTCAAATACTTCAAAATAAATTTGTAATAGTTCCTATTGATAAGGCAGCAAATAATATAGCTTTTATATGTAAAAAATATTACATACAACGATTATTGTCAGAAGTAGGAATTATAGGTATAGAATCAGATACTTATAAAGTAAGTAATTGTGAAAAAGAAAGTATTATTCTAAATAACACCATTATTTGTGAAAAATTAGGACTAAAATTAGATGAGAAAAATAATAAACTTCCATGTATGTATTGGATACCGAAAATGCATAAAAAAACAGTTGGGGCCCGTTTTATTGTTGCCTCCAAAATGTGTATTACTAAACCCTTGAGTAAGGCTATATCAAATGTGTTTAAATTAATAATTAATCAGATAAATAATTTTCATAATAAAAGAAAGTTTTATAGTAATATAAACCTATTTTGGGTAGTAAATAATTCATATCCAATAAAAGAAAAACTAGATCATATAAATTCCCGTAAAAAGGCTAAGTCAATTTCTACATATGATTTTAGTACCTTATATACTAAAATACCACATAATGAACTAATTAAAGAATTAGGTAACATTATAGATTTAGCTTTTGCCGGAGGTAAAGGTAAATACATAGAATTTTCAAAATCTAAAGCCTTTTGGTGTAAGACTAAAAACAGTAAAACTAGTACTTCAAAAAATGGCCTTAAAATACTTATAAGTCACCTGATTAAAGAAAGTTATTTTAAAATAGGAAATAATACACTAATACAAACAATAGGTATTCCTATGGGTTTGGACCCTGCCCCTTTTTGGGCAAATCTCTATTTACATAGATATGAATACATATATATGTCAGCATTAATAAAAAATGATATATCTAGAACGTATAGTTACCACGGCTGTAGGAGGTTTATTGATGACCTGGTCTGTATAAATGATAGAGAGGAGTTTGAAAATACTAAACATTTAATATATCCTAGGGAATTAAAATTAAATTGTGAACATACAGGAATACATGCTACCTTTCTAGATTTAGATATAAAAATTGAGGATGGTAGATTTATTTATAAAATGTTTGATAAAAGAAATTCTTTTCCCTTTCATATCGTTCGTATGCCGCATAAAAGTAGTACCTGTCCTATGTATATATTTTATGGGAGTATAATGTCCGAATTTCTAAGAATAGCCCGCGTTACTTTAAGGTTAATGGATTTTATACCTCCAGTCACTTCATTAGTAATAAGAATGCTTAAACAAGGTGGAGATAAAAATAAAATATTTAGACAGTTAAATAAGGCAATAACACGCTATCCTGACGCTTTTAAATTATATGAAATAAATCAAAAGAAATTGATAAAAGAAATCCAAAACTCTACTATAAAAATGTATAACATATGTAAATAGTCCATGATAAAATAAATAAATAAATGTATATATATATATATGTATATATGAAATATTTTTATAAATATATATTTTTAATTTTAAAACATTTGTAGACAAAGAAAATAACCAAGGGAAAATAAGGGGGGTTATTATAATGGAATCATCTAACTCTATAAAATAGATGTTCTGTAAAATAGTAAATACCCACTTTGAAAGGAACAACACAGGTAAGGAAACTATATTTTAATACTTTAGAAAAACAAATCTGGAGGCAAAACTAAATTAAATATTTGTAAACTTTTTAAATTAAAAAATAATTATTAAATAGGGAGGTGGTGTCTGATCAACACTGCTGGGATGCCATGATAAAGAAATACTGTTTTGTTTTTTAAAATCCCGAAACAGTTTTCATGGTAAACAACTGACGATCCCTTATATATAAAAACATATATAAAAATATATTTATATTAGAGTATATTCTTGGAAGTAAACTAAAATAGTGATTGCAGTAGATTGATTGACTTACTAGACTAAAATCTTTCAACAAAATTTTTTTTTTTTTTTTTTTTTCCCCCAGTTTTGAAGGTTAAAAAAACTTCCGAGACTATATATATATATATATATATATATATATATATATATATATAATTAATGAAATGCGACAGTCATGAAATACTATTCAAATGAAACAAGAAAGACTCTTAAAACGCATTTTTTCACAGAGAATTAATGCAGAAACATAAGAGACAGTTGAAAGATTGCACGAACGAAAACGTAAAAAAAAATCTTAAGCAGCAAATCGAACTGCCTGCAGCTACTCGATAAACACAGCGTATGAGGCGTTCTAAAAACGAAATACACAACACGACGAAATAAAACATAATTTGCGCAAAGAAACGCATCAACATTGTTACGAGGACACAGATTGCAGGAACTGTGATACAAGTGACATAATTCCTCTCTCAAATGTGGATCGTATGAAGTCACACAATTGCCTGCAGACGCAAACTGCATATAATTATAACTTACCCCTTCGCCATAGAATAACAGCTGTGCATTATATGGCAAAGTATGCATTTGTGTTAGCTGCATGTTAGTTTTAAAAAAATAACATAATGAAATAAAAACTGTCCAAATATTAAAAAATGGTTAGGAAATTATATTAAAATAGTTGTTTGTCAATTGAAAAAGAAATGCAATGGCTTCAGGTGTGCTCTAGTGTGTATTAAAACACTCTCGAAGCAATCGCATTTGCTACGTTAAAACTTAATGCACGGTTGATCAGTTTATTACAGTAGAGTAACCAGCAACTAGTGGCGGTCTCCACGTGCACCCGAAAAAGACAAACCGCCATCGCTTTCGTCTCAACAGAAGAATGACAGCATTGCCTCTATGTGTTTCTTTTCCCTGGAACTGTCTGTCAGAGGGGATCGTGACGACGATGTCTACTGTGTTCAGTTTCAAAGTGGCTTTGGATACTCATTCAGATCGCTTAAAGATTTATTATATTCTAACTGTTATTTCACATGTCTTGCAGCACTTTGCTATCTTTGCCAATACATTTGGTTTAATAAGAAATTTCGTTCGGATTGCCAGAACCTCAATGAGTGGGTGAGGTCAGCTAGGTCGATAACACTGTAGATACCGTGACGGTTCTCTAAGCAATAGAAGCAAATCCGGCAAATAGCACTTGTAGAGTATTAGACGAACGGGTCCTCGTGCACGAGTGTGGTTTCGTCACTTTCCGACCCAGGATGTGGCTGTGGTGAAATGGATATCGGCATAGACTAACAACTTGGGCATGATAAGTTCGACTCCTGTCGATTTCAAAGCGCGACTTTCATAATGGATGTTGGCAACCTTCATATGGTCCTTCTTGTAAGTACCCGATTCTTGAAAAACTGCGGGAACCAATGCCAACAATAGAATCGATCCGGTGAAAAAGTCGTACCCTAGTGAATTCATGTTTTACCTTTACACATATTTTTATTAGCTACTACACTAAGATGTAGGGGAGGATAGCACATCTTTCTCGAGATTTCTTCACTTACCTTTGCCCATCACCTTATAATGCTGAATGTTTAGCAAAAGGGCATTACGTACTATTTTTGAGTCTTTGGTAAGACTCGACCCAGGATTGAACCCCGGTCTTCTGGCCCATTAGCAGACACTATAACTATTGAGGCGGTGCTTTATGACCTCTGAAAATATCAAGTAAGCTATCAGAAGTTTGTGCAACTTTCACTCGCCGAAGTAATCTTCACTCGTGCGTTTTGAACTATGAATAACCGATTCTATAGTTCGAGACGCTGGTGCTCCCATCACACACGATTCCTATAAAATATCATCAACATATGTTTTGTTTAGTTACATATCTTTCTATTTTTTATTGAAATCGCTCCAGACAAGGCATAAACGCACTTGATGCAAGGAGCTAAAACAAAATTACCACTTCAGGGTCAAAAGCTAGCCAACGACAAGTGTTAGATGAATAGATTCCGACCCAGAAAACAACAATTCTTCCTTTTTTGTCAGACACATCCCTCATGAAATGTGAGGATTAAAAGACAAAATAAGAGTAGCGAGAGTTACGAGGCCACCGAAAGTAAACCCAAGGTCCACTTTCTACTCTCCTTCTATTTCTTTTAGAAATTCTTTATGGGACCTTAGCTTCTCCACCCAATCTTCTTTTCCTCTTTTTTACTAACGATTCACTACGTATCAAGGCCAAAAGCCACTCGATGATCAGGATTAATGAGATGAATTGATTGTTAGTTGAGTAGTGAAGACATTTGTGATAAGATTGAAAATCATGAATGGAACGCAAAAAAGTTTTATTACTTATGGGGACAGCTTATGTCAAATATTTGTTCACATTGAATTTGAAGACAGCTTTGTTGTAGCCTGCAAAGCAATATTTCCGCGGTAATGTTTTCCACAGATTGGAAGTTTTTCGAAACAAGAAACTCTCTTAAAAACCGATCAAATTATAACATCAAAACGCGGGCAAGCCAGGCAACAAATCCCGCCATTTTTATTTACCAGTGATATTGTTCTCTTTTCTTTACCCAATTTAATTTCATATATATACATACATACATACATATATATATATATATATATATATATATATATATATATATATATATATATATATATATATATATATATATATATTCTATTATCTATCAACGTCAAAACTGCGGTACAAGACTGAAAAAAAAGTTGAAGACCGAGAGAAATTAATTATAGACCCGCTATAGTTATTTCTTTTTTTTATATTTGTATTTCTTTTCTTTGCCTGGAATTTTATTTATTTATTCGTTTTATTATTATTTTCTGGCGTTTCTTTTCATGTGAACTGTCTTTGTTTCGCCGGCCATCAGGTGAGAAAGGGAGAAAAAAAATTGACGACGAAGAAAATGTCGAGAATGAAAGGAAATTGTGGCTTGGCGCACAGAAATTTTTTTTTTTAAGTCAACCATTTTGTTTTTTTCGTTTTCGCAGTTATGATTACGGCTTTTGTGGTTGTCATCTTTGCCGTCTCTCTGTCAAAATGTTAAAGGCGGAAAGTTACAGGTAAAAGTGTAAAGGATTGTTTTTGTAGATAAATTAGAGGGGGAAAGTTAACAGTTTGTTTTTGTTTCTAATTTTTGCTTAATAAAAATGTATGAATGTTAAAATTTCAATATGAATGTCATACGAAACAACATTAAGCAATTTTATGACTTTATTCATAGCTGGGATAATTATTCGTACATTTTCCTAATGGTATTAATATGTGAGAAAATTCGAAGAAAACGACTAAATTGTACCTTGTCACTTTCGTACAAGAAAATGTCTAAAATGGTTTACTGTATAACATACTTTGATCTATATATATATATATATATATATATATATATATATATATATATATATATAGAGAGAGAGAGAGAGAGAGAGAGAGAGATAGAGAGATAGAGAGAGAGAGAGAGAAAGAGAGAGAGAGAGAAAGAGAGAGATAATTTATAAGAGGCGATTCCGATGTAGAGATTTGTTGGCTATAAACGGATTGAAAGCAAAATAAAGCAAACAAAAGTGAAATGAGTTTTTCGGTTTCTTCCTTTATTATTATTATTATTATTATTATTATTATTATTATTATTATTATTATTATTATTATTATTATTACAAATTTTACTTGCTCTCAATTTAACTCGATGTATGTGTTACATTATGAAATACCCTATGTCGAAAAAGAGTAATTCAACACGTATGAATTGTGAAAGAGATCAAGCTTAGTATAGCTTTTAGTGCAAGTTAGGCTGAAAGAGACTTTAGGAAATAAATTGATTCCCAGAGTGTGAATCATCCGTTAAATTACTATATAAGAGGATAAAAAGGTTGAAGACAAAAAGATATGTGTGGATATGCCGATGACGTAATCTTTTAACGTTGGGAATAAAGAAAGTTTTTTAGGGAATTCTGAATGTGGGTTTAATCAAGTTAAACGTGAACAATTATGCTGTAAAATTTTGAAACAGTTAAAATAGCAAAAAGGCAATATGTGTCCCCCAGGATGTCTGTTTGTCGAGTCCCGCATTTGACCTCAGTTTTCTCTCTCTCGCGTGTTCTCTCTCTAGGAAAATAAAAACTCTGAAACTCAACAAATGTCTAAAGAATCATTTTCTGGGCGAAAGAAAGTTTATTTCAGCTAGCCAAACTAAAGTGATCACTAGATTGATCATCATCATCATCATCATCATCATCATCATCATCATCATGACTACGACAACACGCAGAGAAGGAAGGGACGAAGAAATCAATGCAGTGAAGATATCGGCAGCCAACCAGCGATAAAATAGATGGAAGAAAGACGACGGAGAATCAAAGAAAAATTTCGCACTAATATTAATATGGACAGTTTAGTCGTTGTCGTTTGAAAGAAAAGGTAGACAGACTAATGTATGAGTGTACATCCACATACGTACACGGAAAAGATTTTAAGGGAGTCTATGTATGATTATGTGCAGATCTAAAAGTACTGCACAATGATTAAACACACACTCATGTAAAAGGAGCTAATGATTATGGACACGCACACACGCACACACGCACACACGCATAATGGACACTCCCACAGCCGTTAAAAGAACTAAGATATGCGAAAAAGCGTATGTGAAAATGAAGAAGAAAAATATATTCAATAAATTTTGTAAGGCATATTTTAAAGGTATATCGGTATATATGCTCCGTATAACATAATATTTTGGGAAAAATTCTATTCTTCAGATGCGGGTTTCAACTCTGTTTTTAAAATGTGCAAACACTGGCGGTTGGGATCACTTCCGCAGTTAATGCATTCTGAGTTTTATATCAGTGTGTTTTAATTGTTTTATTCGTTTTTATTTTTTTCAGTGTCACTCTTATTATTACTTTTTCTACTTATTTATTATTAATCTTTTATATTTTTCTATCTTATTTATTTATTTGTTTATATATTTAATATTATTGGAATCGTCTCCTTTTAATAATCTCTCTCTCTATATATATATATATATACTACATACATTGCTTCAAGCAAACTATATATAAATATATATATATATATATATATATATATATATATATATATATATATATATATATATGTATGTTTAGTTAAACAGTAGCGACAGCTTCTGTTTATTTATTTTTTGATTCGCTTTTTCGATTCGTCGCACGACCGATTTAGTATTGTCGTCCATGTTGTATAAAAAATCGCCATATTTTCGCAAACGTTTTCGACCGACGTCGGTCATCTTCAGGCGGGTGAATGAGTATGTAAAATAAAAGATTGGTGAACTAATAAGTTCACCAAGACGTTTTAAAAAAAAAACATTTCAATACCACTTCAACAACACTTCAACATACCTTCGCCCCCCCCCTGATAACGAGCATGGTTGATACTAAGTTTATTTACTTAAATAAACAACGCTTCCATTATGAGGAGACGAATACTGCAATATGAGATACCAAGAATGGCCGTGTTCCTGGTTAAAGTATTCCTGAATTAATTTTTGGGGATACATATATATATATATATATATATATTTGTATATATATATATATATATATTTGTATACTTAGGCAACATTTATTCTTTGATACATGTTTGATTAAACAACACTGACAATTCATGTTTGTTTCTTCTTTGATTCATCTTTTCAAGTTTGCTGACTAATGATCTGATGTACTGTTCAAGGGTAAAGAGAAACTGACTTAAACTTCAAACGTTTTCGACTCCCATGAGTCTTCATGAGGAACGTGAGGAGTTGCAAAAATCAAAATTTGGGAATTTATGAAGAAAGTCGATGAAAACCATTTATTATTTTATTATTTATTTTTTATTAAAAGCATTTTAGTATACCCTCTCCCTCGGATTGCAG
>OY744519.1:123871845-123944345 GCA_963556195.1 Sepiola atlantica | reverse complement strand
AAAACATTGTTTTAACTATTGTTTTAACAATTAATTAGTGTGTTTATATAAATATAGTTTGGATAAATAAAAGAAAAACTTTCGCATTTATTCATTTAGAAGACAGCAAATAAACTTAATTAAGTTTTTGAAAAGATATGACTTTTTTTTTACTTTAAAAAGCTGAGAAGGTGGAGGCTTTTTCTTTTTATTATAGCTAATATAATCATATTCAATAGGCATCGTTGTCGTCATCGTCAAAAGCAACAACAAATTTAGTTTTAAATATAAAGTATATTACTAAAGTAAACACTTTGTTAGTTCAATGGAGGGTTTATATTTCAAAATAAATTATTCCAGGTAATCTAAGTTGTTGGTTCGTGTAAACATACGTGTGACCGAAAGTTATTCAAATTTCAAAATAATCATTTTGAATGTAAAATGTTTCTCATAAAATCTTTGGACTTAATACTACTACTACTACTACTACTACTACTACTACTACTACTACTACTACTACTACTACTAACATTAATATGAACAAAACTTTTGAAAATATAAATAAAGAAACTGCAGAACGAAAATAAAGATGAATTGTGCAGAATATTGATTTATTATAGAGTTTTTATATAATTATTATTCAAATGAAGCATCGGATGAATGTGTTTATGCAGTGCTCCGTTGGGTATATATATATATATATATATATATATATTAATCCAGGTAAGGTAAACATCCACATGATAAAAATACAAAGAATTTCAACCGGGCTGATAAAGAGTGCTTCATATCAAATAGAGCTTTTATATATATGATTATTTTTATTTATACACACATGTACATAATCTGCAGCACTGGCATGTCGATGTTATCGATCAACAGCTATTAAAATCTAAGATCTCATCAGACAGAATAAAAATCTTATCCATCCCTTAGGTCATATTTGGAAAGAATGAAGTTGGAAGAAAAGAAAAGAAAGGAAAATGGAAATGAAATTCAAAATTTAAGATTCAAAAGGTCACGTGGTCACATTTAAAACCGTCGAAAATCAAATATAATGTAAACTCATGTTGTGAATAACGAGAAGAAATGAAAAGGAGGTCAAATTGTCGTGGCACATTTATATATATTATATGTAATTAGGAAGCATATTTTCATTTGGGCAAATATTATTAATTAACACGGAGTGTTTTTGCATGATAAGACTTTTTTTTCCAATTTTCCGAATAGTTTATATAGTATTTTGTTCAAATTGGTGTATTTAAGTTCCTTGGGGTTCTAGTCCAAGTTTTCTTTCTTTTGTCATGAGTACTTTCGATTTAATTCATGAAAACATGATTAGGCGGTGTAAGTCTTGGTGTATTTACAACTATGCTTTTACTGTTGAGTTTTTTTCACGGCTTGTAATTTACAACTTTAAAATGAGCGTCTGTAATATTGAGATGTTGCAGGCGAACGTGATTACGTGCTAAGCGCGTACAACATTCTAAAGTATGATTGATTAACGGCTAGGAATTTTGTAATGTTAATTACTATGCTAATCACTTTAAAATGTTGTGACTTGCTTCGTAATTAACATCATTGGTGGTTGGATGCTTGGTTTTTATGTAAATGCCTTCAATACTTTTAATCCTTAGATGTTGGTAATGTGGTGGATTAGTTTACTATTATTAACTAGGATGTGTCTATATGCGTCTTGTCGAAACCTTGAATCGTTATGTCGAACGAAGAATCTGCACGGAATTTCGAACGGAACCCTTTATTTTAGCCACGGGGGATGGTGCTCTTGTTCTGTTAACCATGGCTGCGTAAAAGTCTTTATAATTGTACTCATAGTATTGCGGCTACTGAGGATTGAACCTGAGGAAGGTCGAAAGTTATATCGGCAGGAACGTCGTGAGCATAACAACCAAGATGAGAACAGTAGTCCGAATAATCCAAATCATACAAATTATCCATCAGCATCTAAAAAAACTGAAACAATTTAATTGTTGGTGATTTAATTTGTTTACGTAACTTTCTCGTTTAGAAATTACATTAAACATTCTTTTGTCCATTTTGAGAAAATGTTATCCTACCTAAGTTAACTTTTTCAATAAAACGTCACCAACTGACCCTGACTGAACCCTCATTTTCTGTTATTGTCAACAAACCGAATTATATGCTAAAAGGTCTACTCGCCCAATATTTAATATAAAGAACTTATCCTTAATTTTGTGCTTGCAGCAGAGTAGAAGATTGATTTTAGGATGCCACTTTTCCAACGTTTACATGTTGAAAACGTGTTTTAAAAGCCTTATACTTTCCATAAATCTATTTATCTATATGTCTACTAAGCTGACCCTCTCTGCCCATACATATATCAGTATGCTCCTATATGCATCGTCGAGTAATCAGCGAGTAAAACTACTTTATCTAGATTGTTTTTATATACTAGCGGATCACCGCTTGTCAAGGCCCAAAGACTACTCGAGGATAAGGGTTCTTGATTTTGTCAGGTGGACGGTGAGACAGCACCGCGAGGATTTGCCACGTTGGTTGTAAGAGGACGGCTCAGCAAGAATTTGTTAACATTGGACTTAAAAACGATCATAGTCAACTGGGAAGCAGACCCGTAGTATTGTGTTTCACAAACGCGTAGTTCTTGGAAATAAATTTTGCCCATGGAAGTTCCGTTTAATTCTATGTACACAAGGAAAGAAAAGAACATCATTTATAGTGGTTGTAGCTGGACGAGTTTTTGTTGTGAATGTTTTACAGAGGGAACCATAGATTAGAGCTCAGTCGAGCACCTACCATGAAAATAACGATAGAGTAGAGAAAAACTATCAATCTCTGTTCTTCGCAACAAAAAGAATTGTAAGGAAGAGAAGGGAACCTCATCTACTAGATTTCGAAGTCAGTTTTCAGTCCGTTCGTTTAACGAGGAGAGTGGCTAGACACTCAGCAGGAAGGACGATAAAGTTGTCAACGATGTTTGAACTCTTCTATGGCGTTATGTCCCGTTGTTTTACTGCACCTAAAATGCGAAAGTTATTGGGAGACGCATTCTCTTTCACCAAAAAATGAAGTGTCAAAACAGGAAAGGTTTTTCATAGCTTACATTTTATTGTGATGGAATATCGACATTCTCTTCACACATCCAGCTTTACATTTAGAGTCAGCTCCCCAGCCTCCGCATGGAGGGAGAAAAAGACGGAACGTCAACTCACCTCGATTTCAAGTCTAGCTCTGTTGTTTTCCCTCGATGCTCTTTCGAATAGTAACCGTAATTCTGAGACTTGTTTTCTTCACACATTCACCAATCGAACATAACTTAAACAACTATAACTCTTTATATTTCAAACGCGACATACACCCCACTCCTCCCCTACATCTTATTACCATCGAGATTATCATTCTTATTCACTATTCCGCTTCTCCGATCAACCCGAGTGATTTTCGTTACCCAACGGTGAATTTATTCGCCTGTAAATTGGTGATCTGGACCAAGCGCTCTACGACGAAGCGAATAGTCGTGTGTGATCAACCATCGGAACGTCAAAGGTGTTTCTTATAACGGTCGACGACCATCAGGTATCAGAACTTTCGCTGCTATTTTTCAATGTTGTAAAGAACGCAGTCACCTTTAATATTCACTTTCCTGCTCCCTTGCCAACAGAACGTAGAATCAGAATGCGCCTACGATTCCACGGTTGGTATGAAAAGAAGAGGCGAAAAAGTACCATTTATTTACGTGCTTTTTACGACAGCAAAATGTGACACAAGATCAGTCAAATATAGGGACACCATATTCCCAGGGAGGTTACTCTGAAAGACTACAAAAATAACCGTCAACGGACCCGTCGGAATTCCATGCCTCAGGTGACAGGTAATAAATCAGCCTCCTCGAAGAAGGAGGTAATGCCTGAGAAAATAACCTTATCGGAGCAAATCGAACCTTACTTCATTCTTACAAAGAAGGATAATCCAAGAGAGAAGGCAGTCCCTAGGTTGCCAGAATGATGCCAAGAATTTTCCAACTGGTATGAAAAAAGTGAGTTTGCAAAGGCAGTTAAATTTTAAAAATAAAAAGAGAGCTTCAAAAATAAGTTTTTTTTTTACCATTCGTTATATATCGCCCCATCACCCTCTCTGTCTCTTACTCCCTTCCCCTATCTCTTACTCTCTCTCTCCCCCCCCCTCTCTCTTTATATATTTTCTTCTAGCTATGGATTAAATAGTATTAATACTGAAGTAATATTACTTATTGTTTATAATGCGCTATTTCACTCTTCTATTTTATAGTTAGTTTATTACCTTCAACAGTTAATAAACATATATATATATATATATATATATATATATATATATATATATATAATAGAATTAACGATAAGTGAAGTATCGTTAAAGCGATCTATCGTGATGAAGTAAAGCTTTGCTATCTGCACCATAGCATCCCCTTTTGTCTTCGACAATGGCTACTCAATACTGCTACCATTCTCCCTCTCCGCCATTTATTTATTTATCCCCAACCTTTCCTGTTATTTCTTCTTCAATTTTCAAAATAAAACGGAACAGGTAATATTTATATATTATAAATATCACATTACCGAATTTTATCCTCTGATGAGAAGAGTTTTATCTTTGAAATTCCATGGATTAAGGATTAGTGTAACTCCTTGCATCTGAACTTCAGATATAATAAAATGTGTATCAATATTTGGTAATTTTATGTAATTTTGGGCAATTTTTTATCTTTATCTTTCCTTCTCTAATATATATATATATATATATATATATATATATATATATATATATATTTATTCGTTGACATCTGTTTCGTCGTACACATATCTATCTATCTATCTATCTATATATATATATATATATATATATATATATATATATATATGTAAAAATGTAAATGGAATAAAGGATAAGCAATTCAACAATTAACAAAAATTAACTCAAAAACTCATGTTGTAAAGTTCTGCCGAGATATTTCGGTCGTTAAGATACGGCCATTTTCATTCAACCGAATGAAAATGGCCGTAGAACTTTACAACATGAGTTTTTGAGTTAATTTTTGTTAGTTGTTGAATTGCTTATCCTTTATTCCATTTTTATTTTTACATATTGTCTGAAACGTTGTTTTTTTCTCATATATATACATATATATATATATATATATATATATATATATAGCAAGAGAGAAAGAGAGAGAGAGAGAGAGAGAGAGAGAGAGGGAACGACATAAAGAGAGAGAAGGCAGACTAACAGACAGATGGGAGTTTGAGGGAGACAGTAATTGAGAAAAAGAGAGAAAAGAAAGTTATACAGACGGTATTAAATACATGCTGTGATCACACAATATAGAGTGAGAGATGGCGAGAATAATGAACAGAAACTTATAGAGTAATAGATGGGTAACTGGATAACTAAATTGTAAATTGCGGTTCATTAGAACGGAAGTTCTTTCAAACATAACCCAATCCTAATACTAAGGAATATCTTAACATGTAGTTTGTGTGATTATAATATATAGGAAAAAACCTTGGGGAAACAAAGGTTGATTAACTCAGTTTCAGTATAACAATAAGTATATGTGTGTGCGTGTGTGTGGGTGCGATTGTCTATCTATGTTTTTACCTAGCTGCCTCATTAAATTTAGCTTAGTTCGGTTCATCGTATCGGAGTTGGGTAGGGATGTTGAGATAGTCACCTCTTCGCCAATTAACCAGACTAAGAAAGAGACGGTGGTGCTACTGCTGGCCCCCGTTTTGTTTACCGCCAGAAATTATGACCGATTCGTATGAGTCATTGCTTCATCAGAATAGCAGGTGGCAGCGTCGTTGTCTGTCTGTTTGTCCCTCCTTTTTTCTCTCCCCTTCTACCTGTTAACGTAATGTCTGAAATAGCGCCAGGTTGAGTCAAAGGTGCTTTTTTTTCGTGTACTGGAATGCGCAGAAAAGAATCATGGCGTTTTTTTCTTTTCAGGTCGCTGTTGTTGTCGCTTTTTTCGACCATCGTTTTAAACGAGACAGAGGATCTTGACGTCTTGCTGAACGCGAGTGTTCAATCTATTATTATGTTAGCGTTTGGGTCAAGAAACATCTTATCTATATGAATAAATGCGACACTTTTTTTTCGTTTATCACACGTATATTACCATAAAAATGCTCACTGTTATTTAAATCCATAATAGAATATAGCATTTTTAAGTAATGTATATATGTAGTAGAAAACAAAGACTCAAACACGGCTATCTGTATGATTAATTTGGATAACGATTTTTAAACAGTTTATAATAAATTAATGTTTGGTGTTATTTAATTTTAATGTTATTGTCCTATTTCCTATATATATATATATATATATATATATATATATATATATATATATATATATATATATATATATATATATATATATATGCAATCATTTTCTGGATAGTAACAGTAATTAATTAAAGTGATTGATTAAAAAAGGATAAATTGCCTGAACATTTCTTAAAATGTTATGTTCATTGATTTCAAGGGAGGGCAAACGAATATACCTTAGCTAGCTAGAAAGACATGTATACCGACGAGCATAAGAG
Organism: Sepiola atlantica; assembly: GCA_963556195.1. Lineage (NCBI taxonomy): Eukaryota > Metazoa > Mollusca > Cephalopoda > Sepiida > Sepiolidae > Sepiola > Sepiola atlantica. The sequence goes on along the minus strand of OY744519.1, from coordinate 123,937,783 downwards.
GTCATAGAGAAAGGAGAGTAGAGAAGGAAACTGCCCTCTCTCTCATCTTCTTTCTCACTCACTCACTCACTCACTCACTCACTCACTCACTCACTCACTCTCTGCAATATGAATGTTTTAACAAATATGTCACAGTTTATCAATTTTTGAATGAAATGATGGCAGAATAACTCCTGATGGAGGTTATGACCCAACAGGTCATGGGTACGTCAAAAACATGAATAAATGCGAAATATTGATATTATTTATAAATTCACTGTAAACAAATCGGTCATAATTATTTTCAAATCATAATTACACCAATTTATATTCTACCCTATTTTTTATCATATAATAATCCTAACACATTACTCTATACCTATAAAACAGCCAGTTGGATTTTCAAAGACACACAAATAGCAATCTTTTTCATATATCGCTGTTTGAATCAGGCTAGCCTATGTTTCGGTAGTTTTCCCCACTATGCTATTGTATTAACATTGTTCATTTCGAGTCATTTTTCTTTGATAGTATTTTAGTCAGGTAAGAGTGATGTTACAGTTACCAAGATGTGCAGCCTGTTGAACTCTCCCCTTGCTTACTGTTTCCCGCCTTTCCATAGTTTTAGCCTTTTCAAAACTAAGGTTAATAGGCATCTCATGTCTTTGCGTTAATCATCTTTTAATCTTTTTAGCTCCTTACATCAAGTGGCTTTATTCCTTGTATTGAGCGACTTCGATAAAAAAAAGTAGATATATTTTTCGTTACTTACCTAAACATCAGTCTGATCCTAAGCCCATCATGAAGATAAACGTTTCACAATGCTGTTTTCATTCGTCGCCTATCTGATAACAAATTACATGTGCTTTCAATAAATCTTAAAATTCCTGTTTTCTTACCATAAATACTGTATAACATACTTTTGTTTATTATTTCAAATTTTCCGATTTTTTCTATTATATGCTACACTGGGTGACTTTTTTTGAATAGTGTATTTTAAAGGATATAAGGGTCCTTCCGATGTCTTTATTATGAACGCTTCACAGCCGCCATCTTGAAATTCAAAGATTTACATTTTTATATTTAACTATTTCTTCCTAACTGCGCAAACGATTCTTTTCTGTTCCATATTTTGTGATGGTCAGAGTGATATACATGAACTGAATAATAATTAGATAACTTGACAAAGAAGAATTAAATAGATTTTTAAAAACATAACTAAGTCCCAAAACTAAAGTTCCATAAAATTGCATGCTGACTGTTAAATCGCGCATTTATTCGTTTTTATGATTTTATTAAATAATCTTTCACTTTCTTAAAGAAGGAACGAAATTAGTGTCAATTTTTATTAAATTAATTGAATCAAATCAAAATAATTCAAAAATATTATAATTAAATATTTACTTAATATTGAATGAATAAAATCATTTTTTAAATTTTTATTCACGATACACAAAGCATATTGCTAATTAGACGTAAGGTGCTACCGTGAGTAGGGACCATATTTATATGGGGCATTCTAAGGGGGGGTTGTGCAGCAATATGACTGTTCACATTACACTATTGAGTTATTGGAGTCATTGTTAATAGTAAAGCGGGTATTTTTCTTAATTAGTAAAACGCATCTATAAAAAAATGTCTGAGTATATTTGTAGCAAATTTCAAATAAAAATTAAATTGCTGCAGTATAACCCGAGAATAAAAATAGAGATCTTGTCGGGACGATTAATCGGAATCGGGAATCGGAAAATCAGAACTTTTGGGGTATCGGAATTGGTATCGGAATTGGTATCGGAATCGAAAAAAACTTAGCCTTATTTCCGATTCCAAAAAACGATTATTTTTATTTATTTATTTTTGTGTTAAACTCCATTTCCTGTTGCTGGTACTAATGATAAAATGATAGATATTTATTTATTTCATACTACCAAAGAAACTAAAATTTATATATCATAATAACGAAGTTAGGTAAAAATGGCACCGGAAAAAATGGCCCGATAAAAATAGCACAGGTAAAAATGGCACCAGTGCACAAATAAAAAAATAGCATACGTGAAAAATATAAATGAAAATCTCACAATGAGTATATCAAAATCATGGATACAATACATAAATGGAAAACATAAAGAACCGTTTAAAGTAAATATCTACATTTCAAAGTAGTTGAGGACTCTCCACTGAACCGCCCTCTCCTACAAAACATGAAATTCTACGCTTTTAGGCGATTACGCGATTTTAGAATCGGAATCGGAATCGGTAATTGTATCGAAATCAAGAAAAATATTGGAATCGTCTCATCACTACTTCCTATCTTCGTTCTATCTCTTCATCAAACAAAACAGAAAAAAGGCGATGTATTAATAGAAAAAGCAAGTAACCGTACCTTTTTTTTTAAATACCTTAATTTAAAACGATCAATTAGGTGCAATTTTCTTTATTGGTCATTGAGTTAGCCTTGAAGTGGGCGGGTAGAAAGTAATTTGTCAACAGTTAAAAAATTAAAAATTGACAGAAATTGTAACGGACAAAAACAGAACTATCAATTAGCATGCTATGAGCGTACTTACTCAGGCTTTGTATCCAGGGCGCAACTCCATGATCTCTTAAGACTGAATGATACCAAAAAAGCGTCTGATATATATATATATATATATATATATATATATATATATATATATATATATATATATATATATATATATATATATATATATTTATATATATATATATATATATATAGAGAGAGAGAGAGAGATAGAGAGAGAGAGATAGATAGATAAAGAGGGAGAGAGAGAGAGAGAGATAGCCAGACTGCTGATGATCTTTAGCCTTACATTTCAAACGTCCGTCTCACTTCACTTATAAACAAAATCTCTCCAACTCACAATAAGTTTATCGATATCTTGATCCTTTAGTTTGCTTAATTTTGAATTCCTTGTCATTTTAATTCCGATTTCCGTTATCGGAAAAATGTGTCATGCATGTTTCAAGACCACAAGTATACCATGGTGACAGCTGACAGCGTGTTACATCTCTATAAATACACCATTTACATATGCATGGGGTACTGTTGCCATATCTGGGCTTTCGCACCATTCATTAACCCCTTCCTCTTTAATAAATATGAGTATCTAACCTGCCAAGCTCCAGCCTCTGTCGCATCGCCGCAGTGCTGCACCACTGTATTTGTTTTACAAGTACTTCCACAAAATGTTTCCGATAAATTTACTACACTTGTACTACCTAACTGTAATCCTCTTAACCTACCCGGCTATCAAACAAATGTTATCCCCTCACTGTAAGGATGCCTAAATGGCGGATGGTTTTCTACTCTGGAAGGACCGCCTGCTCTTGAAATTCCTTTCTCAGGAATTTAAATGTACAGCGAACAAACATATATATCTTACTCCTATCACTCACAGTAGGCCCTTACGCTTCAGTGACAATACCAGGATTATTGTCTTTAGGGTTGATAAACGTAAAGTAAAAAAAAAGTGTAAAATAAAGAAAGAAAGAAAAGAAAAGAAAAAGTAAACAATTACGTCAAACGAGTGTACCCGCTCCATATACAAGACGTCAAAATATGGTTCGCCAGTGTTCGCACTAATATTCATATTCATATAAAAGAACATTTTAATTGATGAGGTTAAAAAACAGAAATAAGAAAAAAAGAAAATGTCTAAAACTGAAAAGTTAAAAAGGAAAGAAAAACGTATAAATCGGTATAAATAAAAAGAAATCAAAAAGAAAGAAAACGTCTCATTATAGGAATAGAGTGAATGATTTCTTTCCGAAGTAATTTCAGACAGCCGGGGTTGTCAAATTTGTTATTTGCATTCTCCCTTCCCCATAAAACTTGAAATAGCTTCATCCAGCAGTTTTTTTGATCGCTAACATCTGCTTAGCGATATGGATATTCATTTATTTTATATAAACAAATAAGTACACATTGAGCTTTATTATATAGTGAAGGATTTGTAAAAAGAAACATATAGATGAATGAAGAAATAAAGGGATACAAAATTTGAATGAAAGCAACATACGCATGGGGTATTATTGCCACGTCTGGGCTGATGCACGAAACATTACCCCCCTCTCTTTATATCTCTTTCTCTCTCTCTCTCTCTCTCTCCCTCTCTCTCTCTCTCTTGGACAGGGTGCAAAAAAGAATTTCTAACCTAATAGGTATCTCTGCAAAACTCCAACCCTTGTTGGATCGCCGTAAAGTTGCATCCCTGTGCTTGTATTACAAGTACTTTCACGGAATGTGCTCCGATGAACTTACTGCACTTGTAACCCCCCCCCCACGTTAATACTTCCAAACCACCCGACTAGCAGCCAAATTACACCTTCAACTGTAGAGATGCCTCGATACCTGAATGTTTGCTTCTCTAATAGCTTTTTTTCGGACTTCTTGCCTTTGGAATTTCCTCCCTGCTTCCTGTTTTTCCGACCGTACCAACATGAAAGAATTGAAATGCAATATGTACTAACCTCTAACTGAGCAACTCCCCACCAAGGGGAGCGCACAAAATATCTGACTTGAATCACAGTAGTCCTTTATACTTCAGTGGCAATATGCCTTGTTTGGGGTGAATAAAAGTTTAAAAACAGAAATAACATATATGGATTGTTAAGGAAACTTCTTGTTTCTCGTGTTCTGTTACTGCCATCATAACTCATTCTCTGTTTATATAGTTTAGATGACAAAACTTTTAAATACCTCTGGGCTTTACTCGGTATTCCAACAGTCTTAAGCAAATAAGGGTATATAATTCCGACTGGAACCTATGATGTATTTAAGTCTTGTATTACTGACAAGAGTTTACTGTCATTTTTCCCAGAGAAAGTTGTCAGTGTGAAGGTTCCATAATTAAGGTCAGAGGATGTGGAAGCAGAGAAGAGAATGTAACATAACAGAAATGAGACGAAAAATGAAAAATGTATTGGATATAATAATGGTGACCATAGCGATTTGCTTTGTAGAATAAAAAAAATTATAATCCCAACGGAAAATTACCTTTTTTTGCAAAAAAGACAAATCATATTTTGCCCAGCTTCCTGTATACGTTAATTTGTCATCTTTTTGACAGGTGGCGCTATTTCTTGTTTGTCGTTTAAATAACACCCGAGGAACACAGTCCCTATCAGCGTGGTCGACATGATCGAATTTTCTTTTCGTGTTTCTTTTTTTGTTCGAGTTGACAACAAGAAATGAAACATCATCCACCATTTTGAATCGTCTTTCGGTCACTTTGTTGTTTTTTATCTTCTTTTTGTCACATATTTATTATCTCTCTATCTTACCCCTTCTACCTCTCTCTCTCTCTCTCTCTCTCTCTCTCTCTTTCTGTCTCTCTCTTTCTCTCTGTAGGTAGTTTTATGTTTTATTCCCATCTTTTCGTTTTCATCAGTCCTCGTCGAATCACCGAAATAAAGCAATGTCGGGCCTGGTCAGTACAAGATGGGTGTCCATTAAGAAATACCAGGTGTCATACATTTGAAAATAAAGTGTCCGTAAGTTTCTATTTACTTGCCTACCCACGAAAACATAGTTAAACATAAGGTCGGGTTTTAATTTAAGGAAAATCCAGTCACCCCTAAAAAGGGTACTCTGAATTTAGCCTCAGTCTAGAAGGATTTCTCCTTCACTGGCCAAGGACAGGAAAGATGAAGTGTAGTATCAGAACAAGTACTACATTTTGCTCCTATCTATCAAGTCAAGAAGGTAATATTCTCTGATACGTTTAAGCAAAGTATGAATCCATACCTCTCACCCTCTTAGTGTAACGCAACCCCTATCTTTAGCCGCTCAAAATAAGTTTAAGTAACGTGGCTTTAAATATTTTTAAAATAACCAAATATGAACGTCTGTTACCAAATGGTTATCTATGACGTTACGTCTTATAGTTATGTGTACCGTAGCTATTATCTTAGTTGAGGACTCCACTTGTAACTCGTGGTAACTACATCTCAAAAAACAGCAAATCTGCACGTAGTTGGTTTTCTTCGGCCGGTAGATCGTCTAAGATTTGGGGCAGAATTTTCCCCAGCCAGTTTTATCAGAAAGGAAGACAAGAAACAAATTAATTTTTATCTGTAAACTTTTTATTTATCTCGACATATCATGTTACTCTCAGACCAATCTATCCAACTCTAGCGTGCTCCCTAACGAAGGCCCCACGAGGAGACGAACAAAGGACGTGTCCTCGTTGTTAACGATATCAAAAGCTCATCTGGTTTTTTGATCAGCTCATCCTATTTATCAATGTTTTTATTTTATTTTTAGAAATATCTTCCAAAAAACATCTATCATAAACATCGCCATATCCGTTAATAATTTTCACATTGGTAACATATCCCCTCTATCCCTTTTATTTTTTAATCACTAAGACTTCTTAAACGAGTCATTACAAGTCATTACTTATTGTTAATAACAAGTGATGTCTGAATGACAACGGTTTATTTGATTTCTGTCCATTTCACTTTCTTTGGGCTCGGGTAATATTATTTCTATATTTTTTGCCACATTGACATTTCTATTACATGTCACTGGTTGGTGTTCGTTGATTATGTGTGTTGGTTTCCGCACTCGAAGTTTTTCTTAATATTTCAACTGTTTCCATAAGTGGCGTACATTGTATGTTGTTAATCCTCCCTTTGATTGCAATTTCTTTTATTCTTTCTACCAGTATTTTACAACTGCTCCCAGTGCTCCTACTATTATTAGTATTACAGAGGTCTTCTTAATATTTCATAATCTCTTTAGTTCTCTACAAATTCCATATATTCGCTTAGTTTTTCAAACTCTTTGCTTTTAACCTTCTAATCTGCTGCGACGTCGAAATCAATTATTTAGCATGTTTTTCTTCTTTTTCGCTATTATCACACCCGGTTTTCTTGCTTGAATAAGTTTGTCTGTTTTTCAATGTCCCATGGACGTTTATGCATGTTATTTTCCAATACTGACTCTGGTTTATGCTTGTATTTGTCTACTTGTTCAAAGTGTATTCGTTTGCATAATTTGCAGTGGATCACTTTTCCAACCCAGGCATGTCTTGTATTCTATTTGGGCTAGTCTGCTACATTTACTTATTATGTTATTTACTATTTTGTTGCTTTGTCCGCAGTCTACATTTGCTGCTGTCTTGGATGTTATCTAGTTCACTCTGATCACGTTGTTCTGTTCTACTGTTAATAGCAATTTCGTTTCTCCGTTAAAGTGTCCTCTTCGTAACCATTCCCATATGTTTTTGTGCGCAATTTCTTTTGTCACTCATATAAATAGTCGATGTAGCTGCTTCTCATCCCAATTTGCTTTACTCGCTTTTTTTTGTTTCCAGTTTCGTCGTTTGTTTTGACTGGCTTTTGGCAGCAGTAATCAGTTTATCTGTATTTGTGTTATGTCGTTTCCAGTTCTTTTTATTGCATCGGCCAAGTAGTCTTTTTCAGTTACGAGTGATCTGCCCATTCTTTAATTTGTACATAGAGTGTGTGAGTATCCTGATGCTTTGGTCAAAGTACATAGCTTCTTCTTTTGTCTAGTCTACGAAGCGTCGAAATATTTTACGAGGGATATTGACCAAGTATTTATTCCTTTATTATTATTATTATTATTATTATTATTATTATTATTATTATTATTATTATTATTATTTATTTATTTATTTATTTATTATTTTATTTACTCACTAGGATTTTGTGCACGGTGGTGTTCCCTGGAGTCTGAGCGACAATACGTCTCTCGTGATTTCCAGTATTCCCCAACTCTTGCAATAACCATGCAAATAATTTCTGCGGCAACGACTATTGGTCTTCTCTAGGAATTGGGTGGCAATAAGCCTCTTTTTTTGTCCCAGTACTCTCCGCACCCTTCTAGTGGAGGTCTGGTTAGTGTTATCCCTTCCCAAGCTTTTTCTCCTCCTTGACCCTTCACGATTATTTTGTGTAGTGCTATCACATTGTGCGTGTGTGTGTTTAGAAAGGGCAGTTCATGAAGTTTCTTTGTAGTTTCAGTTCTCTTGGTTTCATGTGATGGGGTTTTATTCCTATTGAAAATTCCATGTGGCTTGTTAACGTTCGTAGATTATGTGGGTGGGTTCCGCATTCGAGGAATTTCCTTCAGATTTCAGCTGTTTTTTTATCATTGCCGTTTGTTGCTTCGTCTCAGTCTTCCCTTCTTTTCGGAAACATTCTTAGTGCTCCTACGATTATTGGTATTATATTAATGTTCTTTGTGGTCCATATCCAGCCTTGACAGAGTTCAGAATCGACTTCGCAATCAAATGGGGATGATCTCTTCTATCTATCTCACAGAAAGTACATTGCTAGCCTGTCTCTACTATATCGTTATTTCGATGGTAGCTACTCAACGAAGCTTCAGTCTCTGCCCTCCGTCCTATACATATTAACATCAACAACTCTAGCTACCACCACCGCAAATAACTTTCCTTTCTTTCTTTGTGTACTAAAAACCAAATAAAACTTCCAAGAATTTCATCTAACGTTACCACGGGACTACTTACCTACTGACTACACCATAGTCATTTTTAAGTCAAATGTAAAAGAATATTTATCGAACCATATTCTTAAGTAATGAAACGTTGTACATTTTGTCTATCGTTATAAATCCTCTTACATTATTGTTCATCATTTAACTGACAATCTCATTAACCCTTATCCTCGAGTGGCTTGGTACGTAGTGACCTATTAGTATTGAAAATAATAATACGGGAAACCTTTGAGAAATGTAATGTTGTTTCGGTTACAGACAGACGCTACTCTTGAACACGATGACGATTATTTTCTCTTTATTTTATATCATTTTCTGTTTTCTTCTTGATAAACGCTTTCGTCTTTTTTCGTGCAATTCTTTTCTGTTCTCGCCTCTCTCACATCTTTTGTTTGTTCTTCTGTAAACAAAGAGCTCATTTAAATAAAGCGACTATCACGCGAATAAACACAACAATTAAGTGAACACAAAACACGCGACCGGAAGTCATGAAGCGATAAAAAAGATGCAATGATCAATTAAGATGTCAAGGGAGTGAACTCTCTGGGGAACACTTATTCAACAGGGTTAATATAACGGTGAATCCTGATGACTTGAAGAACTTCATCGATTAGATTTATTTCATGATTTAGAGGAATCTTGATGCCCTATTACTGTATTTTACCATTTCTCCAGACTGGTTGATTCGTCGACTATGTTTATACTAGCCGAGAATACGTCCTTAGCAACATTAGGACAATTCTTCTTCTTCTTCTTCTTCTTCTTCTTCTTATTATTATTATTATTATTATTATTATTATTATTATTATTATTATTATTATTATTATTATTATTATTATTATTATTATTATTATTATTATTATTATTATTTATTTATTTATTTATTTATTATTATTTATTTATTTATTTATTTATTTACACTAAGAGTTCTGAAACGAGATATTATCGCTGATTGCTCACTAGTAACGACATGTGATGTTCCCTGGAATATGAAGGGGCAAGAAATATTTCAAAATATTGAATAGTCTCTGTTTCTTTTGGTAACCGTTGCAAACCATGTTGCTTCTCGTGTTATATTATGACGGGCCCTGTATTTCAAACGGGTAGATTAACTAGTATCAAATAGCTAATTTTGTTATTTGAAAAATAGGTTTTGTTTCTGGACTCAGAAGTGAGTCAGAGAAGTGTTTGATTCAGGAATAGTCATAACAAATCTAGACCTGACGTGACCTTGAGTCAGAGATCAGAGTGAGACTTTTTGTCCCCATATCGTGCGTGGGAACGAGAATTACGTCACCACAGAAAACAATAACTTAGTTTTTAGAATCAGTCTGTGCCTAGAGGCGATACCGCTCAGACCGGCTGCGAGCATGTAGCCGGTAAAAAGGCAAGGCCCCGCTGTGGGGGGGCAGAAGATATCCCAGCAAGGAAAGAAAATAGCCCGAGTATGAGAGAGTCGAAGCCGGAATCCCCCTGACAGCAACCGAACCGAGAAGTAAATAAATTTGTGTGAGAATAAATAAATTTGTGTGAAATATCCCTTCAAGAAAATCCGTGTCTCGTGTGTTCATTTTGTCTGAGTCAGACTTCTTCCTTCGATTAAGACGACACAGCCAGCGAAGACTAGACGAATCACAGGCCAAGGAAGAGAACAGAAGTTAAGACGACACAGCCAGCGAAGACCAGACGAATCACAGGCCAAAGAAGAGAACAGAAGTTAAGGTAAACTTTGAGATTTATTTGAGATTTATTTGAGAACTGTTTTAAAGACTTTAAGATACGTATAAATGCTGAGATGCCGTGAACAGATACGTGGTTTTAAAAAGGCTTGAGATGCCGTAAATTGATACATGAAGATTTAAGACTGTGGTTACGAAAGTATAGAGAAAAAGTGATATACAGTTCGAATTTTATAGAGTAAAATGATTATGAAAATGATATAGATTAAATTGTATCATCAGAAGTATTAAGAAAAAAGATTGAAATCGCTGTTGATCCTCTCGTGAACATTTCGCGTTGTTTTCGGCCGGAGAGGATGTAATAGCGAACTGCTGAGGTGGTTTTGGAGAAATGCCTCAGTCGGAAGGATTTCTGCGTATAGTGATAGGAGAAGCTCTCTCCCCCCGTAGTTATGTAACACTCGCAGCAGTCGTTTAGCATTGATTAAAGCATCCCCATGATTCCAGTATTCCCTGTACCGTAACAGTGGCGGTCTGGATGGCACTCGCCACCCTCGGTCTTTCCATCCTCCTTAATCCTTTACGTCTTTTTTGTGTCTAACCAACCGTGGCTGCTGCCTCCACTGTTTTTTGCAGTATTTGTAGAGACGTGGGTTCGTTTAATGGATTTCTTGCAGTTCTCACTTCATTTGGGCTCACGTGTTGTTATATATATCTGTTTGGGTGGTTTCCACATACAAGGATTTTGCTTAAGATTTCGGCTGTTTTAATCATTACGACTATTTTTTGTATAGTCTCAGTCTTCTCTTTGATTCCAATTTCACCTAGACTTTTTTTCAGTGTTTTCGTACCGTACCTAGTGCTTCTCCAATTATTGGTATTATAGTGATGTTGCTCATGTTCCATATTCCTTTCAGATCTCCTGAAATTTTCAAGTATTTGCTTCGTTTTTCTGCCTCCTTAATCATCACCCTGTGACTTGCTGGGATAGCAAAATCTACGAATAGTCAGGATGTTTCCTTCTTGTTGACCGCCCGGTCTCATTGCTTGTATAAGTTTGTCTGTTTCTACTTCCATATTCCGGCGGATGTTGTGATTTTCATTATCCAATACTGTATTTGGTTTTTGCATGTACCATTTTTTTGTATGTTCAAAGTGAAGATGTTTGCCTAGTTCCTAGTGGACTGCCTTCCCCACGCAGTCATATCTGCTTTTATATAATTTTGTGGCTAGATTGCTCCATTCACTAATTATGTGATTTACCGTTTCATCTCATTGTCCACAAAGTTTACATATACTGTTTTCTTGGGTTTTGTTATCTTAGTTTTGATATTTCTTTTTGCTGATCGCGTGGTTTTGTGTAGCTACCAGTAGCAATTCCATTTATCTGTTCAAGTGACCTTTTCGTAGCCATGCCCAGGTGTTTTTGTGTGTCTCTTCTCTGATCAGTCTTATGAATCTTCATGTAGCTGCTTTTCTTCCCATTTTTTCGTGCATTTTTTTTTCAATTTCAATGTTCGCTGTATTGTTCATTTTTCCGATGTCCCATGCTGCAATGATCAGCTTTTCTGTGTTCTTAGTTATATATTTTTCCAGTTCTTTTTGTGTCATTAACACAGTCTTCTATACTTACCAGTCCTTTCTCCCCCCTCTCTTTAATGTTTACATAAAGTAGGTCAATTTAGTGCATTATGCATGGTCATTAGTTTCCCAGTTTTCTGATCCAAGTGCTTGAGTTTTTCTTTTGTCCAGCCTACGAATAGTCCAGAATATCGTACTAGACAAACTGTCCATGTGTGTATACCTTTCATCAGGTTTTTACTAAATAAACTTGTTTTTAAAGGTGTTCTTGTTCTCCTCAGATATTCCTTTCCAATCTTCTCTTTTATTTCTCTTGATTTGATGGCGTCTGCTTCCAGAGATATTTATGCATTCGCCAAGTTCCCTCTCTCCTTCATGGTAAGGTAGGTCCATGTCTTTCGCTGTCCAAAGCTTCCCCATTTTTCATCTCTAGTTGTGCATACTTTTCCATTCCGAATTCCATTTGAATATCTTGGGTAACGAATCTGATTGTGTTTATCAGGTTTTCCGATTCCTTTTTTTTGCAAATAGCTTCAGATTGTCCATATACATGAGGTGGTTTATTCTTTTCTTCTTCTGTGTCAGTGAACTTGTATTCAGCACTACACTTCTTGAGTATGTTGTTGAGTGGCATCATGACTATATTATTATTATTATTATTATTATTATTAGTAGTAGTAGTAGTAGTAGTAGTAGTAGTAGTAGTAGTAGTATTACCTCTGCTCACTAGGAGTTATCACACATGTTATCCTCAATGATTGCTCACTGACAACAACCGGTCGTGTTCCCTGGAGTCCGAGTGACAACAAGCATCCCCAGATTTCCAGCACTCTTAACCTCTTTTTTATAACCACCGCAAATGACCTTCCGGTATCGCAACAGCCGTTTACCATTTATTTCTCGCTGGCAAGAACCATTCGTCTTCTCTGGGATATGGGTGTCAATAAGCCTCATCAAGGTCTTAGAACTTTCCGCACTTTTCCAGTAGAGGTGTGGTTTGTGTTGTCATTCCTCGGTCTTCTCATCCTCCTTGAACGTCTAAAACATTTTGTGCAGTATCAGCCTAGGTCGGCACGATTTCGTGGAAGGCAGCTTATGATATTTCTTGCAGTTTCTGTTCATGCGGTGTTTTTTCCTGTGGTATTGTTTTCTTCTTGTACTTCCATGTGACTGGTTACCATTTGTAGCTTGTGCGGATTGGTTTCCGCATTAGCGGGTTTTCCTTAAGATTGCAACTGTTTTAATCATTGCCGTCATTTGTAATGTCTTAGTGATCCCTTTGATTCCAATTTCTCCCAGTCTTTTCTCCAAGTTTTTTGGGACTGTTCCTAGTGCTCCTACGATTATTGGTATTATACTGTCTTTCTTCATGTTCCATATTCCTTTCAGTTCTTTAGCAAGTTTTGTGTATTTGCTTTGTTTTTCTGTCTCTTTGATCTTCACTTTGTGGTCTGCTAGAACGGCGAAACCTACGATTTTTCAAGATTATTCCTTGTATAGGTTTGTCTGTTCGTACATCCATATCCCAGGATTTTATTATTTTCGTTTTCTAGTACTGTTTCTGGTTTATGTTTGTACTATTTGTCTGCGTATTCGAAATTCAATCGTTTGCACAGTTCCCAGTGTACTGCTTTCCTCACGCAGTCATGTCTGTTCTTGTATTCTTTTTGGGCTTATTTGCTGCATTAACTTATTATATCATTTACTGTTTTATCTCTTTGTCTACACAGTCTTCATTTATAGTTTTCCTAGGTATTATCTATTTAGGCTTTAATGTAGTTAGTTCTGTGCAGGCATCAGTAAAGTTTCCATTTCTTTGTTCAGGTGTCCTTTTCTTAGCCATGCACAGCTATTTTCTTTGCTTTCTTCTCTTGCCAGTCTTCTGAAGCGTCCATGTAGTTGTTTTTCTTCTCACTTTTCTTTTCTTATCGTTTTCTTTTTGGTTTCTGGGTTTTCTGAGTTGGTCATTGGAACGGTGTTTCTTGCTGCGGTGATTAGCTTTCCGTGTTCTAAGTTATATATTGTCTCCAGCTATTGTTTTGTATCTTCCACACTATTCTATACTTACCAGTCCTTTTCCCCCTTCGTTTTATTTTCATGTAGAGTATGTCCGTATCGTCTTTTCGGTGTAGTGCGTTGTGCATGGTCATTAATTTTCTAGTTATCTGGTCAAGGTGCCTGAGTTCTTCATTAGTCCAGCATATACATGGTCCCGAGTATCTTATATGTGATACTACCCAGGTATTTTCTCCTTTTATTATATTCCTGCTACATAATTTCATTTCTAAGATTTTCTTGTTCTTCGTAAGTACTCTTTTCCAATCTTCTATTTTATTTCTGTAGATTTGATGATGTCTGCTTCCAAAACTCCCAAATATTTGTAATTATCCTATTCGCCTAGCGCCCTCATTGTGGCCTCCAGTTTTCTTCTTTTCATTTCTAGTAGTGAACACTTTTCCATTCCGAATTTCATTTGGATGTCCTGACTGAAGATTCTGATCGTATTTATCAGCTTTTCCAGTTCCTTTTTACCTTTTGCAAATAGTTTCAGGTCGTCCATGTACATCAGGTGGTTTATTCTTTATTCTGTATCTGTAAACTTGTATCCGGCATCACATTTTCTGAGTATGTAGTTGAACGGCATACTGGCTATCATAAACAGTAGTGGTGATAGGCGGTCTCCTAGGAAAAGGCATCTCTGTATTTTTATCTCAATCAGGTGTTGTCCTCCGGCTGTTAGTTCTAGTCTCCATGTTTCCATTGCTTTTTTGATAAGATTAATGATTCTTTCAAGTATTTTGTATGTTTTTATTTTTATTATTTGTACTCACTAGGAGTTCTCACACAGGTCATCATCACTGATTGCTCACCGACAAAAACCGGTGGTAGTCCCTGGAGTCTGAGTGACAACAAGTCTCCCCATATTTCTAGTATTCTCCGCCTCTTTTCGATAGCCACCACAAAGGACCTTGCAGTATCGCAACAGCCGTTTAGCATTGAGTTATCACTGGTAAGGACCATTGGTCTTCTATGGGATTTGGATGGCGATAAGCTTCCTCAAGGTCCCAGCACACTTTGCACTTCCAGTGGAGGTCTGGTTTGTGTTGTCCCTTCTCGGTCTTCTAATCCTCCTTGACCCTATGCAAATATTTTGTGTGGTGTCAGCCTATGCTGGAACCATTAAAAAAAAAATTAAATTTATTTTTGTTAGGGGGGGAGGAGAAGGGGAAGGGGGGTTATTATTATTATTATTATTATTATTATTATTATTATTATTAGTAGTAGTAGTAGTAGTAGTAGTAGTAGTAGTAGTATAACGGTTTTATCTGTGTAATTATGTTTGTCTATTTAACGGTGGTAAAATGGATTTTTACATGGTTTTGTGTTAATGAGACAATCTGTCGAATCGTTCAATTAGAAAGTTTTATCTCCTTTGAGATCGCATTATTCTTTGATATCCTTTCTCTGAGCGAAACTGAATCGATTATTAGATTGATTATTTCTGATCAAATTTCTCAAATGTCATTTCGTAAAACTTTCGAGTTAACCATGGAATTGGATTTATTTTTGTGATGGTGGTGGTAGGAAGCGTGGCTTTTTTGTGTTTTTCCTACGAAAACTTTTAAGTCTGGATATGAATAGCTTCCACAACACCAACGCGCACGAACACACGCATGTGTACACACACGTATACGCGCACGAACGTGCATCACACATAGGTACACACACAGTCATGCATGCATAATTAAACAGACCACCCATGCAAACGCGTGCTTAATACCACGTACTCAATCACACGCGCGCACAAACATTCACGCAAAACACACACACACATACACTTAAACGCGTAGCCTCATGTACATACAAACGCACAGAAGCTACAGGGGGACAATTCTCTAAAGTAATACCTTTTCCATAGCACAACAGAGAAAGGGAGAGAAAATACGATGTCAAGGGTCAATCCATGTCCTTCTCTACTTGGTTCAAGAGAGGCGGAGACAGTTAAATAATTTTTATTTTTATCACCGCTCGTGACCTTAACAAGGCGTTAGACCATAAATTAAACTGGTTTTTATGTCAAATTGCCCGCACAGAGAAGCTAGTTAATTGCCTTAACTGGTAACATTCGAACAAAAATAGATGTTAAAAAATATTTCAGGTCGTTTCAGAAAGGTGAAAAAAAGAAGAATATTTATCGTTAGGTACGGTTATCGTGACATATCCCAGCCAGTTTTTCATACCAGCCGGGGTTCGTATTCATTCTGGAAACGTAGGAAATGTACTGAAACATCAGACACTTCGCTGCCCGGATAATGTAGAGTCAGGCAATAAACAATCCCTCCCGAAAGAGGCAGATAATGCCTGGGAGGGGTTGTTTATTGCCTGAGGTGCTCCAACTGGGGAATGCCGACTGGTCTATTCACGGTTATTTTTGCACCATTCCAGAGTGTGGCCTTCGGGGCACTGTTTTCTTACCCCATTTAACATATGTAACATCTTGCTGCCGTGGGAGGCACGTAAATGCTTTTTCCGGCTTGTTTATGCTAGCCGGGAAATCCTTGGCACATTTTGATTCTAGGGTCTACTTCGTCACGGGTTCGACCCTTTTCTTTGAATTAAGTATACGTCATAATAACCAGGTGTTGTATGTGGTCTCTGCTTATTTCGGTATTGTTTCCAGTCTCCCTGGATTTCTCCTTGCCACTGGATTTAAGTAGTACTGATTCATTAGAGGTGTGGTTGCTGATTGCGCAACACTTGCTCCACAATTACACACGCAGCCAACCTTACAGGGGTATCAATTGTCTCTCCATATTGAACGGAGGCCATGGGGTGAGGTATGGTTCGATTCGATCTTAGTATGCCATTCTCCTAGGTTTCTTTCTCGGCTATTTTTGTACCCTTCCAGAATGCCCCTCTCGGGGGAGCTGGTGTCTCCTCCACCCATAAATGATGCATACACCAGCGTGCGATTTCAATGGAAGATCGACTTCCGGTAGTCTTTTAAGTTGCAACTTCCGGAACTCGCTACACACGATTCCATTTTAAAAGCATTCATAAAATAATGTTCTGGGATTAAGTACTTCATAAAATTATGCTGATGCTATACATTTATTATATTGGTATACACAATATCTGTGTAAATTCACGCGTTATCTACCGAGAACTACTTGGAATAGACGCCACGTTTAGTTTTCGATACACGACACGTTCTCACATTTACATATTAGATTAGTGTTCAAGGGTTAAACCTATACACCTCTTCCTCCTTCTTCCACTCCTAGACTTTTAATTGATTTATCGACATCTTTATGTTTCTGGGAATTAAATTATTTGTGGATAAAAGTGAATGACGTTATTTGCAACAAACAACACATTACTCAATCAAATCAAAATAAAAAAACAAAAGAAATTCCTATTTCCCAAATAACAAAAACAGTTTAAATTATTTTAGTCTATTTTTTATTCAATTTAAATATTATTTTATTTATTAAATTTGCATATTTTATTCCATTCTTGAATCACGAATGAAATCAGTATTATCTTATTATGATTTCTCTGAGATAGAGACTGAATAACCTATATATATATATATATATATATATATATATATATATATATATATATATGTGTGTGTGTGTGTGTATGTGTGTGTGTGTACCTTTTGTAGTGAAGTATTAAGTGTTAAAGCTCAATAAATATTAATCTTTAATCCCAGAGCATTTATAAAAAAACAATAAAAAATAAAAGCGATAAATACTTTTATTTTCCAAAAGAGATATTCATTTGTGACGGTCGTTTCTCCATTTGTCCAAACAATAAAGAATTTCAAGCATATCTTGAATCTTACAGAACAACTATTTATCAGAAATAAAAAAAAAAACAGAAAAGTATCCAAATATGGCGTCGGTTTGGAAATAAATACATTTGTGGTTTTGGAAAACTAGATATAATGCAATTTTTCTAAAGTAAGTTTTTGATTTTTGTTATTAATTATTGTTCTAGAAAATTCAAGATATGCTTGAAAATATTGATCGTCTGGACAAATGGAGAAACGGCTGTACAAAATGAATCTCTTTACGAAAGTATAAAGATATCGTTTACCCCTTTCCACACACTTTTCTCTTTCTCTCTCTCACTCTCTCTCTCTCTCTCTCTCTATATATATATATATATATATATATATATATATATATATATATTTAAAACGAAGGTATAACTAGTATTATCATCGTTAATTCAGGCTAAGTGATCCTGGTTTGTTATATATTATTACGGCTTCAATTAAATAAATAACTAGCCCACACACATTTGAAAATTTAAAATAGCATGACATGGCCGTTGTAACATAGACTATTATATGTATATATATATATATATAGATATATAGATAGATATATGTTTGTTACATGCATATATATATTCCATTGTTAATAAAATTACATTTATATATGTAAGTATATTAATGCATACTCTAAAGTTTTAGAGACACAACATGTAATTACACACACAAATATACACATACACTATATATATATATATATATATATATATATAAACATACATATATGTATAATTTTTTTTTTTCAAAATAAACCAATATACACATGTGTTTCATGCCAAATCTGCAATTGTCAGTATGTTAGGAGACAATCCCCGCCGGCCACACGGTGCGAACCTCGATACGAAAGTCATGTTTCCCTCAGTAGCCGAGGCCCGTTGCAATGCTCCACCACGCATTGTCTAGAAATGGGGAGTAAATGAACATCTAAATAGCAAACACGGCGGCTATCTAGCAAGCTGTCCTAACCTATTTCTATTTTTTAGGGTTTTGTTTTTGAAAGACTATGTGTACTAGAACAATTTATAACCATTTAGAAGAATTCAAGGCATGACAATAAACGAATGTTTCAAAGTAATCAGTAACTTCGTTCGACAGCTACAAGTAGGCTTTCAGCGTCTCGGCGCACATTTAAAACTATTACTTGTAAAATGTTAATGTTTATAACAAGAGATACTGTATGGACGCTCATTTTAATTGTCATCTTTTTAGAAAAGAAGTTGTATTGTCCTTTCTTGTCTGGTTCATGATTTATAAGCGCCTTGATGGGTCACATCTTTTGGCCAAGATCAAAGTGTAGTATCTGTTCCGATGGATACTGCACTCCATAGACTGGTATCGTCTTGGCCTTCGGGGCTTGATTTACACCGGTCTATGGGGCGGTCCTGTGTAGTTCTAAGAGGTCCACCCTCCCAGGCTTGCCGCCCTTCTTTGGGGAGGAGTAAGTTTATTGCTTACTGCATGAGGCGCCCCTACCGGAGAATGCCGACGGGGCTGCCCAGGCAATTTTTAATGGCCAGAGTGCTCACCTTCTCGGGCGCTGGCTTTTCAAACCCCACTTTTCCGACCCGACCTTGGGTCACATCTTACCTTGTGGCAGTAAGATAAGATGGCCTTGTGCCTAACCTCCTGGGGAGGTAAATAAAATATCTCCATTTCATTCATAATGTCCCTACTTACTTGCCTCCCCACGAATGCAGAGTTAGTCACAAGGTCGGATTTTAATGTGGGGAAAATACAGCTAAAAAAAGGTACACTCTGGATTTGAATAAAAAAGATGCCTCAGTCTTGAAAGATTTCGGTAACGGACCGATGACAGAAAAGGTGAAATGTAGTATCAGAACAGATACTACACCTTACTCCTAGACAAAAGAACAAGGAGGTTACTGTTGTTACACAACAACAAATAGAAATGTTGTCATCAGTAATCATAAATTTTGATTTGACCAATTATATAAATTTTTGTGAGAGTCAGGGACATCGAAGTATATGTTTTGCCTCCATTATTAGTCGTTATGGGCCTTTTCGGAAGTGAGCTCAACTTGAAGTAAGATTTCTGTAAAATATCGTCGTTGAAAGGGTTAAACTGAGACGCTCTATATCATAGTTAAAACTATGACACAATATGTATCGTTGTGTATTTGTTGTAAAACTCGAATATCAGCAGATTGCATAGCGTGCAGTTTCCTCTTCAAGAATCCCGATTAGAAATACGTATATGTTATAAAATCCGAAGAGCGAGAAATTATCTTTTTTCCTTTTTTTTTTTTTTAACTTAAACTTGTTTTCACTTTGTTTACATTGATAATGTATCGTTTCGAAATCTCTTTAAAACAATTTTAATTCTTAACTTTTTTGTCGGTCATTCCAATTGCCATTAATTTAAGGAAATAATATTTACTTCCAGTTCGTCGACTTACTCTGAATCATCCGTTTAAACACTTCCGTTTTCTAATCGGATTGCGGAAACCAACAGACACTCCGACATAATCCGGTTCTTTCATGAGAATTATCCTCGGATTAAAAACATCCAATTAAAAATATTATCAAATCTTTTTATTCTTAATTCTTTTTTAATCTCCGGAAACAAAGATTCTCTCCATTCCCCTCCAAAAAAAAAAAACGATAAAAAAATCAAGTACGGAATTACATGATGTAAGCAGATGCCACTCCGTACTAAACAAGGACAAGCATGCTTAAGATTCGTCCTTTTAATCTGCTATTTTAGACTGTGACATATTGACGGACTGTCCGCCAGACAGACAGAGGCTCTAATAGAGATGTGTGGACGCATCTAAAAATGTCACATGACAATTCGCCGAAAATGTTATTTAAAGCGTATGCGTGACAGACTGATTGACTGACGAACCGAGTCTCTCATATGAAAACTTACACAAATCTAAAAAAAAATATTATGAAAAGGAACAAGTCTGGAAAACAGATTTATGTCTATTTAGCAGAAAACACGCCGAGATGATGAGTTCGTTCGTGCCCCTGTAAAAGGAAGTAGAGGGAGTGGTTTTGTCCAGGGTTCGGTGATACTTGCCTCGAATAGACCAGCATTAATAACACCTGCTCTAAAGCAATATATATATATATATATATATATATATATATATATATATATATATATATATATATATATATTCAATGGCCACTATACATTATTTTGATCATCCATCGGTACCTTCGATTTCGCAAATACACTAGAAACTCAACCCCTAGGGTTAAAGAACCCAAACATAATTGGTTCATCACTAAAGAAGAAAAAAACATTAAAATTTAAAACAAATGCTATACTTATGGTTTATACTTTTCCTGGAATTAGTATTCTACTAGCATATATATATATATATATATATATATATATATATATATATATATGTGTGTGTGTGTGTGTGTGTGTGTGTGTGTAATTTTGGTTATTCAGACTACATTTCTCATCTTGAGTGTTATCATTACAACGTTTCAATTATACGAATTATCAATCCGCATCTCAAAAATTCAGAAATATAGGGTGGGCAAAAATAAGGGTCCTATTTTTAAAAATTTATAACTTTTTTATTTATTGATTTAAAAAAAATTTTTTTTTTAGAATAAGTAAAGGACCCCTTCCGAAGCAAGCATGAGCCGTATTAGCCCTAAGGAACGTACCCTCATTTAGAAAACATTATTTTTGCTTAAAAAACTCAAAACAGTGTAAAAAACAATACTTTAGTTTTTGTAAGTTTTAAGAAGTGTTTTTCGGCTAAAATTTGTTTTGTTTATTTCAAAAAATCTCGGAAGGGTCAGTCTACACACACATAAAGTTTGGTGAGTTTAACTTTTATTTTGTGGAAGTTATTCAAATTCAAGTTATTCAAATTTAAAGATAGGACCCTTATTTTGGCCACCCTGTATATATATATATATATATATATATATATATATATATATATATATATATATATAATTTATTTTAATATATATATATATATATATATATATATATATATATATTTGTGTTATAGTGGAATAATTCCAGGAGGAAATCCGGGTATGAGAGCTCAATGTAGTAAACAGAGCAATAATAAAATATAATAACACGAAATCACATAATTGTCGATGCAATAATTTATTTCAACCGTTCGGTTTTTTCAAGCATCACTCAGACAATTACATTTTTGAGACTGATAGAAAATTGAATTTCCCTACCACAGTTCCAATACAATCATAGATGGTGGTAGTAGCAACCAATTTGATACATCTTTTATAGAGAGGGGGGAAATTTAAAACTTATATTTAACTATGGCGGGCGAAGGGGAGGGATCTTTAAGTTAATCAACTAAAAACTGCCATGTCAAAATTATGACACATACGACTTGGCGATATCAACCATATAGGCAATTTTACTCACGCGCATACACAAAACTAAATACGCACACATCATATGCGCACTCACATACATAATCTCACTCGCACATTATCATAACTAAGCATAATCACATACGCAACTTTTATTCATCTCTAGCCAGAATGCGTCCGGCGAAACTCGTGTTCTCAAATTCGGTTAGAGAAAAGAAAGAAAAAAACAATTAACAGGCACAGAGAAGATATAGACAGACCGCGTGTCATAAATTCTCAGTCCGTCTGGGTTCCAAGAAAGAGAATCTAATTGAAATAAGATTACACGCACATACATATATGTATACATACAAATCCATACGCACATACACACACATATATACACATACACACCCACACATATACATATCTATACACATATACATATACACACATATATACATATATATATATATATATATATATATATATATATATATATATATATACATACATGAATACACCTATATATATCTCTGAATCTATTTGAAATATTGACCAAATGCATACGCATGTAGTTGTTCACACGTGTAAACATACATACACATACATACACACACACATATATACATATACGCACATATACACACATATACATACGCACACATACATATATATCCACACACCTACACACAATATTTACATAACACTCTATATTCTTACTGATGTAATATTAGTTCTAAAAATTAGTCTTACCTTATTTATATTTTAGATTAATTTGATAATCTATTATTATAAATATCATGCGGGGGGGGGGGTTATCGTACCTAATGTTATTCAATTTGGTATCTTCACCGTTGTAATTCTAGAGGCCCATCGGATTACTAATTCAAGTCTAATAATGTCTATTGGTAATATTTAACATTTATACTTATATTAATTCAAAAACTAGTGTATTACCTGCAGAAAAAATTTTCATACCACTATCTTATTTTAAGTAAATATCCGCGTACACACAAATACTATATATCACCAAGTCAGTAAATCTGTGTCTATCACAGATATTATTATAAATATTATGGGGGGGGGGGTTACCGTAAGTAATGTTATTCAATTTGGTATCTTCACCGTTATAAGTCTAGAGGTCCATCGGATTACTAATTCAAGTCTAATAATGTCTAGTGGTAATATTTGGCATTTATACTTATATTAATTCAATAACCGCAGAATTTTTTTAAAAACACTATCTTATTTTAAGTAAATAATCTGAATAAATAAATATTTCAAAATACCATTATATACGCATACACACAAATACTATATATCACCAAGTCGGCAATTCTGTGTCTATAGCAGATATTATTATAACTATTATGTTGGTGGTGGGGGGGGGGTTACCTTAAATAATGTTATTTAATTTGGTATCTTCACCGTTATAAGTCTAGAGGTCCATCGGATTACTAGTCGTTGATTATTTTAAATTTATATTTATGTCTGCACTTAGCCATAAGTTCATCTCGTTTATTTAAGAGGTTATTTCGATCATATTTTAGGATTCTTATTTTTTCTTCTAGACATAAGTTGCATCTTTGTCTAAATCCATCTGGAATATTCGAAAAACATAAGATTGACCACGAAACCACCGGGGACCTGTTCTCATTTTTCAGATGCCACCATTGTTTAGCTAACTCCGTTTTGCTCTTGAGTTCTGGGTTATTGAAAGAGTGTTTGTGGTCATAAAAACGTTGTTTCCAGTTTCCCGCGGAGATGCCGATGTAAACCTTTTTATCCCTGTTGTTATCTTCCGGATGAATAGTGGCCTTATAAACCACACACTCAACTTTACAGTTACCGTCCAGTGGGCAGTTATTTTTCACTTGACAATTACATTTATTTACTGTGACCTTATTCTTACTAGGATTGTTAAGTAATTTACGATTATGGGTGCTGATAATTCTGTCCATGTTCTTGGTGCAAGAGTAGCTGATTTTAATGGTTTTTCTATTAAATATCTTCCTAAGTGGATTATTTATGCTAAAATGTTTATCTACCAGGTTCAAGAATACTCTCCCGATGTTGATGTTAGATAGTTGGCAGTAGGGAGGATTGAACCATATTATTTTTCGGCCTCTATTCCTGGATTTATTTTTATTTTCTTTCTTGGTATATTTGAGTTTTTCATTATATCCGCTTTTCTCTAGCGCTCCATTGTATTAATGCTAATTTGCTTCAAAAATGTCTCTGTTAGCCGAAAGCTTATTTATTCTAGTATTAATTGTTTTAGGTATTTGTTTAATTATGCAGTTCGGGTGGTTAGATCTAGTGTTGATATAAGATGGTGTGTGATTATCTTTATTGAAGGGTTTGTATGTCCCCTTTCCTAAGTCTAAGGTAATATCTAGATAGTTTACTTCTTTACAATTTGGGGTTATATCTATTTTAAATCCAAGGTATTTGAATGCTCTTATTAATTTTTTATGTATTTTGGATACCAGGGGGCCGTCACTATTGGGGATAACAATTAGTCCATCATCCCTATATAACCCCACTAAATTAGGCTCTACAATTCTGCTAATAGTGTACATTATAAAAATGCCCACCAGATCGGCAATCTGGGCTGAGACAAAAGCACCCATCGGGACATCAAATTTGTTGTTGTTCAATTTAATCCATGTTTCTCGATTGTTTATAAGGATGGATTTGCGACAGGCCATAATTAATCTTACCTGCTCATCGGATATATCCACGAAATTCCCAGCATAGTTAATGCTGTTCGTAAGTAATTCCTTGGAAATCGAGGGGTAAAAATCCATAATATCGAATTGTATAAAGCAGGCATTCCTCTTATTTTCAATTGATTTAAACCATTCGATAGTATCCGCCGAGTCCTTCCAAAGATTAAATTTGGTAGCTTCTAGAGTTACATTAATAATATTTCGTAGAATAATGGTATTTTGAAATATTTATTTATTCAGATTATTTACTTAAAATAAGATAGTGTTTTTAAAAAAATTCTGCGGTTATTGAATTAATATAAGTATAAATGCCAAATATTACCACTAGACATTATTAGACTTGAATTAGTAATCCGATGGACCTCTAGACTTATAACGGTGAAGATACCAAATTGAATAACATTACTTACGGTAAACCCCCCCCCCCATAATATTTATAATAATATCTGTGATAGACACAGATTTACTGACTTGGTGATATATAGTATTTGTGTGTACGCGGATATTTACTTAAAATAAGATAGTGGTATGAAAATTTTTTCTGCAGGTAATACACTAGTTTTTGAATTAATATAAGTATAAATGTCAAATATTACCAATAGACATTATTAGACTTGAATTAGTAATCCGATGGGCCTCTAGAATTACAACGGTGAAGATACCAAATTGAATAACATTAGGTACGATAACCCCCCCCCCGCATGATATTTATAATAATAGATTATCAAATTAATCTAAAATATAAATAAGGTAAGACTAATTTTTAGAACTCATATTACATCAGTAAGAATATAGAGTGTTATGTAAATATTGTGTGTAGGTGTGTGGATATATATGTATGTGTGCGTATGTATATGTGTGTATATGTGCGTATATGTATATATGTGTGTGTGTATGTATGTGTATGTATGTTTACACGTGTGAACAACTACATGCGTATGCATTTGGTCAATATTTCAAATAGATTCAGAGATATATATAGGTGTATTCATGTATGTATATATATATATATATATATATATATATATATATATATATATGTATATATGTGTGTATATGTATATGTGTATAGATATGTATATGTGTGGGTGTGTATGTGTATATATGTGTGTGTATGTGCGTATGGATTTGTATGTATACATATATGTATGTGCGTGTAATCTTATTTCAATTAGATTCTCTTTCTTGGAACCCAGACGGACTGAGAATTTATGACACGCGGTCTGTCTATATCTTCTCTGTGCCTGTTAATTGTTTTTTTCTTTCTTTTCTCTAACCGAATTTGAGAACACGAGTTTCGCCGGACGCATTCTGGCTAGAGATGAATAAAAGTTGCGTATGTGATTATGCTTAGTTATGATAATGTGCGAGTGAGATTATGTATGTGAGTGCGCATATGATGTGTGCGTATTTAGTTTTGTGTATGCGCGTGAGTAAAATTGCCTATATGGTTGATATCGCCAAGTCGTATGTGTCATAATTTTGACATGGCAGTTTTTAGTTGATTAACTTAAAGATCCCTCCCCTTCGCCCGCCATAGTTAAATATAAGTTTTAAATTTCCCCCCTCTCTATAAAAGATGTATCAAATTGGTTGCTACTACCACCATCTATGATTGTATTGGAACTGTGGTAGGGAAATTCAATTTTCTATCAGTCTCAAAAATGTAATTGTCTGAGTGATGCTTGAAAAAACCGAACGGTTGAAATAAATTATTGCATCGACAATTATGTGATTTCGTGTTATTATATTTTATATATATATATATATATATTTATATATATATATATATTAAAGCAAGGAAAATAGACGTTTGTGGCATTTTTTTAGGTGGAATGAAATTGAAAAATGTAAAAACTCAAGTCGCAGGGTTAAAGGTTACACATGTTATCTACTCATCAGTCATGGTAATGCTACTGTGACTCACATACACTTATTATGAAATAAATGATTCGTTTCACGTTGATGACGCTCGTCGCTTCTCATCTTGAAACTACTATTATGTTTTTTTTAATGAACCCGTGTTTTTCTTATTAAAAATATTTATTATAATTAAATTTTATTTTTTATATACTTACATCCATATTTTTATTTTTATAATACGATTCATTATATTTATTTAGTATTTCTTTAATCAAACTATTTTTAGTCTGATCTTAGTAAGGCGTTTCGTTCCTTCTCTATTATAAGTGAGCGTAACCAAAGTTTTGTTTTCTAATATATGAAGTTAAGACGATTTTCCCCTGTAGCTTTTTGAAGAATAGGAAAATAAGCACATCTATTACAGGCTACTAAACTCACCACTATATTACGCTTATTCACTCGAGAGTGTGTTAGTATATTTGTTATTATTTTTCCCAAGCTAACACTAAATATTAGTTTTGGCTCACTATCTTCGACTCTCCTCAAAACATACTCAATATAGATGGTAGCAAAAACTTTTTCCGTTAATAATTTAGTACTAACACTCTCCTCATCGACACTGTGAAGTAATACACAACGTCTACTTATCAAAAACGTGTCTGTTATATTTACTATTTGTCTGCTATTAATTTGTTATATCATACAAAGCATTACGGAATATTTAATTCCGTTGACTTTCGAGAATATCGGATTAAGTTACTTCTACCTATTACGTATACATGTATTCTCATTCCGTTTTTAGAGAATATAATTAACAAACATAGTTCCTTGCCGTATTTCATCATTCAACATGGCGGCTACAATTTCTTAAGCAACTCATCTCACGAATTAGGTTCATATACGCTAAGATACTCGACAGTAGCATATAGTTGACATTTCCCGAATCCTGCATCTTTCACACGTATACCATTTAAAAATTGGAAAGAAACATCAATTTCTTGGTGTAGAAATGACCCAAAACGTGCGACTGGTGAACTCTAGATTTGGTCGCCTTATAGCGGATCGTAAAATAAAACGCATGCCAGCAACCGGCTGGCTTCGTTTAGATGACCTACTTTTCATTAGATTTTCTACTCGCGTCGGTAGATCCAAGACAAAGAGGTTTATGGTTCGATCCCAGTCCTCTAACACAATTTCTTTTACATTGTTAAACTACGAGGGAGGGGGAGGGAGAACTATGACCCGGATTTTTTTAATTCAAGGTGATTATGTTTTTATTTGAAACGAAATCAATGTAATCTGTAGTACTTCAACTATTGTGTATGTCATAATTTCTCTTCGAACACACATGGTTTATTAGTGCTCTGCAGGGTCCTTAATTATATTTGCGTGTTTCAGTACTGCTCAGAAGGCATACTGATATTCCTTTTTTTCTTTTTTCTTTTTTCTATTTCCTTTTTTCTTTCCTCCGAAAAGATAGAATTTCTATACAAATATAACGGGGAGTAATTGGATTTTATAGGGCTCTGTAGGCCTCTTTAATTTTAGATAGAACAGGTGTTTAATCCTCCCCATCCCCCCCCAAAAAAATTCTGAGTAAATACTGGTACCATGGGATTGGCAGGAAGACTCCTACAAGCGCGTCTCTTTCTTTCCTTCATTTATTGCTTCCTCCTTTCACCCTGTCACAATTTTAAAATGTGACCTATTTGCGCTCGGTCGGATGTTGACAAATTGTAATTCATTCTTTTTTAATTCTCACGAGCAACGCCGGGGGACGGGTCCAGCTAGTTAACGTTATACATTTCTTTTACATTTTGTAGAATTATAAAATCTTCTATTATATTATGTTTTTTCAAAAATATCTATTTATCAGTTATATTCATACCATATTTTTGCAGCCTTTCTAAGCTTTTTAATATGAGTCTTTCTTAATAATATATATAGATTTGCCATTTTAGTTCAAACTTAAACTATTTTTTACTCACCGGACAGTGAATGACCATTGTGAGTAACAGTATAATTATATCAGTTGATGAACAAGTCACATGTGTTATCTTTAACCCTGCGGGTTGACTTTCCAGGGTTTTTGTGAAACCGAAGTTATTGATGGATGATCAAAATCATGTATAGAGTCTATTCAATAATATATATATATATATATATATATATATATATATATATATATATTGAACAGTGTATTAACAAACATTAAAAATCGTATTACCTTCATTTTAATTATATAAACGTAAAAAAACTATATTCCACTAATTGAATAATATATATATATATATATATATATATATATATATATATATATATATATATATATATATGGTTGTGTGTGTATAGCCTGACGAATTTCCTCGAGAATGAAACACAAATATTTTTGTGTTGCTCACTTGACAGATGTATATTTCTATACTACTACT
Source organism: Sepiola atlantica (assembly GCA_963556195.1). Lineage (NCBI taxonomy): Eukaryota > Metazoa > Mollusca > Cephalopoda > Sepiida > Sepiolidae > Sepiola > Sepiola atlantica. The sequence goes on along the minus strand of OY744519.1, from coordinate 123,908,837 downwards.
AAACTCTACTCTTTTATTAAAACCGTTGAGGTGAATACTGAAACAAAAACATATACGTAATGCGGTGTCTTATGTTATAAAAGTAAATATATGAAACAGTAAAACACAAACACACATATATATATATATATATATTAGTATATATGTAGGAGGTTTATTCGGAGCTGTCGTTATGACAGGTGGGAAAATTATTTTTCAGTCCACATAAACAGACGTATGAAGATGAACTGTTTGGCGTTGAAAGTGTACTGCCTAACGCCGCTGGGTGCTCTCAATTAATAACCACCCGCTTTTAGCCCCCGCACACATACTCACTGATTCAGACACACACACACACACACACACACACACACACACATGAACGTAGACACATTTATATATACTAGCGAGATTCAGTGGAAATTGCACGTCTGCAACACTAGCAGCACCCGTGCGCTACACCAAAGGGATGTAATTTATCCAAACTCGACAGTGTTTAGTAACATTAATACAGCTAATGACGCTAACGGCGACTGGGTTTTTTTTCAAGTTAATCATCATCATCATCATCATCATCATCATCATCATCATCATCATCATCATCATCATCATCATCATCATCAATGTTTTCGATCAATCCTGGAAGAGGAAGCCAACCCTGATTTACTTCCACCTTTTGTCCTTGGCTAGGTCTGGCTACGTAGGACCCAGTTGGTTATCGAGGTCCTCTTTCCACCAGGTTTTTAGCCTTCTTGTTAGCCTGTTCCATGGCCTCGGGTCCCATTCTGTCGCGCTTGATTTCAACCTGTTGTCTATCTATGTTTAGCCGTTCGTATTGTGATGGTGATGAAGTTTCCTTTAGTTTTCTGTCTGATCCAGGTGTTTTTTTTTCTTTCACACAGACTGATACTAAGCATAATGCATTCCAGATTTTCTATTACGGCATTATTGAGTTTAAATACCATATGTCATAACAGGCATTATGTATTTGTTGAACACTTTCCGTTTAGTGTTCATGTTTGACATTCAACTCTTCATGATGTTGTCCACTTTGGAAAAAGCTGTCCCTCCAAACGCCCTTCGCTATTTAATTTCAGGCATGCCATAAGCGTCGCTTCTCACCATCTTCCTTAGATAAATGTAGTTGTCAACTTCCTCAATACTTTCGCCGTTCACTATAACTACCGCTTTTGTAACATCTTTGTTGATCATGACAAGTATAGAAGAAAACAAGAATAGAATACAAAAATAGTATTACAAAAAAAAATAGAACACTGTGAAAATTATAATCGTTTATGAGTTATACGCATATAGACAACTATATTATATGTATGTTTGTATCGTGAAACATGAAATACTCACTGTATATGAGTGTAAGGGATGCTATAGCCGAAACAGATCCCAAACACGGCATAGCTCTACCAAAGTCCGCGCTTGTACCAACATTAAAAATAACAAGAATTTATAGCGAAATGCAGTGTGATGATCAATGTTCGCACTCACCAAGTTCAAAACGCCCGCGGTGTCTGGCGGCCATTTGCAAGACATGTAAAGCACATGATCGGGGCCAGGATAATATGCTTATACATAATTAGCATACGAAGCAACATACCTGCTGAAATCAGCGGTGTACGACAACAGTGGGAGTGACAACGATTGCTGTTAAAAGCATGTGTTAAGGTTATATGCGCGTAACTTTTAGTTGGTATTATAAATAAATTGTAATCCTTACTACAATAGGTTCAGATGTGCTGACATAGTGCGCACAATCACGAGAAAAGCACAAACGTATCCGTGTAATTTACTAGCTATGAATATATTTTTATACTACAATACTACGTAGCCCTAATCGTGTATTAAACACAGCTGAAGATGTATATATATATATATATATATATATATATATATATATATATATATATATATATATATATATATATATATATATATAGCTTTAATCACATATTAAGGAATCTGGAAGTAAAGACTACAAATATATATACACAATATATCATATCACCTTATAACATTATATGTGTAAATACATAACATTGTAATTATATATATATATATATGTATATATATATATATATATATATATATATATAACATTAGCAGTTTCATGCCCACTCCTATTTGTTGTTTATCCTAGCCAGTTCCTCTGTCTTCTTCCCTCTTATCGCCTTTTACCCCCCCCCCCCCACCGCCTCCCCCATACTAGCTCAGTAGGTGTAAAAGTGAAAAAGAAAAAGAACAGAAATAAAAATATAAAAAGAAGAATAAGAAACAAAGAAGAATTTGTCACCCACTTGTCATATTTCAAGGTCACTTAAAGTCTTCTCATATGGTCCAATCGGATCATCCTTTCCTCATCCCATGTGTGTGCCTTCAAAATAAAATTATTGCCAAATCTTCACCTTTTCTTAAAACGTTCGCCAACACAAACGAAACCGGTCAAATCTCTTTTTTTTTCTCCCGTACTTTAACCTGTTTTCCGTTTGTCATTTTTCACACATATAACATTACACAATAAGTACAGGACCTTAACTATACCTAGCGCTACTAACAAAACATATTTTGAATAACTAACTCTCAAATAGACCGTGTTAAAATTTGAGCCCAATTGGATTGCATATCACAGTTGTTAAGTGAAGCTACTGTTGCAAATCTTCAAAACGATTGAAATATCTGAATTTCGTGTGTTGTTGAAGCATTGCTTTCTCATTGGAAATACTGTTCAAGCAATACATGTTATTCGGAGACAACGGTTAATATGGGGTGACTTTAAACCTGGTCGTAGAGACGCAAATGGTGCATGACGCTCTGAGCGCTCAAACTCGGCAGTTGTCCTGGAAAACATCAAAAAGGTTCAGAAACTCGTTTTTACCGATCATAAATTGAAGTTGCATGAGATAACAGAGGAGTTGAAGATATCAGAATGCAGTGTATGCACTGTTTTGTATGAACATTTGTCAATGAGAAAGCTGTGTTCAAAGTTCGTGTCGCGATTCCTCAAAAACGATCAACAATTACAAAAGGTCGACGATTCAGATCGTTGTCTTCAACAGTTTCAACAAACAGTCGTTCTTGCGTCAATATGTGACATTGGTTCACTACTTCACTCGAGTGTCAAATTGACAGTCAGCTAGGTAAACAACAGTAGGTGACAGACAACGAAAGCAACCAAAGACGCAAACATCAGCAGGCAAAGTTTTAGCCACCATATTATAAGATGCGCAAAATATCTTTTATCGATTACGCTGACAAAGGAAGGTCCATCAATAACAAATATTATATAGAATTATTGGTGCTTTTAAAGGCAGAAATCGCCAGAAAACTGTCACAAAAAAAAGAAAAAAAGTGCTTTTTATCAAGATAATAAATCACAACGATGGCAAAATTGTAATTGTTTCTGCACCCATCGTAGTTTTGGATCTGCCCCCCCCCCCCCCCCCGGCGACTACTGGATGTTTGCAGACTTCAAACGAATGCTCATGGGAAAGGCAAAAACTGATGCGTATTTTCAGGTCAAACGCAAATCGTCCTACGAAAAATGGATCGAAACATTGGAATCAATGTATCAACTTAAAATGAGTCTATGTTGATTAATAAAGTCGAATTTAGCTTAGAAGTTGTTTCATCAGTTATGTATATATTTATATATATATATATATTTATATATATATACATATGTATATATATATATATATATATATTTATATATGTGTGTGTGTGTATGTATATATTTGGTTGTTCATAAATCTGACATAGTGATATGAGGCAAAAGGTTGAAAGTAGCAACCCTAGTTGAAGTCAGTGTCCCTAATGATGCTGGCTTAAACAGAGCTAAAAAGTAAAAGATTACGAAATACCAAAGTCTTATGTACAACATGAAAAAAAAGTGGAATCTTAGGAAGATCTCCATCATGCCAATAATTATAGGAGAAACCGGACTAATGAATAAGCATTTTTAAAACTACCTGGCGAATGTACCCGGTGAACAAAGTGCAAGAGAGATACAAACAATTGCACTTAAAGGGACGGTTACAATCTTAATATGATTTCTCGCCTGGAATATCTTCAATAGCGGGTGAATGTCTGGCATCCGGTAGGATGTCACATCCCCAGCAAAACCAAAAAGATAGAACATTTTAATATATATATATATATATATATATATACAACACAAATTTCTTACGCACATCAATATGTTAAAAAAGCTGTACATCCTTGGATTTACTTTAATGTTCATTTCACCATTTTTTTTAACTTCACCGTATTTTACCATTTATTAAAAAAAATTTATTATTTCCGTCTCGTTTAGCCACTAAATTATTTATTTAATCAAATTCCAATAAAAGTAATTTTATCAGGTTAATGTTGTTTAAATCTCTATATTTAACATTATTCGATATAAATAGCTTTCCAAAACTGTCAATCTTTTACTCAAATGAGCATTTGCTGAAAATTTATCATTCTTAGCAAAGACGCCCAATGTAACCTTCTATTCGACACTGCAAATGCTTTCAAATTCATTTCAAAATTTAAACAGTCACAAATTATTTTTTTTCTATTTGTTAAAACAATGAGGAAAATATTAAAATGGCTGACTTTTTTACAAAGAAACCGAAATGCATACTTTCGAATTTAATGTCGTAGTTAAATATTTGTTTCGAATGAGAATTTTAAAATGTTGTTTACTAACGCCATTGCAGTGTTTGGTTTCAATAAAGCACACATAAACACAGACATGCAAGAAGTTGTCGCACAATTTTATTAACATATGATATTAACCGTGTCATCGCGTACATTAGTAGCATGTCATAACTTCATGCGTAATATAATGTTTGTACACGCATGCCTCTCTAAAATTGAACTTTGATTCGAGAGAATAGTAAAGTGATTGTCTCTTCGCCATGTCGTCGTCGTTGTCGTCTTCGGCTTTTTCTCTAAACGTTAAACACCAGGGAGAACAGCAGACAATGAAGAAGCAAGAGAAAGCGAAGAGCGAAATGTTTCCAAATCGTGTTATGAAATCGCTTGTATAATTGTGCTAGCTTCATTACTAAGCGTTTTAGCTTCGGGCGTCGTTTTCGAAATTGAGTTTCGTCGGCCATCTTTGTCGTTCTATTGTGTCTGCATAAATGACTGCAATCTTCACCATTCTTAAGAAGCCTTCAAACTACGACAAAAATCTGACCTTTGGTCGAAAGAGGAATTTGGTTTTACTATTTGTTAACGTTTTTTGTTAAGAACATGACTCAAACAAATCGGTAGTCTCATTTAATTTGGAAAATTAAAACCTGTGTTTCTCTTTTTTTTTCTTTCCCCGCTTGGTGTAATCATCGACTCTAGAAATTGTTTGAATATTTAGATGTGTCTTCCTATCTCTAGGAAGGACTTTGTCTGTCGGTGAATTCATCGATCTGTCACAGAGGTTAAAGATTGAATTTTCATCGCAAATCACGGTGATTAAACCGATGTGTAGCAATTATATAATTAAAGTCTATTTTCTTTTGCACTTCCATGTTCTCCCTCGCGAAGTGATTAGCACGTAGTTTGGTAAGAACACACTGGCATGTTCTCGATCGCGTAGTTATACGTTGGGCGATAAGAACACTCTTCGCGTAAGTGGCTATTTCCGCTTCCGCCAGGTCGGTTTCCCTCAAAATATAAACAGTCCTGTTCTAAACATCACAGTAACAAAATGACAGCTCTCTTCTTGACTCTAGCATCGGCTTTGATGCACAAGATTAAACTAACAGACTAAATTCAATTTATATATTATTATTTACCTCCTCTTCGGGAGGTTAGGCACAAGGCCAGTTTTATCTTACTCCCACAAGGTAAGATGTGACCCAAGGTCGGGTCGGAAAAGTGGGGTTTGAAAAGCCAGCGCCCGAGAAAGTGAGCACTCTGGCCATAAAAATTTCCTGGGCATCCCCGTCGGCATTCCCCGGTAGGGGCGCCTCAGGCAGTAAGCAATAAACTTAATCCTCCCCAAAGAGGGGAGGCAAAGCCTGGGAGGGTGGACCTCCTAGAACTGCACAGGACCGACCCATAGACCGGCGTAAATCAAACCCCGAAGGCCAAGACAATACCAGTTTATGGGGTGTAGTATCCATCGGAACAGATACTACACTTTGAGACTGACTCAACCCATTTTGTATGCCTGTTTTCATGACTCTTTTCGGACTATATTTTATCCTATATCAGCTGTTGAATAAAATCGATTCAAATTGTAGTTGTGCTGGTCCTTTTAACCGAAAATTGGTGACTCTTTTCTTCATTTCAAACAAGGCCAATAAGATAGATACAGACGCAGCGACCATACAATATAATGCGAATCTTCAACAAGCTTCTCTCACAACTCTACAGATGCAACTAAAGAACACCCTTTCTATTTTGTTTCTTTGTAAATTCTACGGGTTTTATTTTCATTATAAACTTTGTTTTTTCTATTTCGCTCATTGCTATTAGAGTTTGAGTTATTGCTACTTCTAGTGGTTATATTATTGTTCTTCTTAATGTTATTGTTATTTTTGCTATATTTATCCCAGAGTATTTCACAAACTTTAATAGCCCAAATAGTAATAAAAGGTTAATAGCGAAGAGAAACACTGTAACTGTAGAACTTGAACACTTTGCCCACTATAAAATAACTGCTTATCAAAAGGCATCGCTTACCAAGACATAATATTTATCCATAAAAACTCAAATAACGAAGACTACTAGGTAGGAGGAGAAACACTGATTAAAAACATCAGTAGCGAACCATTACTGAAAGTTCAAAGAAAGTAGACACTCGCTAATAATCGAGAAGAAAAATAGTACTATGCGCCAATACATGTAGATATTTACACGACCTGTGTAGATTATGTTTGAATGCAAGCTTGAAAATTTAAATGATTCCTCAAACTTACAAAAGAGTAGAAGCGAAATAACAACGAACTGAAGTCATAGAATAAACTTTAATTTAGGACAGCTATATACATAACAAATAAATGAACATAAATAAAATGAATAAAACTAAAACTAAAAAAAAAACTGAACTAAATCAACATCTAAAGTAGTAACGAATAAACAAATTAATAAAAAATAAACTATTTCGATCACTCACGTGGTGAAATATGGTCAGCTGCTAATTTTTCTACACTTACAACGATTGTGTTAATATACCAGTTTTTATTTTTACATACAGAGTAATATAATATAATTTGTCTGTGAAAAAAAATCAATGTTTGTGGTCGTGTCTATTTTAGTAACAAAAAGCTTTTTTCAAAATACTTTGATATTTTGTTTATCAAAAGAATTATGTTTTAAAATGAGCAGAAGAAATTGTTTGTATTAAAATGTTTTTGAAACAAATTCGGAATATTTACTAAATTCTATATATGGAAAATTAGTTCATGGAAATGTGGATGAGCAAGGCAAAATGTAGCAGAAATAAGTACACGAACACATCATTAAAGCTGAACCAAGATAGTTTGGTTGATTTGTTCGACATAATGTATTTAGTGAAATGAGCTTTATTAAACAAAACTCGACATTTTATAAAGTAAATCTTAGAAGAATAAAACGAAAGGAATGGAGAGCGCTAGTAAGAGTGGGAGATGGCAATACATGATGTATGTAGTGGGTTGGGAACATGAAGGCAGGGAAAATAATATATAATCATAATTATATATATATATATACATATATATATTACAAAAAATGAAAACAACATCGGTAGCATCGGTTTCAAATCGTAAAACGGGGACCAATAATTGATCTCATTTTCCGGACTCTCTTCAGATTCTGTTTATGTCTGCCTCTCGGAAAATGGTGTGTTCAAGAAAACCAAGAAGGACGCCGCTATTCGAATAGCGGTGTCCACCTTGGTTTTCTCTACATAGTCCAGGCAAAATAAGGTTCGACTTGGAACAAATTGCAACAGAATTTTTTTCATCACCAGGCATTCCCATGAGGTGTCTAGAACATCATACTAAAAGTCCTAAGAAATCAACGTGAGGAAATATGTCTAATTTGCTTAAATCCAAGATGGCCGCCAATTTTCGATAATTTGCCACATCTCCGCATTTAGATGTCATAATTGAGTGATTTGAAGTGCTAAAATGGGGTTTTTGAACACAAGGATTTACGTGGAATAGGTTACATTTTTATTGGATAAAGAATTTATAGCCAAAAATCCAATATAGCCAAAAAATATTGAAAAATGTTCATATGCGTGGTATCCGAAACATAGGCAAACTGAAATGTGACTGTTTTGCTGCCTCATGTGACTAACTCTTGACTAACTTTATATTATAACTTTATTATAACTTACTAACTCTTGACTAACTTTATATTATAACTTTTTATATTTAACTATTTATTTTATAACTTTATATATTATATTTTGATTTCTATTCCAGGGTAATTAATCTGAGATTCAGCAAACATTGACAATGGAGAAGTGTCGCATCTGTAATGAATCAATCTCTGACGGAAAGGCGACAGTTGTTCTTCGAACAAAAGGCAGCGATGGCGTGAATCGTGCAAGTAGTCAACGTGGTAGCGATTTGGTAGTGAATCCAGGAGAGACACTACACGTAGAATGTCGCCGCAACTATTGCAAAGCAGAAAACATTGCACGTGACCTAGCAAGGCAGCAACAACCACCAAAACCCCGCTGTGAGCTCCGTTCTGAACTACACTTCAATTTTCAAGAACACTGCTTGTTGTGTGGACAGTCAGCTAAGACTGGTAGGAAGCAAAGAGAACTGGGTGTTTTCCCAGTTAGGACAGAAGACTTTCAGAAGAGTATCCTTCAGGTTTGTCATTCTAGAAATGACGAATGGTCTGCAACAGTATTAGGCAGAATAGCATCGGTGAATGACCTACACGCAGCGGATGCAATGTATCACCAGCAGTGCAGTAGCAGCTTTAGGACAGGGAAAACATTCCTACTAAGCACTCTTTAGACACTAGTAGTACTGGAGACAAATCAAAGAGGCTCAAACTCGGAAGGCCTGAGATAGACGAGAGAACGTCAGCGTTCCTGGAAGTGGCTCAGTTCTTAGAGGAAAATGACGAGGAGCAAACCACCATACATGACCTTGTTCTCAAAATGTCAGAGTTTCTTCAGAACACAGAGCATGAACCTTACAGTGCTAAATACATGAAAACTAAAATAAAGGAGCACTTTGGCGAGAGGGTTTTAATGACTGTGCTGAGCACCAAAGAATGTGTGGTCACATTGCGAGATACAGCAAGCTCAATCCTCTATGCATTCCACAAGCAACAGAAAGCTGAAAATATTGAAGATGACAAGTTGAATATTATTGAAGCTGCTGCAAAACTCATTTCCAGTGATGTAAAGTCCATGGAAACCCCAAAGGATTTCTATCCAGACACGGGCGACATTGCTGATTCTGCTAGCTACATTCCAAACTCATTGCAATTACTGCTTAGGACTATGTTTGCTGGCAAAAATGTTGGTGTAAAACTTGCTTCGATTGGGCAGGCCATAATGCAAGCCATACGACCAAGGGCAATAATAACCCCTCTTCATCCAGATGCACCACCATTTTGCGTCACGTTTTTTGGTGGACACGCTTCACGGGCATGGGTTTTCATCTTCCTATGCTGAGGTCATGAAATATGAACGGAGTGCAGCTGTTGTACAAGGTACTGAGATCCCTGGGTATTCCGAAAGCACCACATAGAGTATATTGCCGATAATGTGGACCATAATGTGGCAACAATTGATGGCACAGGGACATTCCATGGAATGGGCATTATAGCTACTGTTACACCAGAAACAAAAACAAGCAAGGCTGTCCCCACAGTCCATGTGACGGCTAAAGAGATTGCTGCCATTGGTCGCATCAGCATTCAGTACTTCAAAATTCCTCCAGCATTGGAACCTATCATCTACAATCCACTGGTTCGCACGACAGAAGAGGATCCAACATCAGAGTTAGATATACTGTGGAAGACATCATTACTTCTCCACTCTCCAAGGCCATCATGGTCTGGCATGATGCAGTTCCTGCATCGAGGTCAACACCCAGGAAAAGCTTCTGTGACATTCCTTCCAATGATTGACCTTGATCCCAGTCATGCTTCATGTATCTACTCTACAATGAAGTTTGTGTCTACCCAAGCTCAACTATACGACGTTACTCCAATCCTCACATTCGACCAAACCTTGTACTGGAAAGCTTTAACGATTATAATGTCTCAACCAAATGACAGTGATCTCAAGCGCATAGTCCTCAGGCTTGGGGGATTTCACATGCAGATGAGCTTTCTTGGGAGCATAGGTCACCTAATGGCAGGCTCGGGACTGCAAGAGTTGCTCGAAGTGGTATATACTGGAAACACGTGCCCCACATGATGACAGGCAAAGCTGTTTCCAGAGCAGTGCGGGGACATATGCTGGTAGATGCTGCACTGAACACCATTTTGGTCGCTGATGCCTACAATGTGCCTGTGCCAACCAAAGACACAGTTCAGGAACCACAAGTGGCAACTGCTGATACTGAGACAGATAATGTAGAACCACAAGATATTCCTTCAGATACAGTGACGACTGACATAACTACAGCAAGTGAATTGTATGACAGAGCAATGTCCTCTTCCCTCTCAGTGGAAGAAGTTTGCTCTGCAAAAGTGTTGCAAATAATCCAGGCTGAACTTGACAACAAAAAGGAAATGATGACTAAGCCAACAGCAAAACTCTGGTTGCAGTATCTCAACATGGTGGGCATCTTGCGGAAATTTATTAAAGCTGAAAGAACAGGGAACTGGAGCTTACACCTCCAATGTGTGCACGATATGCTTCCCTACCTTGCCGCTTCTGGACACCGACTGTATACAAAGTCTGCATATGTTTACCTGCAAATGATGACCGAACTACCAAATACACATCCGGATGTGTATAAGAAGTTCCAAGAGGGATACCATGTTGTGCGGCGCAGTGATAGATACTGGGCAGGGCTCTCCACAGATCTGATCATCGAACAAGTTTTGATGAGAAGTATAAAGACGCATGGGGGCCTAACTCGAGGAAAAGGGATGACAGAGACTCAGCGCTTACTGTGGGTCCTATCCATGCCAGCATGCGCAAACATCAACGATGCAATGCAGAAGTTCAGCGGGGTCTCCTACGAAACCAGCGACCAACACAAAGATATTTCGAAGGCTAGACAGGCCAGAGATGTCAAGGACACCCTCGATCTTATCAGCTATCTGAAGGAAAGAGATCCATTCAAGGAGAATACCTCACTTCACAACATTGCTAATGGCATGGCCGCTCAGGACGGAGTCAATGTTGACCAAACAAAAGAAATTGGAGAAAAGATTATTGTGAGCATGGCAGGGAAATCTGTGGAAGAGTTCACCTTCCGAAAAGCCGATGAAGCAATGACACTTGCATCTAGATCAACTGTCAAAGTCAGAGGGGAATCTGTAGTAGTGGATCCACAATTGGTGTTCCAGCGACTGGTAATTGTAGGTGAACGGTGCAAAGACTTGTCAACGTTATTCAAGTTCGAACTTTGTAGCCACCCTCCTGCCTTATTTGACTCGTCATCCCTTCCCTTGCAGGCCAATAAGGCAGTCCTTGCTGATGTTCTGTGGAAGTCTATAGATGAAGAACAACGTGAGCCGAGTGTAGACCAAGTCCAATATGTCCTTGATGGCGGCGCGCTACTCCATCGGATTCCCTGGCCTAGAGGTTCAACATATAATAGTGTGTGTCAGATTTATGTCAGATATGTGACACAGAAATATGGAGCTGCTGTCATTGTTTTCGATGGCTACAAAGATGAACCCACAACTAAAGATGCCACACAACAAAGAAGAACAGGAACCTGCTCTAGTTTGACCGTAAGCTTTGCTGGTGATATGATCATCCAATCCAAGAAGGAGGACTTCCTGAACAACAAGGCAAACAAACAGCGCTTCATACATTTTCTCAGCGACAAACTAGAAAGGGCTGGATGCAGCACAGAACACGCAAAGCATGATGCTGATGTCCTCATTGTTCAAACAGCCCTTGCCTCTGCCAGAACAAGAGATACGGTTCTCATTGGTGACGACACAGATTTGTTGGTCCTCCTGTTGTATCACGCTGATATGACCGAAAACGAACTGTTTCTGGTATCAGAGTCAAAACAAGCCACCAAATCGAGAAGGGTGTGGTGCATAAAGCAGTCAAAAGAGTTGCTGGCTCCTCAGATTTGCGACCATCTGCTCTTTGTCCATGCTATTCTTGGCTGCGATACCACTAGTCGCCTGTTTGGATTGGGAAAAGGTTTGGCAGTGAAGAAGGTGAAGACTGATTCCCTGTTTCGTGAGCAATCAGAGATGTTCCACAAATCAGGGCAAACACCGGAGGACATAACTGCTGCAGGAGAGAAAGCTCTGGTATCACTGTACGGTGGTACCAAAGAGGAAGGACTGGACAGCTTAAGATACAAACGGTTCTGTGACAAGATTTCCAAGAACACATCTTCCGTGGAACCACAAGCTCTACCCCCAACATCAGCAGCTGTAAGATTCCATAGCCTCCGTGTCTATTACCAGGTAATGGAGTGGAAAGGAACATGTGTCAACATGAAGCCACAAGATTGGGGATGGCACCTTGTGGACAGAAGGTGCATGCCTATACAGACAGATCAGCCCGCAGCACCACCGGAGATACTGGATGTCATCTGTTGTAGCTGCAAGAAAAACTGCAAAACAAGGAGGTGCACATGCCAAAAATATGGTCTCTATTGCACTGCCGTGTGTAGAGAATGTCGTGGTACAAGTTGCTCTAACTCACAGGTGCCAGATTTGTCAGATGATGTAGACGACGATGCTTAAGCCGGATACCGCAAAGTGGCACAACTGGAATTGACACTCTTGAAATTAATATTGATGATCTGTTGTTGAAACACAGGCTTACTGTTGTTCATGAGTATGATAACAAACTTATCTATGGCTACAATTGTGTTTTCCTACATTTCAGTAGGCCCTAGGTTAAAAAATGTACCGAAAAAATAAAATGTTGAGCAAATACATTCTAAAAATAGACATTCTTTCCAGCATATTGGATTTTTGGCTATAAATTCTTTATCCAATAAAAATGTAACCTACTCCACGTAAATCCTTGTGTTCAAAAACCCCATTTTAGCACTTCAAATCACTCAATTATGACATCTAAATGCGGAGATATGGCAAATTATCGAAAATTGGCGGCCATCTTGGATTTATGCAAATTAGACATATTTCCTCAACGTTGATTTCTTAGGACTTTTAGTATGATGTTCTAGACACCTCATGGGAATGCCTGGTGGTGAAAAAAATTCTGTTGCAATTTGTTCCAAGTTGGGCCCTAAAATGTGCTATATTGCCTGGACTAACATGACAGATCGCTTCTACTGTTTCTTTTTGAGAAAGAGTGTTTTTCACTCTCGAAATGATAAAAGTTCTCACCATTCCGGACCTTTAATATTTAGCAGTAAGTTCCCCAATTTACTGTCTTTATATTTGAAGTTTGTTCGAAATATTAATGAATTGATTTGAGATTTATACACATATACTGTCTCTTTTCATTTATTTTTGTTCATTCTATTTTCCTCCTATCCGGGTTTTCAACATTGCATTGCCCCTGCCTTAAGCCACTCACTTTCATGCTTACCCATTTACCAGCAATGCTTCAAGCTAACTACAATTTTCTTTTAAAATCAGTTTATATATATATATATATATATATATATATATATATATATATATATATTATATAATCTAAATAAAAGGTAAATCTCTCTCTCTCTCTCTCTCTCTCTCTCTCTCTATATATATATATATATATATATATATATATATATATATATATATAGATTTACCTTTTATTTAGATTACAGAAACCCCAAATAAAAGAGAGGAAGTATGTCTAAATTAAAGCGACTCATTGTTTCCAAATCGCCTGAGGCCCGGTGAGCAATATTCCACTTTCCGCTCTCGTCGCCCGAAACAAAAGCGACAATCAAGCGCAGATCTGCATCGTCATCGAAAAAAAACAAAAACACCGAATGACGTTTTAAGTTTGCCGAAACGAACGAACAATCCTAAAAGTGCGACAAACTTTTAATCCGACCAAAATTCAATTGAAAAGCTTTTCAACGAATGTTTAATCTACTTACGTTTGTATTTGCTCATTAAGTACGTTGTGTAGTAGTGAGACCTTTTAATAAGGCGACGCCTCTATGATTATATATATATATATATATATATATATATATATATATATATATATATATATATATATATACAGAGAGAGAGAGAGAGAGAGATAGATAGATAGATAGATAGAGAGATAGAGAGATAGAGATAGAGAGAGGGTAAAGGATAGATAGATAGATAGATAGATAGATAGATAGATAGATAGATAGATAGATAGATAGATAGATAGATAGATAGAACCAGTCGAGATAAATGAATTCATAACATTATTTATTACAGGTCTCAGAATTCAAGATTCAACAACGGTTAGACATAGATCGATTGTTTCTGAGACGTTTAGGAACTGTTTTTCTATACTTATTTTTTTTACATAAATTCCCATATATCCTTTCTTCAAAAGGTCACCATTATAAATTTAGCGAAAACATACATACCCCCCCCACACACACACGCACACACACATATATATATGAGAAAGGAAGGATGAAGGTTATCCGACGTAATGGGAAATGAAAAAGGAAAAACCAAAAAGATGTATTTTTATGTATTCATCAACGTTTCGTCTTTATTTGTAAGACTTCTTCAGGATGATAATTTTAAGAAAAATGTCATACAAGTACATGAAAATATTGGGTTGACATGATGAAGAAGTAGTAGCTACTACTGGGAGCACAGGACCGAGGTCCGGGTTGAAGGAAGTCGGTTGCTTTTCTAAAAACGTACACACCAAAAACACAGAGCCTCCCCTCTCCCCTCCTCTTTCCCCACCCCTCTACTTTTTCACTCACTGCCATCCACATTAATTTCATTCACCCCCTCCACTTTTTCACTCACAGCCATCCATATCATTTTCATTCCATGCCATCGACTTCCTTCAACCCGAACCTCGGTCCTGTGTACTCAGTAGTGGCTACTACTTCTTCTCATTAACCCATCATGTCAATCCAATATTTTCATGTACTTGTATGACATTTTTCTTAAAATTATCATCCTGAGGAAGTCTTACAAATAAAGACGAAACGTTGATGAATACATAAAAAACATCTTTTTGGTTTTTCCTTTTTCATTTCCCATATATATATATATATATATATATATATATATATATATATATATATATATATATATATATATATATATATATATATATATATATATAAAATGGTAGTGCATTATTAGTGAAGTTCCAACGAGAGAAAAGTATATATGTAAAGGAGTAAGGCTACCAACATTTGTAAAATGTTTTTTTCAACATTTATTTATTATTTTGTTATTTTATTATTTTATAATTTTATATAACGCGTTTCAAGCGGTGGTCCGCTTTCATCAGATATGTAAATCCATTTGAAGAAATGTCATTCAATTTGAAAGAGTGTTATTTAATTTGAGAAAATGTGTTTGTGTTTGGCGTTTTTGCGCATGTGTGAGTTTGCGGGTGTGTGTGTACGTGTTTTGATATTTTTATGTCTTTTATTTTTTATTTTTTATTTTTTTCCTTTTTTTCCGCTTCTCTTGGTCAAAGTCGTGTGCGTTTATAAAGTACGTGTTATTTTGACCTTTATTTTATTGGTCATCTCCATTTCTTAGAGTGCGTAGATTTTGTTTTGAAATTTATTATTTTTTATTGCCTTGTCTCCAAATTGGCTGTTGTGCCCGCGCGTGTGTGTGTGTGTGTGTGTGTGTGCGTGTGTAAGTGCGCGCACGTGTCTGTGTGCGGTCAGTTCTGAATCTTGTACATAGGTGAGCGACACACACACACAAACACAAACACGCACATACATATATATGCGCCCCCCCCCACACACACAGGCGTATGGTTAGATAGATTGATAGAGAGAGGCAGAGAAAAGTTGATAGAAGTGTTGTCCGTATGGTGTGTAGTTTGAGTTACGATCTGTTCAATGCTGGATTAGCCTTACTCCTTTATATATATATATATATATATATATATGCTGTAAAATGTGATTGCCATCCATTAAATTTAAACACTTTAAACAAGAGAAAAATAAAGTCTCTTCGTAAATATCAGTGATATTTTGGTATATCATGAAAATATATGTTCTTGAAGTGGGCAGAAACAATTGTCTGTCAATTAAGGGTTTTTGAAGGAAATATAGAAAGTCTCCTTGAATTACTAAAATTTACGTAATGATAAATTAAGAGCTCTAGTCATACACTATTGAGCTACAACATAAACATTTGTGTTTAACTTAAGATATATATATATATATATATATATATATATATATATATATATATATATATATATGTATATATATATATATATATATGTGTGTGGGGTGGGGGGTGTAGATGTGTGGGTGATTAATGACAGGATAACTGAAAGGATAAAATAAATCCGACTGTATAAATTAAAAAAGAACAGCGGATGACCCAAAACTCAACGTTTCACCCAGCTTTATCAAGAGCGAAACAATTCTAAAAGTGGTAAAGAGCGAGAAGATTTGTAATTTTAGAAATATGTATAGTTATAATGTTAATGAAATTTAAATCTATTTAGAGAGAGAAGATATGAAAATATGTACATAGACATATATATATATATATATATATATATATATATATATGATATAATTTTTAAAAATAAAAGAGACAATAAAAAGCAAAGGTGAGCCAAATGCCCTAGTTTGAAAGCACGGAACTCTCCAGTGTCTTAATTATTGTATTAAATGTATTAATTTTCATTAATAATGCTTTAGATAGGAGAGGATTGTTTTATTTTGAGCTCATATATATGAATATAAATTTTATTTTTTAAATATTTTTTATTCTTATTTTTTTAATTTTATAATATTTTTCTCTCTCTCTCTCTCTCTCTCTCTCTCTATATATATATATATATATATATATATATATATATGTATATATACATATATATATATACACATATATATATATATATATATATATATATATATATATATATATATATATATATATATGCAAACATTGCTAAAAATAACAGCATTCATCTGTTTAATTATACATTATTTTTTTCTTCAATTTTTGATGGTCCTTTTTGCATTAAAATCAATTGACAATAAAAATAAAATTAGATGCATTATTTACTATAAGAAATTTAAAACCAAAAATCTTGTAGTAATAAAACAACTCCTCTCCAACTCAAAACCCACTAGAAAGAAGTAATGGGAGAGTGTAACTCCTATAACAATAATGAAGCTAATGTTTACATTAGTTTTACAAGCACTACCCTATACCACCGCCTCACCATGCATATTGTAAAATCTAGCTCAATTTACCAACTATCTACAAAAACATAACTGCCCTATTTAAGATCACTAAAATTATACATTCCGAAACCAATTTAAAAACATTAAAATACTCGAAGCTATCTACATAAAAACACAACACCCTAAAATTAATAACATCACATATGAAACCAGTGGTAACATTTTAAAATGCTTAACATAATTCAATTTTGTTCTGTGATGCCATCCAGCGTTGCTGCATTTGAATCGTCAACTATTTCCTGGAACAATGCGAAAACATTCTCTGCGCGTTTCTCCGCTGTCTTTTAAAAATTCTCTTCTTTCTCCAGCTTTTTTGTTAATTTGCTTTTGAAACCTGAATATGATTCGACGAAGAATCGAAAAAGTTCGTGAAACCTGTGAAACCGATGTAAGATTTATTAATTTTTTGTTGATTTCAATACAAAAATAGAACTATCAGAAAATGTTTTAAAATTAAAAAGGTATAATTAAACAGACTAATTCTGTTATTTTTAACAATGTTTGCATAAATGAGAAAATGCTGCCTAAATACACAATATATATATATATATATATATATATATATATATATATATATATATATATATATATATATATAGAGATGAGTATTGAATATGTATAAATATTTGACAGAGTGAGAAGCATTTGCGTTTTTAAATGAAACACTGTTTACTAAAGAATCAATCTTTTGCTTTTAACGACGAGATAAACGCGCAAAAGTTTATTTCGTAAAAAGACAACGTTTTATTTTTGCTATTCGGTAGAGAAATTTCGCTTAAACAAACTTGCAAATTAAGACACAAAATAATGGCGGTTCAAAGTTGAAAATTCCGTATTTACACACTGTTTGATTTTAATTCTTTTTTCACTATTTTTATAAAGATTAGAAGGTCGCTCGAAATATTAAAATTAAATTTATAATAACACCTTTTATTTTCTGGTTTCTATTAGGCTGTTTTGACAAATGGGAAAAAATCAATTAGTTTAGCTAAGAAATAGCAAAGTCTTTTTGGTCTGAACAGGTGGGCTCTCTGTGAAGAGTACAATCGAAACATGTGTGCACATATATAACTAATAATGTGTGTATGAATAAAAATTTATTCTATACACACACACATATATATATATATATATATATATATATATATTGTCTAGACGTATGTGTTTTTTAAAATTATACTAAAATTTGATGTTTTACTTGCTCGACTTCTGCATGTGATGTTACAAGATAAGAGAATATACATTTTGGAATCATTTAAAGTTTGATACAAAATCATTTAAAGTATGATACAAAATCATTTAAAGTTTGATACAAAATAACATTTTCCAAATTGTTTTAAAAACGATCGTATGGCAAATGTTCGTAGTGTTTGATCTCTTAGAATTGATATAAATACTGTTTTAATTTTGATTATCTCAATTTACTAATCAATGGACACGTGTTTCTGGCTATCAGCCGTCATCATCATGGCTAACTTAGACAAGGATCAGACCTTCTATATTGATGTCCATAGTCTCTGCGTTTTACCTCCGGACCATGACGCCTTGCCTGGAAATATGTACGATTTTTATTATTTACATATTTTGTGTATTGTTATTTAATTGTTGCGTAGTAGTAAGCAATATAACAAACGCTACCATCGCCAATAAAAAACAATTGCATAAAAATACATATATATGTTAAGTCTGCAATATCTTGGATTAGATAATTAACACCCCTTTTTTTTTACTTATATTTTTTCATTTATTAATTTTCCAACGAATGTTAAGTCTGCAATATCTTGGATTTAGTTAGTTTGTCTGGGAATTTAAACTGAATTTTACATATTTTCATTTTTTTTTTTTTTAATGCCTCAAAGCTTCTTTAGACTATATATTGGGTATTTAGATCTGTATGGCTAGGTTTCCTTCCTCTTATCTAATTACTTTTCTGGTACCTAAGGTACTTAAGCTTTATTTTTTTTTTTTTTTAATGCAACTTTAATTCCTATATATTGCTGGCTACCATATTGCGGAATGGTTCTTGGATGTAGTGTTTAGATAGTATTATTATTATTTTTATATATATTTTTTTATTTTTTTATTTTTATTTATTTTTATTTTTTTATTTTTTATTTAAAAATTTTTTTTTTATTATTGTTATAATTAATGTTATTTGATATGCAAATTACTATATCATACGGTAGTCTTAAGGGTAATATATTATTATTATTATTTTATCATTATTATTATTTATTTATGTATATATTAGTGATATTTTAAGCTGAATTATTTCGACACTTGATTATTGGGGAAATCAGTACCATTGGAGAGCCATGAATATTATAACTGTCCTGTTTTTAAAACTCCGAAACAGTTACATGGTAAACAGCTGATGATCCCCGTGTTAATATTAGACGCTTAAGGTCTCCTGTTTTTGTTTCACTCTTAGATAATTAACCCCCCCCTTTTTAACTTATATTTTTTCATTTATTAATTTTCCAACGAATGTTAAGTCTGCAATATCTTGGATTTAGTTAGTTTGTCTGGGAATTTAAACTGCATTTTACATTTTTTTTAATGCCTCAAAGCTTCTTTAGACTATATATATATATATATATATATATATATATATATATATATATATATATATATATATATATATATATAAATTACACACACACACACACATATATATATATATATTATGCACCAAAGAAAAGAAAATTACAAAGACCATGTTTTTATTCATTCTTATTGAATGTCTAATGGAGAGAACTTGAATGCCTACTAGACACCGTCCTCGAGTATCTAAAATCTCTCTGTACAGAGTTTTGTCAGGACAGCCTGGCATGGGGATACTTTCTCTTACAAGTAAAACCCTCCTCAAATATTCAGAATGACATAGTATTCAAAGCCAAAAAAGATCTCCCCTGTATAGATACCCAACACTAGCTTATACGAGAAATGGTTCGCCTTCTTAAAGAGATGGTACTTCTAGTAACAGCACTTAGCTAAATGTTCCGCATCTACGTTCATAATAATTGATTGTTTGGGTGTTTAAGAGTAAAAAGCTAAAACATGTATTTCTTTTCTTTTGTCTTTTTTTTACACATAAGGACCACTATCATACCCGAGTAACGTCGGGTACATTGTCTAGTTCATACATATTTTTAGTAGATAGGATGTTTTATGACGTCATTCAACTTCCGGTTTATCATGCAAACTAATACATCGTAAATTTATCTAAGATTATAGACCACCGGTAACGTGTTCAGTCAGTATTTCGTCTACCTATATATATATGTGCTAATAAAACTGTATAGCGTGCTTATTCGCTTGCCTGTCTGTATCTGTGCATACTGGATGACGTCACAAAAGGCGAATGATATAAATAGAGAGCGATTTCATGAGAGAAGTGGAAGAAGGCGGAAGAGATAGGGAAACAGAGAGAGAAAGAGAGAGAGAGAGAGAGATAGGGAAACAAAGAGAGAGAGATAGAGAGAGAAAGGGATGGGGCGAAGAGAGCAGGAGAAAGATTAAAGGCCATTAAACGACTTATTATTATCAAGAAAGAAATATATACAATTTCTAAAATGGATTACGTCGTGAAAGATAAATAGTAGTTGTTTGCATCTTTATAGTTAGACGAGATTTAACGATTCACGGCTTGTTTCATATCTATATACGACTAGACGATCCAGCCTCTCGTATATCAGTTAACGTATAATTTCTTCACTTTAGAATTGTTTGAGAATCATGTTGAAACATGGATTACAACGTCAAAAGATTTCACAAAATAAAAAATACATTGCGATGTCATAGTAGACCCCCTCTCTCTTTCGACATCATGAACTCGTAATACTTTGTTATATGATAATATAACTCCTCTTCTCACATCCTCACCCTCTCTCCACTCCTCTTTTACTTCTCTCTTTTTAAAAATTTATTACATCATTCCATTTCTATCAATACTTCTTTTACTAGTGCTATCAGATCAGGGTGTCTGAAGATACTGGCTTCCCGACGAAAAAGGCAACAAACATTGATGTTATTGTTTTTGTTCCTTTCAATTTGTAAAACTCAAAAACAAAAACAACAATTTTCCTCTACAAAACTACCACACGAAAGACCATGAATAAATTACCAAACTGACCGTACTCGGCATTAAATAACACGAAAAGGGTTGTTATGTTGTAAAATAAAACAACCAAACCAAACCAAACACCATGAATGACTATTTCAAGATATATAAAACTTGAAGCATAAAAACTTTTACCGAAATGACCGTACTCGGCATTAAATAACACGAAAAGAGTAGATATGCCGTAAAACCGTGATTGTTTTAGATGAGGATTGCTAATTTGTATTATTTGGATTATTCAGACTACATTTCTCATCTTGGATATTATTCTCACAATATTTCGGCCGAAGAAACCTCCGACCTTCTTCAGGGGTATTTTGTCGAATTTGGGGGTCTGTGCGGAATTTCGAATGGAAACCTTTATTTGATCCACGGAGTAGCTTGTTTTCGTTCTGTCAGCCATTGCCGGGTAAAACCGAGCGAGTTCGACAAATTAGACCTGTAGAAGGTCGGAGGATACATCGGTTGAAACTTTGTGAGAATAACATCCAAGATGAAAACAGTAGTCCGAATAATCCTAATAATAGAAACTTCTCTTATAATTCGCCATTCATTTATGTTATGCGACCCTCACACACACACACCATCTCAAACATTCATGAACAGGTGAACTGTGCCCGGTAACAAGCAATCAAGATAGCATCAGAGTTTTAGTAGGATCCAGATGAAATGTACATATAAGGTTAAGGGTACTGTTGTGCCCGATGGACTGGATCGACGCTGTTCTATATGACTCGTGACTGACAGCCTCTTTCGAATAATTAAGTCAATATTGGTGGAGAGATTTCAATTACGCTATCAGCCAATCAGCGAGGCATTGTTATGAAGAATACAACGAAGATAGAGTCTAAATATCAATCATGCTCGTGCGTATGTATACGGATAGATACAGATCTAGACGGATGCACGTATACGTTCTAAATAGCCTCCCTGTCTCCATTATGTCTGTCTACATAAAGATGTGAGATATGTGCAATACATCATTCGAGATAATCAATATTTAATTAATGTCCATGAACGATGCGTTATTTTCAGGATGATAAATATATTGAACAAACAAGGATTTTTCCGGTTAAAAATTTCGAAATGAATATATATATATACATATATATATATATATATATTTATATATATATATATATATATTCATTTCGAAATTTATATATATACACATATATATATATATATATATATATATATATATATATATATATATATATATATATATATAACCTTCGTTATTCAGGAAATAAAATTCCATACATTCTCAGAAAGAATCACTTTTATTTGTAAACAATTGTTTCTGCCAATCTCAAGAACATAGATACATTTTCATGATATCAAAATATAACCCATTTATTTTCAGGGGCTTCAACAGTGCATAAAAATGTATATAATTTATCTATCTATCTATCTATCTATCTATCTATCTATCTATTATTCTCTCTCTCTCGCTCTCTCTCTATCTATCTATATATATATATATATATATATATATATACACATATATATTTTAGAGGTGAAAGATGAGAATAAAAAATTGTAAAGATACAATATTTATTAGAACATCAAAAGCTTCATATGCTTAATCCATGGATTAAGGATATGAAGCTTTTGATGTTCTAATAAATATTGTATCTTTACAATTTTTTATTCTCATCTTTCACCTCTAAAATTGATAGCTCTATTCAATATATTGAGCTTTATATTATCACGATAGATTATTATTATTAAACGATAATTCAATTATCGTTATTTAATTCAACATTTATATATATATATAATATATATATATATATATATATATATATATATATATATATATATATATATATATATATATATATATATATATATATATATATATATAAGCTAGTACCGCTAAAGCGTTGAACAGAAATGACACTTTCCTCGCCTGTATCTTACTTTCAACTACTCTCGATGTCGATTTCTGAGCGTTTGTCTCGTGATTCTATCCTGAATCTACGAACGGCGTTCGACCCCATGCTATCGCTTGCAACCGCCACTTCTACACTGATAAGGGTAAGAGACTCCGAAACAACATCGTCTGTAAGTGAAAAACACTTTAATATTAAATAAATGTTTATAGTATATATATATATATATATATATATAGAGAGAGAGAGAGAGAGAGAGAGAGAGAGAGAGACTATTACATATATATATATATATATATATATATATATATATATATATATATATATATTAAATTGACAGGGGTCGTAGGAAGCGACCGACAATTGTTTTTTAAAGACATTGTTTGCATTTTTATACGTCAACACATAAGATATAAACATAAATATATAGACAGTTATATATTTTTCACATTTAATTTTCATATATATATATATATATATATATATATATATATATATATATATCGGCCGAAACGTTTTGAGAATCACATTCAAAATAAAGACAGTTGTCCTAATGATACAAAGAAAATTATCAATCCGCATCTAAAAAAATTGTAGCATATATATAAATATATATACATACATATATATATATATACATATATATATATACATATATATATATATATATATATACAACTATATATAGATATAGATATATACACCTATATATACACATATATATACATATATATATACAACTATATATATATATATACTTACATATATATATACATATATATGCATATATATACATATATATATATATGCATATATATATATACATATATATATATGCATATATATACATATATATACATATATGCATATATATACATATATATATGCATATATGTATACATATATATATGCATATATATATACATATATAAATATATATGCGTATATATACATATATATATATACATATATATATATATATACAACTATATATAGATATAGATATATAAACCTATATATACACATATATATATATATATACACATATATATATATATACAACTATATATATATATATATACTTACATATATATATACATATATATGCATATATATACATATATATATCCATATATATACATATATATATGTATATATATACATATATATATATATGCATATATATATACATATATATATATGCATATATATACATATATATATGCATATATATACATATATATATGCATATATATACATATATATACATACGGCCGGCACAATGATGAATAAATCCCCCCCCCCCACAATAAAACAAAAGAACTAAATCATTCAAGATACCGCTCACAAGTTACCATTCCAATCCAATGATAGTATGGGAATTCTAAATCCAACTTCTCACAAAGAAAAGTCAACACAAATGTTCGTCCGAGTTTAAAGAGCCTTATTTCAATGGCTTAAGTGACCTCAACTATTGCAACGCCACATTGTGTATTGTCGGCAGTTGAAACCAGTATTCCAGACATTTAATTTCCCTGATGATCTGCCAAGCAAGTAACTGCTTGGTAGTGAAACACGTGTAGGAAAAAACATTTAATTTGAATAAATAATATTTGTAAGAAAAAATATCTTTAATGGTGATCATTGGTGTCCTGAAAGGAATGCTTTGGTAAGCCTTCATGAAATCACACACATATATATATATATATATATATATATATATATATATATATATATATATATATATATATATATATATTAAACCGTGCATATTTTTAGACACTGTGTATTGGTCCAATAGTGCAGACGCTGAACTATAGACAGCAATATCATAGGTTCGATCCTTGTCTAAGTTAGCCTTGCTGATGACGGTTGTGAGCAAGAAACACGTGTCCATGGATTACTTTTAGTTACGTATAAAATTAATAAATATATATTAACGAAAAATACGTTCTATAAAGTTAAGGGCGACTAATAATGCAATATTCTGCATCTTTATAACTTAGGAAGTGAGACAATCGAAATAATAGTAAGCTAAAAAAACAACGAACGCTGCAATCACCAATTAAAATAATTACATGTATTTTTATATACATCATTTATATATATATATATATATATATATATATATATATATATATACTAGAAAAATGCTCATCCTAGTACTGGATAAATTAGTACCTCTATCAAGATATTATGTTTTAGAATTTATTAGATAAAGCTTGATAATGTGTATTATTTGGATCACTCGAACTACTCTTTTTATCTTGGATGTTATTCTCACAACGTTTCGGCCAATGTGAGGTTGAATCCTCAGTACGCGCGATACTAAGAATAAAATTACGAATTAGTTAACACTTGTATCCGGCCATGGCTAATGGAAAGAGGGCAAAATAATTAAAGTGTTCTGTGCGAAATTCCGTACAGATTCTTTAGTTCGATGTAAATATTACCGGGTTCGACAAGACGCACCTACAATAATATTGGAGGTTGCATTGGCCGAAACGTTGGTAGAATAACATCAAAGATGTAAACAGTACTCTAATAGAATAGTTATATGCTCCCTTACGTAGATTAAAATCAAAATAAATCAACTAAATCGTATTCTAGAACATTCATTTTAATGTTGATTAAAGTCTATTACATGATTTTGCTTCTTGAAAATGTTAAAGATTTACGGTTTAAGGTGTCTTAAGAAAGAAATTGGAATTCACGGAATCTTGCTTAATTTGTACTAATGAGTAGGGACACATTTAAATGCAAATTTGTAATATTTAAATGTTCAAACGATAGGATTGTGCTAATATTTTCAACCTAAATACCCAAAAGAACCTGAAATTTGGGGAATAATTATTAATTATTCCTATCGTTTAAACTTACCAAAAATTGGAGGTATCTGAATGTTACCGAATGACTTCTACCTTCTATTTACCGACTTTGCATGATATTAAATTAAGCTAAATACAACGCAAGTTATGAGTCCTTACTCCTAGCATATGTGTCATGAATTCATAACGATCAGTTAAATAAAGGTTGAACATCTTTTAGAATGAAAATAAGGTCAGGGATTTTGAACAAAATTGGTATAAGGATTCTAGACATAAATTTAGTATCATTATAACTTGAGTTTGATATTCGTGAAGGGGAAATAAAAGCTGTGCAACCGTGGCCTATTGCACGGTTACACGTGGCGAACTCGACCCGAAAGATTATAAAAGAAAACAAAAAAAAACATTCCTACAAACTTAACTGATTTTATCTTCTAGATTCGTTTAGATGCGGATTAGTAATTTGCATTATTTGTATTACTCAGACAACTATTCTCATCTCGAGTGTTATTCTCACAACGTTTTGGCCGATGTAACCTCATACCAGCTTCATGTACGTCTTCACAAACGCGGGAACCTTCATGTTGATCTCGGGAATCTATATGTTTATTTACCTCTTCTGCAGGGAAAGTTAGACACAAGGTCAGGTGTGGCACACTGTGGCGTACAAAAATGTCTGAGCCGCCCTACCGACATTGATTCTCAAAGAGAAAGTAAGGCTAGGGAGGGTTGACCGCCTAGCACTGAACAGAATCATACCTCAGCCCGACAGAGCAGAGTAAGAAAGAAACCACAAGCCCCCCCTCTCTGTTGTACTGATCGTCGCGGACATATGTTCGACTGGTTAGAACGCATCAAACATCACTGTATTTGGAAAGACGCACATTGGTTTCAAGCCCAGCGAATGTGCACTCACACGTAAAATTATCTCCGAAATATCTACAACTAAGCCGAAAGAAATGCTACGAATCGAAAAATCTAAAGCACCAGTTTAAAGACACAAATCTGACCAAAATCTTATATTTCATCAAAGATTTCACTCTCTATATATATTCCATGATAAATGCCAGTATACTGAAATCATATGCCCTTAATAGGGTTAAGATGGAAATTCATATACACTAAATGTACAAAAGCAAGGAAATTCCCAAATTTTTTAACTTTTATTGTCATTAATTAAGGGTAAGACTACATATCAACCAAACCATTTCATTATCACATCACTACAGTATAAATCCCTATGCATCAGTGGATGAAGTGTGAGAGGTGCGCTGAAGAAATATTCCTACCAGTAAAATACATAGACCTGTTGTGCTCGCATACCCTTAATGACAATAAAAGTGTGAACATTTTGGAATGTCCTTGCTTTTGTACATTTAGTGTATATGAATTTTCATCTTAACCCTATTAAGGGCATATGATTTCAGTATACTGGCATTTATCATGGAATGTCACTACTTTTGTAAAGGCTATGCCTCAATAAAATGGTCATTTTAAAGTTTTTTTGGAATTTTCTAGAAAACTAAGGTATATGGTAAACTGAAATTTAAATGCCATCAACTAGACCCTAGAAGTTCTATCTCTGCCAAGAATCAGCTGAATCCATCAAATAGTGTATGAGATACAGGGTGGTACATACGTACGTACGTACGTACGTACGTACACACGGATAACACAAAATCATGCCTGACCTTTCTGGATATCTGGGTTTCCTATACTAATGATTCTGAAATGCTACACACTTATAGAACCTATCAAATAAAAATGTTGTGCAAAGTTTTAACTAATTTGGTTTATTGTTTTTTTAGTTATTAATGATCAAATAAATGAGATTTCTAGCATAGGCCATTTTTTAAGTCTATAAAGGGATAGAGCGCTATCGCGCCTCCCTTCATTAAGTTTTAATCGTAGTGCATGTATTTTACTTCCACGTATTTACTCTGATGAGTTTTGACGAAAACCGGCTCATGTAATTATAACTTATATCTCGTTTGTAACACTCCAATGTCATTCCCAACCCCAGAAAAAATGTCATAAACGTCTTTATTCCTTGCCTTAATAAAATTCTGTATCACCAAAAAATTATTTCAATATATAATACTTAGATATAATTTTAGAACACAGCTGTAATGTGTAACGAGTCGTAGTGTGCGCTGTATTTAGCCTTATTTAGTTATATTCAAAATAGATTTAAATAAGAGCGGAAACCTGTCGTGAAAATTCAATACCTCCGATGTTGATACATTTTTACAATAGGTATTAAACACCAATTAATAATGGTCACAAGTTTCTATTTAAAAATTAAAATATTTTAGATTTGTATTAAATTTAATCAATAGTCATCAGACAACAGTTATAATTGAGTTTATTTATTTTGAAGGCCTGCCTCAAGCTGCCCTCTTCGCCACCCTAAATACGGGCGTTAACCGACGTCACTCTAATTTATTCTGATGCATATATCTTAGGAATACGGTGTTCACTTTTAATTTTTTTACTGATTTGACAAAGGCTCGGTTAGGGGAAATAATTATTGTCTGAAATATTTGCTCTGTATATAAAATACACTCAGCTCTCTAGTCGGAAACACGACGTCTGATATATATAATTATTACACTATATAACTTGATATTAGACCAAACCTTTCATTCAGATTCAATCCAAATACCTCAAATTTTCAAAAGCTATAATATATTTCATGATAAATGCCAGTATACTGAAATCATATGCCCTTAATAGGGTTAAGATGAAAATTCATATACACTAAATGTACAAAAGCAAGGAAATTCCCAAATTTTTACACTTTTATTGTCATTAATTAAGGGTATGACTACATATCAACCAAACAATTTCATTATCACATCCTTACAGTATATATCTCTATGCATGAGTGGATGAAGTGTGTGAGGTGCGCTGAAGAAAAATTCCTACCAGTAAAATACATAGCCCTGTTGTGTTCGCATACCCTTAATGACAATAAAAGTGTAAAAATTTGGGAATTTCCTTGCTTTTGTACATTTAGTGTATATGAATTTCTATCTTAACTTTATTAAGGGCATATAATTTCAGTATACTGGCATTTATCATGGAATGTCACTACTTTTGTAAAGGCTATGCCTCAATACAATGGTCATTTTTAAGGTTTTTTGGAATTTTCTAAAAAACTAAGGTATATGGTAAACTGAAATTAAAAGGCCATCAACTAGATCCTAGAACCTCTATCTCTGCCAAAAATCAGCTGAATCCATTAAATAGTTGATGAGATACAGGGTGGCACATACGTACGAACGTACGTACGTACGTACACACAGATAACATGATTTCCTGATTGAACTTTCTGGATCTCTGGGTTGCCTTGACTAATGATGCTGAAATTCTACACACTTATAGAACCTATCAAATAAAAATGTTGTGCAAAGTTTTAACTAATTTGGTTTATTGGTTTTTGAGTTATGATTGATCAAAGAAATGAGATTTCCAGTATAGGCCATTTTTGATGTCTATTAAGGGATAGAGCGCTCTCGCGCCTCCCTTTGATATATTCGAATTTTCAAAATTTATACTATATATAGATTTTAAGGTTTGAAACACCCACCATTTGACAAAGAGTCTCACTCGAAATATATTATGGAACACGGTCACACACATTACATCACAGTGTTGAAGACTTGCCTAATCAAGTAAGAAACACAAAATTATAAAAATTGTTTGAAAAATATATTTAAAAAAATCACTTGTTTTTCTCAACGCCGACATATTTCAATTTCTTGAATTGTAGTAGCCTTCTAATACTCCCCTCTCTCTCTTTCTTTTTCTCTCTCTCTCTCTCTTTCTCTCTCTGTATATATATATATATATATATATATATATATATATATTTAACAAGTTCAAAACATTAATTATGATTTCAAATATGTGAACGATACAATGGGAATAAATATTCTACCATGTAACTTTCCATATATGCGCGTTCCTAAAGCATTTGAGTGACTATTTTGATCGATATTGTTTGAAAAAAATTCCTTTAAATCTGTGGTTTATTCGATATTCTGTTCGAACTTGCAATTGTTCTTTGAAGATCTTAATATGTCCATATAATGTTACAAGTGTTTGAAATTTGATAAATGTTCAAAGATACTGATGAAGAAACTAATTTGCATCATGTAACTTTACTGAAATATTAGTTGACTAATATAGATGGTGTGTTTTTAGAAAATATTAAAAGTGACACGGGTCAATATTTATTCCCGGAGCATGGTTTGAATATGTAAAGCATAATTAATATCTTTCAAACTTTTGAAATATACACTATTTTATATGAAAGATGTGTTTGATATAAACTATTGCACATTGAGCTTATTTTAAAGTGCATCTTTAGACTATGTCCTGGATAATTAATATTATGTGTTGTTCGATTAGAAAAATGTATAGAAATTAATTTTACTCAGAATTACTCTTGAATTGTCTTAGTTCAGTAAGTTAAACTTTTCCTATATATATACATATATATATATAAATATATATTTTAAGACAGGCTTCATAAAAATCCACGGAGTTCTGCTTTTTTTAGATTTTCTTGGTTAGTCGTTCGACTCTTCGAGCGATTTTACGATCGTGTGGTAGTAGCTGGTGCAGTATAGCACCCATCGTTAGGGTTTGGGTCAAATACTGCACCAGCTACTACCACACGATCGTAAAATCGCTCGAAGAGTCGAACGACTAACCAGGAAAATCTCAAAAAAGCAGAACTCCGTGGATTTTAATGAAGCCTGTCTTAATAACAATTTGCTGCCAAACTATACGTATATAAATATATATATATATATATATATATATATATATATATATATATATATATATTATATGTATTACAGAGGATCAGAACTATATCGGTACCGTCAGTTTCAAATCCAAACAAAGGAGACCTATATTTGGCCTCCTATGCTGGACTCTCTTCAACCTCTCTATATGGCTGTCTCCGTGCTCTAATTTTTGAATTTTCTTTTTATATTTGTCTCTACGCTCTTATTTGTAACTTTTATTAACAATCAGACACTTTACTGGAGTTCTCTCCCACTAACATTACACACAGCCGATGTGACAACAATACTCCATGCATGGGCGAATGGTGACTTTGTAGAGATATAGAATACTCACAGGTGAGAGAAGTTTTCTAGCACGGTAGAGTGAGCCCACTTTCTTTGCAGCAGCCTTGGCGATGTATTCTATGTATTTATTCAAATTCATGTTACCTGTGAATGTTAGGCCGAGGAGTTTGAACGTTGGATTTTCAGGTAGGGTGTTTATTTTTCTTTCTTTAAACCAGGCTTTTCATCGACTCTGCAGACGCAGCGCTCCACCGACAATCCTTTTCTCATAGATCCCATAACTCTCACCTTTAAATTGCGCTCCCCTGTTACTTCTATAATGGCCTATTTGACCCCCTCCCTTAAATCTATCTGTAATTTCAATACTCCATGTTATCACTTCGGTTGCATAATCAACTCAATCCGACCCCATAATCCTTATACTTGAACTCCCCTGATGCAAACATATTAACGCCGATCCCAATCCTAACTTCAGTAATATATTAAAGTATCTTAATTAGTCACGCCTCTAATATTTAACCAACTGGGAAATCTATTAAAAAAAACTTTTAAACATTAAACTCTGTAATATTAAAATGTCCGGATAATTACATCTTAAACACGCAAATTCCAGATTTTCAACCGTCTGGGCCCTAATTCCTTATTTGAACCCTTTTAAACTTTCTGAATTATATATAATTTTGTCTAACAAAATTTCGTTTAAATACGAACATCCCCCCCCCCCGAACTTCTTACTTATTGACCAGAAACGCTACTGTATTAGTTTATTGAAACCCCACCTCAACTCCTAAGTGAAGCCATACCAGGCCTGGCAAATAAACTAGCAGTAAATAAATTATATTGTTGCTTACAAGCGATGAGCTGTAACTAAACAAACCCTTTCTTTTACTCCATTCCTAGCATCTGCCATAGTTTACTCTGCTAACCATTCTCCTCCTACATCCCTAACCTCACACTCCTCTCCCACTTTTACTGGCCTCGTCTTCGACCAGAAAATTCTCTCTCAGACCGTAGGTTCAGTGGCAGTAACTAACATTTTTAATCGATAATTCGGCCTGCTTGAAATATAAACAATATTTTACAGTCAACTCCTTAAAAAATATTTTCATTCGCGGTCCACAGAAGTATTTTAAAATGGGCCTAATTCTCCAACTTACCTCCTAATAAGCCCTTTTATCTACGGTTGAACTAAACATCATTCTGTTGGATTTACTACATTTTGACGTTCGGTTCAACCGAACGAAAATGGCCGTATCTTAACGACCGAAATATCTCGGCAGAACTTTACAACATGAGTTTTTGAGTTTATTTTTGTTAATTGTTTAATTGCTTATTCTTTATTCCATTTTTATTTTTACATATTGTCTGAAACATTGTTTCTTTTTTCTCATATATATATATATATATATATATATATATATATATATATATATATATATATATATATATATTATGTAAAGGGCAGTTGTCTGTATGTTTGTCTGTTTGTCTGTCTGTATGTCCAGCTACTTTTACAAAAACTACTCGGCAAACTGTCAACAAGTTGACATCTTTAGGACCGGACAAAACCTGGGAGCATAATATCTCAACATTACAACAACAAAAAAAATGTTGCTGGGGGTCAACGAGGCCAGTTTTCGGGGGCAGGTCTGGTTTTTTAAAACTTTTTCAATGTGTTTTACTAGTGATTTTGAAATCAGCCAATGTATTCATGTAACAGCTTGATAAAAATGCAGACCTACTGAACATCCCCAGCATCCCTTCTTGTCCTAAATTCTGTCCAGATGTATCAATAACAGTGAAACAAGAGTTGCTCAATCACATCCGCACCTAGCAACCTAAACTTATTTCTTTTAAAATAAAATGTTTTTGGGGGGCTGCGGGTGGGGGGATAATTTTGGGGGGCGGGTGGTTGGGGGGGGGGGGGCAATTATCCTCATCTTCATCCTGCGGGGGTGCTGATAAAATATAGGACCCGAAGGTTTTTGAAGTATAGGGACCGGGGGCGCGGAGGGGGGGGGGGTGCTTCTGCAATATAGGCACCAGTTGGGGTGCTTCTACAGTATAGGACCCAAGGGCTTCTGCAGTATAGGAACTAGGGGTGCTTCTACAGTATAAAACCCAGCACCGGGGGTTCTTCTACAATATAGGACCCGGGTGCTTCTGCAGAATAGGGATCATGAGTCCTTATGCAGTATAGGGACCAGGGGTGCTTCTACAGTATAGATACTAGGGGTGCTCATACAGTATAGGACCGGGCACCGGGGGTGCTTATGCAGTATAGGGACCAGGGGATGCTTCTACAGTATAGGGACCAGGGGTTCTTCTACAGTATAGGACCCAGCACAGGGGGTGCTTCTACAATATAGGACCCGGATGCTTCTGCAGAATAGGGACCATTGGTGCTTATGCAGTATAGGGACCAGGGGTGCTTCTACAGTATATGACCCAGCACCGGGGGGTGCTTCTATAATATAGGACCATGGGTGCTTCTGCAGAATAGTGACCAGTGGTGCTTCTACAATACAGGACCCGGAGACTTCTGCAGTATAGGCACCGGGGGTGCTTCTACAATATAGGACCCAGAGGCTTCTGCAGTATAGAGACCGGGTGTGCTTCTGCAGTATTCGGACCATGGGTGCTTCTGCAGTATAGGGACCGGGGGGCTTCTACAGTATAGGACCCAGCCCCTGGGGTGCTTCTACAGTATAGGACCAGAAGGCTTCTGCAGTACAGGGACGGGGGTGCTTCTGCAGTATACCTACCGGGGCGCTTCTACAGTATAGGACCCAGCACCGGGGGGGGGGGGGCTCCTTCAATATAGGACCCAGAGGCTTCGGTGTTGTCCGGGAGAAAAGAGCTAAATGTCCTAGATAGAGCTACTGTAGTGTTTCTCTTCAGACTATTGTGCAGATGAAAAGGAGGGAGGATCGGTAAGAGGGATTTTAGTAGTGCTCTGGAGGCCGTCTTGATTTTCTAAATACTCGGCGTTGTCCGGGAGAAAAGTGCTCAATATCCTATTTTGCTTGCGGAGAGGAGGAGGGAGAGCCCCGGGCAACGCCGGGTACCCTTGCTAGTATATATATAAAGGTGAGTGTGTGAAGGCAAGAGCAATGCAACCGGAAAGGTGGAAGATGAAATGAACAAAGATAAATGACTAGAGACGGTATATGTGCATATATCTCAAATCAATTTATTAATATTTCAAACGAACTTTAAATATGAAGACAGTAAATTGGGGGACTTACTGCTGAATATTAAAGGTCCGGAATGGTAAAAACTTTGATCATTTCGAAAGTAATAACCTCTATTTTTCAAAAAAGAAACGGAAGTTGTACTGATCTGTCGGTTGTAGAAAACCAGGAGAAAACCATTTTCGTTCATTCCATCTTCCATCTTTCCCGTTTTCAACATTGCATTGCTCCTGCCTTCGAACACTAATCTTCATACTTACTAATTTACCAGCGATGATTCAAGCAAACCACAATTTCCTTATATATATATATATATATATATATATATCGCTGTATGTGTAAGTGATTGTCGTTTGTATATTGTTGAGCTGTAATTGTTGGTCTCTAGCTGTACATGTTTTCATTTTCAAAACAATTGCCTTAACGTAAATATTAATTGGTCATTGCGTCCTCTGTCAAATGTCGACTTAACATCAATTGTGTGTCTCATCGTCCGTCACGAGAAACGCCCTCCTCTCATCCACTCTCAATTTTCTTTCTATCGCGTCCTTACTCGGTTCACCCCCTTCTCCCGTATACTTTTCTTTCACACTATCTCTTTTTCTTTCTGTTTTTATGATATTATCTCTCACTCGTTCACTCTCTTTATTCCCCCTCCCTCTATTTGATGTTGTCTTTTTCTTTTTCTTTTTCACTGTCACACTTTTTACTTATTTTTATATCTATTTTACCCTTTTCGTCCTTTCTCACTGTGTACGACGTATGTTTTTCTGTCTTTACCCTTCTTTTTCTACCGTAATCTCTGTCTCTTTCTCTCTCTCTCTTTCTCTCTATCTCTCTCTCTCTCTCTCTCTTTATTCTTAATCTAGATCTTACTTTCTTTTTTGTTTCTTTCTTTTGTTCCTTGTTTTTCTGTTTCTTTCCTTTTTCTTTGTCTGTTTCTTTCTTTCTCCCATTCTTTATTTCTCTCGCTCTCTATTAAACTATGTCTGTTTTTTTTTGTGTGTTTTCAATCTTTTTGCCCCCCCTCTCCTTCTCTAATGTCTTTCTCGCTCTCTCTCTTTCTCTCTCTCTCTCTCTCTCTCTCTCGTTTACCATTTGGTTTCTCTTAGGTTCTTTCTCTTTCGTTTCCTAACGTTCCCCATTCGTTCTCTCTCTCTCTCTCTCATTACATTCTACCTCTCTCTTTTATGCTATCTTCTTCACGCATTCGCATTAATTCTCCCCCTTTTAATCCTTTCTCTATTCTCTCTCTCTCTCTCTCTCTCTCTCTCTCTCTATATATATATATATATATATATATATATATATCACTCTCTCTCTCTCTCTCTCTTTCTATTCTACATATGTTTTTTCTTCTTTTCTGTTTTTCTTCTTTTATATATCTCTTTCCAAACCTTTCTTTATCCCTTTTTATTTCTCTCTCTTTCCTTCTCACTCTCACCCTCTCTCTCTCCCTCTCTCTCACCCTCTTTCTCTCTGTATCTCTCTGTCCCTTTCTTTCTATCTCTCCGTATTAAACTGGACATTAAAGACAGCGTTACTCGTCTCAGGTAGACAATTAATAACCGAACATCCCGTTGCAAAACCCTCGCCCCCCACCTCGGCTGTCGGAATAGTTAACCCGCCTCTTTCTTGTGTCAACCGATTTCCTCGCGATACTTACAGATTGTTGTCAGCCCAGCGCACACTATAATCAACGAGAGGACACATGAGACAAAAGTGGTCATTTTGTTTGTAAGGGGGGAAGAACCCTTAGAAATATCAGTGCAAAAGGCGACCGACAAAAACAAACAAATAAACGTTGCAGTAAGGGTACGGACGGAGAGATAAAAGAACCTGTCGGGTGGTTTCAAAAGCACTAAAGGTAAGTAACAAAGTTGTTATGGGGTGGGATGAGAAAGAATTCTACAGACAAAAAAGTATGGGGTTGGGGTTGAGTTATTGGAAAAGAGTACCAAAACACGCATAACATAATTCACGAGTTTGGAACAGCAATTCCCAACGTTGCAGCCACTTGACTCCCCGAGGAAGACATTTTAAATCTCTATGAAGATTTTAGCCAAGAGCGAAATTTTATTTGTTTTCGCTAGAAAGAAACTGTAAACTACAAAAGCACCGACATTTTTTTATGAAGAAATGTAAGAATTATTGGTACTATTCCAGGGTTTGTGCCTAATTTCCGTGACTGCTCGGCCGCATCGATCCGACAGGTCGCGGAAGCGTTCGAGACCTGCCGAGTCCAAAACGAGGTTGTCGAGACGAAAACGACGCTGTATAAACAAAACCGCAAAAATCGTGCAAAAAAAATGGACGGTTGGCAGACGACAATATAAAACGATGAATATACGGAAAGAAAAAAATGCATATATT
>OY744519.1:123854345-123866845 GCA_963556195.1 Sepiola atlantica | reverse complement strand
AAGTATATCTTCGAAAATAAAATTGAAAAAAAGAGGTTAATAAAACTAAAATGCAGTTTATGGCATTCTAATTGCTCATTATTATTTTTAATAATTCATATTACAATATAAACAATGCTTACTAAAACAAGGACAACACTTTTTATTATAACTATTGATGTTAACGTAATATTGTTGTAAAACTTAATTATTAAAAGTAAACGGCATTTTTTAAGTACAAACGTAAAACATAATTATTTTGCCATGGGAATTGAACCCGCTATCTTCTCATAGGGAAGCCAGTATCTTATGCATTGCGCAACGGCTGCAGTTTTATGAATACGTTTATTATAAATAGGTAAACTGTAAAAATATTCAGCATTTGTCGGCGTCGGGCCATTTTTAAGCACATAAATTGGTTGGTTAGTGAATTTTATGTCACATCAACACCTTAACTTATTACCAAGCAAACAACATGAATAACACAGATTATATTTTAAAACATCTTAAAATAAATGAAAATTGCTTACAAAAATCTAACACTACAACCATCAAACAAAATCACTCACCCATTGTGAATATTATAAAAAAACATTCCACCCTTTAAATACATCTTCCCAAAAAGAAGTATCTTAAATATAACCTTATTGGTTCTAAATAACCCAACAGCTGTTGATAAGCCATTAAATAAAATGAAATTAATCAATCAATCATGTTCTACAATTGTATCATATTGCCTGCGAGAAAACGTAAGAAATTACTTTCTCATCGACAGTTTAAATGCTTCGAAACGCCTTTTAAATAATTAATTATCTTTTAAATAAAACTTGTTATATTAGACGCAATATAAACGTACTAATTGGTCCCCCGATTTAAAAAATTGGGAAACCTATGTTTTGAGGCATTTCCGTCCGTGTGTGTGTCCGTGCGTGTGTCCGTGTGTCCGTGTGTGTGTCCGTCCGGATTTTTCTCCGCAACCATCCATTGAATTTTTCTGAAATTTCTCTGAAATTTTGTATGAAGTTGTAACTTTGGTCAGGGTAGAAAGTGACATTCTCCGATTTTTGAAAATAAATCTGGTTAGTCCCCCA
Source organism: Sepiola atlantica (assembly GCA_963556195.1). Classification (NCBI taxonomy): domain Eukaryota; kingdom Metazoa; phylum Mollusca; class Cephalopoda; order Sepiida; family Sepiolidae; genus Sepiola; species Sepiola atlantica. The sequence continues at coordinate 123,865,775 of OY744519.1, read as the reverse complement.
GGGGGTCAAAAGGCCCCGAAATGGCCGAAAATGACATTTTTTGCTCCATAACTTTTCATCCATCCATTCAATTTCTCTGAAACTTGGCCAAAATGTGGAGGCAATTGTTCCTAATAGAAACTAAGTATCGCTGACCTTGGACAAAATCTGCTTAGCCCCCCAGGGGCTCAAAAGCCACTATAAATTGCAAAAAATTACCCTTTTCTCCCATAACGTTTGATCCATCCATTGAATTTTTCTGAAACTTGGCCAAGATATAGAGACAATTGTTCTGAATATAAAATGAGCATCCTTGACATCAGAAATATTCTGGTTCGCGCCCCCAGGTGGTCAAAGTGGGGGGGGGGGGTAAAAAAATACACCAAATTGCCCAAATTTATTGCATTTTACACTCGTCACATACAGAGGGTGACCACGCATGCGCGGCTTGTTTAATGTGTTATTAGGTTAAATAACGTTTAAATTCTGTCATTCGAAAGAAACTCAGCGATTGTTTAAATCTATGTCAGTTATCTAATCAAAACGCGTCTGACACCGGTGCATACAAAATATTTTATGGGTAACAGCAGGGTGAATTCAGCATGAGACGTTTATATCGTCTTACCCCTTCTATAATACCACTAATCAAAAGAAAAATGAAGATAGAATCAAATATTAAAATCGTTTAGACATACCAGTTTTGGTAATCATTACAATAAGCGACATAAATTATTTTAAACGAAAATAAAGTTGGGAAATTAGTCAAATAGAATTTGATTTGCTTCAGCAACTCTTTTGTGATCTATTTGTGTTAAGAAATATTTTTTATTATTTAAAAGTAACTTTACGCCAATTTGAATAGTCATTGAATGCAATAACCCGTGGTAGACATTTCTTGTCAAAATTCAAAATCGCTTCTGCGGATTATTATACCACATCACTATTAACCATGAAGTAAATTAGCTACAAACTTCTTTTAATTATTAAATTTCTAATGCAATATGTCACAACAGAATAGGCAAGGCAAAATAAATTGTTTTTAATGCAACAGTATTTTCTTTTAAAATAACTTATGTCGGTAATAATAATGATAACCCAATATTTTAAAGAACATGGGCAAACTTTTGCCATAAAAACTGGCGAAATATAATTAGATATGTAACTCGTATTAAAAAGCTATTGATTACAAAAACAGAAGACAGGCTGACTCTACTTTACATATAAGAGTTATCCAATGTTTATTGAAATGAAAAATAAAATAATGAAAAACTGAAACGAGTTTTGTAAAAATCCTATTAAAAAACTCAAAATATGACAAGCTTCTTATCATATAAATTGAACGCACTCTTTTTTTATTAATTTCTGCTCCATTGTCAAACGCGACTATCAAGAAACATTCAATTATAAACCTATTAGTAAAGATATCAGACAAGATTTCGTTTGTCTAATTTGGATTATTCGGACTACTGTTCCCATCTTGAGTGTTATTCTCACAACGTTTCGGCCGATGTAACCTCCGACCTTCTTCAGATGTATATTGTCGAACTCGCGAATCTTTCTGTCGAACTCGCTAATCTGCACGGACTTCGAACAGAACCCTTTATTTCATCTAAAGTTTACTTAGTAACTTAAACTGAATTTTACTTAATATCTTATCCGTTACGCCACGGTTCCTTGCGACCTGCCAGGTCCCGTGACGCAACGGAAAAAGTACTAAGTAACATTCACTTCTAGATGCAGTCTTCTGAATGTTGAAGGTTCAATCCTCAGTGCGGGCGATTAGCCGGTCATGGCTGACGGGACAAGAACATGCTACCTCCGTGGATTAAATAAAGGGTTCAGTTCGAATTTTTTTTTTTTAACAAAAAAACAGAAACCACTACTTTATCAAGGCCGAGGCCACCCGTGGACAAGTGTTAATGTGATTTCTACTCATCCCTCTCCAGGACAAGTGTCATGTTGGTTTGATGGAAGCGTTTTCAGTGGGATGACTTGGATTTGAACCTGGCACACCGAGGTTCTCAGTCCGCGTCGATACCAACTAAGCCACTGTGCCATTCCCTCCTGATTCCCGAGTTCGACAGAATAGATTACCGAGTTCAACAAGACACACCTGAAGAAAATCGGAGGTTATATTGGCCGAAACGTTGTGCGAATAACACTCAAGGTGAGAACAATAGTCCGAATAATCCAAATTATACAAATTATCAATCCTCATCTAAAAAATTCAGAAACAAGATTTCGTATGTGTGTTTATCGCCTATACGTAACTTTTCTAAATACATTTTGAAATATTTTTTTAAATGTATAACCGAATGGGTCGGCAAAGCGTGGTTGAATGAAACAGTGCTTTTTTCGCCTGGCGTTTTTTTTTCGTGTTGCTTTATGACAAACGTTGCCAAAAACTGACCAAAGTCTGAAATCTCTCTGCTTTATGTTGGCAGAAAGGATATCGCAGTCAGTTTCTATTTCATCAGCGTATGTCTATAGATTTTCGACCGGGAAAAGTTATTTATATCGTTTGCATATTCAATACGGCAACATAGCGTCGTTTCGATTTACGGATGTCGATTATGTTCGGCTGCAGGCGGTAAAAATGAGTGTTTATTTCCACCAGAAAATTTATAGCGGTGTAAGCTTGCTCGAGTTTCGTAACGAAATGCTCGGACGACATTTTGTTTTACGCCGATGCTGCATTTATTTCTTGGAGCATAACAATTTCAATATGGTCAAAACTTAAAAATTCGGAACTTGGCTAGAATCTATATTCCCCGCCGATAACATAAATAGTAAAAGAAACAAATAGATAAATAAATAAATTAAAAATGGCCGCTAATTCAATAAACAAGAAACGATATCCGTTAGTTACGTCCGTTCGATTTGCGCGTTTTGCTATGAAAATGCTATTTCAAACTTCAGCAGGACAGACCTAAGGACATACAATTTAAAACTTAAGCGGGACAGACCAATGAAAATTATACTGTTATATACAGCCTCACTGACGGGTATGTAAATCCTTTATAGCTCGGGTCGCCGCTCATCATCACCATCGTCGCTGGAAACCTCAGCTGCCTTTGCATTACTGACACAAAAACCACACCGGCATGTTTTAAGTTAGTTTATAACAAAGGTTTATTCAAAAGGACAGATAAGAAACTTGCATGAGCCTATTGTGTGTAAAAGATGAGAGAGAGAGAGAGAGAGAGAGAGAGAGAGAGAGAAAGATGAGATTCTTATATATAGTTTTTACTATATCAGTCGTTCCAGTGTGCTGTCAAGGTTTGGCCAAGCACGCACAAAAAACACGTCTAGACTCGTTCGAGTCTCGCCGGCTAAAAAGTTTTTTCCACGTCCGTCTTATTTCAACATTCTCATCGTTACGCTCACTTTAACTCCCATTCGTCACTCGTTTCATTCTATATCTATAAACCGGGTAAAAAAAAACTTCCATTTAGCATTCCATAATTTTTATTTCCCGGTCAGCCATCTAATTTTCTGTTATATACAATCATTAACTCACCTTTTCAGACCAAAAGAATAAAAATCCACCTGCACCCCAATGCATCCCTACAGGGAACCACGAATCTTTGTCTAAATGAAAGAAATATAAAAGCAATTGTTTAGAGCAACACGAGTCAGCCAATTAAACGATAGAAAAACGAGTCAAAAAAGAAAAAAAACCTAATATAAGGAATAAATTGTAAGAAAGTCTAATTAATTCGAGCCGCTGTGAAGATATCTTATATCCTCAAATAGAGAGTGACCTGAGTCGGCCCGAGGGATGTTCAGGGTTGCCAGCAATTATCAAGTCAGATTAGCTGGTGGCGGATAGCGATTAGGGAGCACATATACGGATGATGAGGAATGGCGAGTGGTGTGATGTGATATAGCCATTTTGTGTAATATTTCGTCCCCGAGAAAAACCGCATGGATATAACTTTAATTGTGGGAGATGAGTAAGTAAAACAATATTGACGATTATTATTAACACTTCAGATACCAATGAAAATGACATTCCGAACTTAATGCTAACAGGTATGACGGCAAACGGAGCCTCTTATGTCAATGCTTGGACACATAATAAATAAGGTATGTCAACTCAGTATACGCGTTTAATAATGAAAGTGCTATTTCAAGCTGAAGTGTTACCAACAGACGGACGTAGCGTCTGACAGAGATGCGGAGATCTTTCTAAAATTGAAGGCGCGGGAAAAATATTGTCATTTCTTGTCGCCAAACATTTGTAGTGGCCAATTATCGACTTGTTTTCTCCAAACAGTAAATGTCGTCATCATCTTTTTTCATCAGCTCTAGACGAAAACTGCGCGCGTCGCTTTCATGGCGGCCATTCTCGCTTGCGTGATTTGCTTTCGTTGTTTCGTCGATGACGTTTTCTGTTATCGTATATTTTTTGTTGTTGTTTACTCCCAGATGGGTTAACAGCATCCGAAGTCCCCCCCCCCCATATAATGTCTAATTATTTACGGCTTTTTGCCAATTTTATTGTACTTTCTACTCTTTATTTGTGTTTTTTTAATATCTTCTTTCCGATTTTTATTACCCGTGATTTAATTTGACACCTTTCGTCATTTAAATCATAGACGTATATTACATTTTCACTATTTCCATTTATCTTAACGCCCACGCCATTTCTAATCTATTTCAAGTTCTTGCTTCTTCTTCTTCTTCTTCTTCTTCTTCTTCTTCTTCTTCTTCTTCTTCTTATTATTATTATTATTATTATTATTATTATTATTATTATTATTATTATTATTATTATCATCATCATAATAATCATCATCCTCATCATAATTATGTGCACTAACTAGGAGTTATCACAAAGATCATGTGCACTCACTAGGAGTTATCACAAAGATCATGTACACTCACTAGGAGTTATCACATAGATCATCGTCAGTGATTGCTCACCGACTACAACCGGTTGTCCGAGTGACAACAAGCCTCCCCAAATTTGCAGCACTCTCCACCTCCTTTCGAAAACCACCGCAAATGACGTTTCTGTATCGCAACAGCCACTTACAATTAAGTTCTCGCTGGTAAGAATCATTGGTCTTCTCTGCAATTTGGGTGGCATTAAGCCTCCCCAAGGTCCCAGCACTTTCTGAACTCTTCCAGCGGAGGATTAGTTTCTGCGGTAATGTTTTTTTTCCGTGGTTTTGTTTTCTTCTTGTACTTCGCAGTGACTGGTTACCATTCGTAGCTTATGCAGGTTGGTTTCCACATTCGCGGGTTTCCTTAAGATTGCAGTTGTTTTGATCATAGCCGTTCTTTTGTAATGTCTCAGTGATCCCTTTGATTCCAATTTCTCCCAGTCATTTCTCCAAGTTTTTTTTTACTGTTCCTAATGCTCCTACCATTATTGGTACTATACTGACTTTCTTCATGCTCCATATTCCTATCAGTTTTCTGGCAAGTTCCGTGTATTTGCTTCGTTTTCCTGTCTCTTTGATCTTCACTCTGTGGATTGCTGGAACGGCGAAGTCTAAAATTTGGCAAAATTTTTCCTTTTTGTCGATTATTATAACATCAGGTCTCCTTGCTTGTATGAGTCTTTCTATTTGTACATCCATATCCCAGAGGATTTTGTGATTTTAGTTTTCCAGTACGGTTTCTGGTATATGTTTGTACCATTTGTCTGCGTATTTGAGATTCAATCATTTGCACAGTTCCCAGTGTATTGCTTTCCCGCGCAGTCATGTCTGTTCTTGTATTGTTTTGTCGCTAGTTTGATGCATTCACTTATTATATGATTTACTGTCTCGTCTCTTTGTTCACACAGTCTGCATTTACTGTTTTCCTGAGTTTTATCTATTTTAGCTTTAATGTAGTTTGTCCTAAACGCATTGTTCTGTGCAACCATCAGTAAAGATTCAATTTCTCTGTTCAGGTGTCCTTTTCTTAGCCATGCCCAACTTTTTTCGTTGGTTCTTTCTCTTTTGAAGCGTCCATGTAGTTGTTTTTCTTCCTACTTTTCCTTTCTTATCGTTATGTTTCTGGTTTCGGTGTTTCCTGAGTTAGTCATTGGAACGGTTTTTCTTACTGCGGTGATTATTATTCGACTTATTATTATTATTATTATTATTATTATTATTATTATTATTATTATTATTATCATCATCGTTATTATTATTATTATTATTATTATAATTATTTCTGCTCAATAAGAGGTTTCACACAAGTCATCGCAAGTGATTGCTCACCAACAACAATCAGTGGTGTTCCCTGAAGTCTGAGTGACAACAAGCCTCTCGAGGTTACCTGTACTCTCCACCTCTATTCGATCGCTATCGTAAATAACCTTGCTGTATCGCAACAGCAGCCTACTATTTATTTCTCGCTGGCAACGACCATTAGGATTTCGATGGCAATAAGCTTCCCGAAAGTCCCAGCACTTTCCGCATTCTTCCAGTGGAGGTCTGGTTCGTGCTGTCCCTCCGCGATCTTCTCATCCTCCTTGACCCTCTATAAATATTTTGCGTTAGTGTCAGCCGAGGCCGGCGCAATCATTTTTTTGTTGGGGGGGGCAGCTTATGATATTTCTTGCAGTTTCTGTTCCTTGGTTCGTGCGGTGGTGTCTTCCTGTGGTTTTGTTTTTATCCTATTGTAAATCCAATGTTACTGGTAACCATTCGTAGCTTATGCGGGTTGGTCTCCGCATTCGAGGATTTTCCTAAACATTGTAACTGTTTTAATCATTACCGTTCTTTGTATGGTTTCAGTGATCCCTTTGATTCAAATTTCTCCCAGTCTCTCCTCCGAGTTTATTATTATTATTATTATTATTATTATTATTATTATTATTATTATTATTATTATTATTATTATTAGCAGCAGCATCAGCACCAGCAGCAGCGGAACCCTGTGGAAATTCCACGATGCTTTCTACACCAGTATGAATAATTTACTATTAATAATAATATTCCGTTTGAAATAATACATTTTTGTCAAAATAAATACTATTTAAAAAAAAAAAAATTTCTCCCGAAAAATATTTATTAGTGTCAGCTAAATATCTCATATAAATACGGATTTTGTGCGCCCGTCTGTCTGTCCGTCAGTCACACATTTTTAAACGTAGTAAATACATTGCGAAATAATGGAGAATATTATATTTAACTAATCTTATATTCCAATCTAACTTAATCTAAATATGAATAAATGCGAATTTTTCTTAAGTATATTAACATCAAAACCTTTCAGTCTTACTTGGTATTTATCTACCTCCCACCGCGGTAAGATGTGACACAAGCTCGGGAAAGTAGGATTTGAAAAGCCAACGCCCTAAAGGATGAAAAGCACTCTGACCGTCTAAATATGTGGGGATCCCCGTCGGCATTCCCGGGTAGGGGCGCCTCAGGCGATTAGCAATAAACTAACCCCTTCTCAAAGGGTGAGAAGGCAAAGCCTGGGAGGGGTGGCACCTAGAACTGCACAGGACAGTACCTCAAACCGGCGGAATCAAGACCCATAGGCCAAGACAATACCGGTCTACAGAGTGAGCATCCATCGGAACAGATACTACACTCTGATCTTAGTCAAAAAGCCACGGAGGATTTTGTGTAAAACCTTTAAGTCTTACGTAAATATAATAATACAGTATATATAGCAATCTCTAAACTCCGTCAACACAACACACTTTTGCACACTTGCATTATTATTTTCTTTTTAAGTTTCTAATAAATCAATATTCTGTAATATACATTAATAATTGGTATTGCTACATTTTATTGTATATTTATAATATTTTCCTCGATAGTAATATTATAATTATTAATACAATTAATTAAAGAGATTTTTTTTTTTTAAACCCATAGCGTTTTAAACATATTTTAAAACTTCAAAGGAGATAATTACGATTCAAGGGAGTTAATTACATGAAAACTTCCGGTGTTGATGATAAGAGAAGAGATACTACACTTTGATCATAGCCAGAAGGCTAAGGAGCCATACAAAATTATTTTTTTGTAACCAGACATTTTTAAATGAATGAAAATAAAAACTTGATTTAATCGGAATTTATAAGTGTAGTATCGTTTCTGTTGTCATAAGACCGTCCTTCCAGGAATTACCTCCTCCGTTTTGAGGGGTGGGGTGAGGGAATCCTCCCGTGTATTAATCCTCTTTTATATTTAAAACTTAAAAAAAAAACCCTGTTCAAATTACTAAACAGTTACAATTAAAAACTAAATGGATGAAATCGACATTCCCTTCCTCGTTCAATTGTACTATACGGATTCTTTGAATATTTCGCTTATTATGTTTGATTTTGACACACATTTTGGATGAAATTTATTACTAGTCTTAAATTGTATTTTTTATCCCGCAGTAAAATTCTAAATTATTTTATAGACTTGAAAATCGAACTTTAATGCAATGCCGTAATCGCTGACGGCCATGTTGTAATTTCCTATTATTTTATTTCGCGCTTGTGGAAATACGCTTGACTTAAATTTATTTTGCTTTAACTATGTATTTATGTAGTTCTTTCAAAATTATATAATCTTCCCAGATTGTTTAAATCAATAAAATGAATATGTCTCCATTTTATTTATTTTAAATTGTAACGATTTAATTGTTTTTCAAACAATAAATATGTCATGTCTTTTTACCGTGGAAATAATTGTCAGCTAAATATTCTTACAATCAATAAAACAAATATCACCTAAATATATTTATTTGAAATCAAACTGTTTTAGTTGACGGGACGACATAATCTGATGTTATAACAATTTATTTTAAAATGGGTAAAATTAGAATTGTTTACATTAGTGACACTAGCAAATATATGCTCCTCCGGACGCATATTTTTGCTAGGCTGCCGCATCAGAAATGAACGCTCACACGTAAACCGATGGAGCTCCAGTAATATTTCTTGGGTGGTTAGACATTGATTTTCTTTGTGTCCGCCCAAGTACATTTTTAGTTAAAACTCAAGAAAAAAACATTTCGCCCCCACCCCAATTTTTTTTACCCTCCCCCATAAAAGAAAAATGTTAATATTGGAAGTTTTTCAAATCGGAGAAAAAGATGTACCTAAAATAAAACTATTAAAAAATCAAATACAGTAAACACGAATAGTTTTTTAAATGCTCTCGAAAAAAAATGTTTACCTAAACTGAATTCATTATAATGTGTGCGTGTGTTTTTTTTTTCAATATAAATTTTTAAATCAATTATTATTTTAATTAAACAATTTGATTCAATGCATTTGTGTTTTAAAACATAATAGCTAATAAGATTAAGAAAATAGACAAACTCAGAACGTTTTAATAAAAAAATCAGAGTAGAAGTTACACAGTAAATGCCAGCATTTTGTTTATATTTTAAATAACGCACCCGTCTTGCGTCCATTCTGAATAATCAGAGGGAGGTAACCGATTCAATGGAGTAACGCTGTCTGTTCAATCAGTTTCGCAGTAGGTAGACACTGAATAATCAGAGGGAGGTAACCGATTCAATAGAGTAACGCTGGCTGTTCAATCAGTTTGGCAGTAGATAGATTAACTACGTAACTCATTTCATATATATATATGTAAATAATAAAATAAATAATTATAATTTATAAGTAAGATCATTAGCGAGCAAAATAGCGTAAATACATGTGGCAAACTGAAGAAAACAATCTTGAGTGTATATTTACAAATACTAATTTATTAGAAGTTTAAAAGCAATTAATTATGTAAATTGAGAAATGCGCATAGTGTTTACGGCGGTTTTTGTAGTAGTATATAAAGAAGCTGGCAGACTAAGTAAATAGTAATATTACTCTGATGGAATTTCGGCTTCAGACAGATACATAATCTCCATTATTAATAGATTAGATTAATCACCAATCACCGTCTTCTGATCGAAGGATCTCATTTTTTATGTGTGCGAAAGGTGATATCGTATGTACGAACATGAAGTTTCTTGGCGTATTATTATTATTATTATTGTTATTATTATTATTGTTATTATTATTATTATTATTATTATTATTATTATTAGTAGTAGTAGTAGTAGTAGTAGTAGTAGTAGTATTTACTCACTAGGAGTTATCACACGAGTCAGTATCAATGCTCGCTCACTGGAGCGAGTAACAAGTCTCCCAAGACTTCCAGAACTTTCCGCTTCTTCGAGCCATCTTGCGAATCAGTTTCCGTTCTCGCAATAGCCATTTACCATTGAGCTCTCTCTGATAACGGCTGTTGGATTTCTCTGTTTTTTAAAATATTTTATTTCACTTAGCTCTCAGAAATCAAGGGCTCTCTTCCTTGAGCTAACACTTGATTTCTGCATAAGATACATAGATATGCATGTACTGTTTATTTAAGGTTCTTCTCTACTTCTCAAACCTGGAGTAAGTAAAACAGTAAAGAATACGCATTTTATTCACTCCAAAATAGCACTTAACTATGTTCTAGTTTATTTACCTTGTGGCTTTTATTGGTCTTACCGGATTCCAGGACAATAATTAAACTGGTCTGGTGGAGTATCCAGCTCAGCACTGTTACTTGTGGTAGCTTCACTAGGATGGTGTACCATTCCCCGTATGAGCCAACGTGTAGTCATTCCGAGAGGATCTTACTTTGGCTTCGGATACTATGTTAATATGAGTAACTATGACTCACCAGGTCAGGATCCGAATACTCTCCGTGTCATTCTTACTGATGTTCTAGATGGTACATTTTATCCTCGTTCTTTCTATTCTCTCTGTCTCTCTTCAACCATTCTCTGCAGTACCAACCAATATTGATGCTTCTGAGATTGGAGGGGGTAGATTATATTTCTTCTTAACTAACTACCCTGGCAGTATCAGTTTCTTTGGATTTTTCTTAGTGTGTTTTATCGATATTTCTAATTGCTTTTACGAAGTTCTATTTAATTTCAACTTTCACCTTGTTATGTCTTTTAGCTTCCGCACTCGAGGTTTGTCCCAAATATTTCAGCTATTTTAATTATTGTCGTATGTTGTATTACAGCAATCTTTCCCTTTTCCCTTTTTTCGCCAATTCCATGTTTTTATTAACTGTGCTTAGTGCTCTTACAATAATTGGCAATACTGTAGGTTTTTCGTGTCCTATACTATCTTCAGCTTTTCGGTAACCTCTGTATTTTATTGTCTTTTTTCTGCATCCTTCAGCTTCATCATCTGATCTACTAGTACGACCAAATCTACTAGTTGGCAGGTTCTTTCTTTATTATCATGCCCTGTCTTTTGGCTTGAATAAATTTGTCCGTTTGTATCCTTCATGTCCTGAAAGATGTCATGTCTTGTTTCCAGACAACGGCTCGGGATTGTTCCTGTATCATGTGACTGTATCTTACAAGTACAGTTGTTGGCACAGTTCTACATGGACTACCTTCGCATCAAAGTCATGTTTATTTTTGTATTAATTTTCAGTTAATGCTGCATTCACTTATAATTTGGTTTAATGTTTCGTCTATTTT
>OY744519.1:123829345-123849345 GCA_963556195.1 Sepiola atlantica | reverse complement strand
AGAGTTACGTTATCGATCGAGGAGGGAATCGGAATAAAATATCAGAGCTAGACTTGCGGTCGGGGGTGAGCGAACATTTAGTCTTTTGCTCCCTCCAATGGAGGTTTGGATAACTAACTTTGTATGTGAGGCTGAAAGTGTAAAAAGAATGTCGACATTCTGCTACATAATGCGTAAGTAATACAAAGAAAAACTTTTCTTGTTTCGATTCTTTATTTTTGCATCAGCACCTTTCGAATTTTGGGACGAGTAAAAAACGGAGCATGACGCGATAATAGGAACATGAACGTTGGTAGCAATTAACCATTACCTTTTCGGATTGTCCTAAGGTTCTCTTTTATAATAATATAAGAGAGTCTGTATATATGTCTGTGTGTAAGCTAACGACTTTTCAGAAATTCGACATAGGAACATGATATAGGTCTCTCAATCTTATAATAATAAATACTAATAAATTGCATTATCTTATCTCTCTCGTTCTTCTATCGGAACCCGTAGGGGACCTTTGGCGGAACTTTAGTGTTCCGGGGGCACCCCGATTGATAAACGCTGCCTAAGGTATTGGTTTAAAAGTAGTTAGTGCACGCATAAACCAGACAGACAGTAAGACATCTATCATATTAGAAGATATGTTTGTTATTTTAGCTGTGGGCAAAAGTTACCAGCAACAGAACAGTTTTTTTTTAAATGTTTTTGTTTCGTCTCCAAATTTCTACCGAAAAGCGCAGAAAAGCCATATTATTTTGATACTTATGGATATTTTTCTTTGCCATTTTCTTTTCCTCTGACTTATCGTCCTCCTCCTTATCCTTATTATTATTAACAATATTTGTATATTCTTAACCAATCAGTACCTAGCAATTAGTCAAACGAAGGAAAATGGGACTAAAAATGGCGATGCATCAAGAATTATAAAAATAGCGACGAACAAAATCTTTCTAAAGAAACAAAAATGACATGTTTAAGATACGTCCATTTATTCTGCGCGTTGCGTTTTGAGTTGAAAATGCGATTTCAAATTAAATCGTGACAGACTTACGGACGGATTCTCTAGTAGAGATGCGGTGACACGACTAATAATGCTATTTCAAACTTAAGCGTAACAAACTGAAGTACGTGCTATTTCAAACTTAAGCGTGACAGACCGATTAAAATGCTATTTTAAGATTAAGTGTGACACACCAAACGATGGAAATGCTATTTCAAACTTAAGCGTCACAGATCCATGAAAATGCCATTTCAAACTTCATAACAGAAGAAAATGCTTTTTAAAACGTAAGCGTGAGCGACCGACGAATATTTTTCTTCAAAGGTAACCGTGACAAACCAACAGACCAAAATGCTATTTAAAACTTAAACGTGACATTCACTGACGTAAAAATACAATTTTCAAAAATTTACAAAAACTAGTCTAATTATGGTATTTCCAGAAAATCTTCAGTATTGGAAGCGTTACAAGATAATCTGTCTCTCCAAAAAATTGCTCAATCCTTAGTTTTAAAGGAACTGAATTTTGTGGGGTGTTAGGTCTTTCATGATCCGCCCCCTAATTGATATATGCTGCTAATCTTTTTTGAAAGCACCGAGTATATGTTTCAATTAATAACTTTGAAAGAAAATTTCTTGTAGATTAATAACTTATCTTCTAGCCGAATGGACGCCTTACTTTTGGAAATTTAAAGTTAAATATTTGATGAATGCGGTAGTAAAAAAATATTAACCGTTTTTATTTATTATTCTAAGAAATGTTAAAAAAAACTGTCAATTAGAATATATTATTTTGGGCTTCTGTACTAAAGAAATAGCTTCTGAAAAAAAAATATCTGACGTACTGCTTTTCCCACGAACTAAAACACATTTTTAATCTTTGAAATGTTGTGGTCTTTTTGCGTACGTCTACCAAAATTAGACTATGGAGTCCCATACGTGAAGTAAACACATCGAAGATGATTTTATGCTAACGAAAATACTCGATGCAGCAATGGATCTGAAACTGTATAAGTACATTTAGATTAATACAATATTAATATTGAAAAATAAATTGAAATTCATAAACCGTTTTCTTTTTTAGTCTAGATTATTATATATTTGTGCTGCCGTATTTTGTAAGGAAAAGAGGCGTAGCTTCGTAACACTAGTAAAATTATGATTTTTTTTTCATTCTTACTTATAGAGATGGTTAGACGTATGTCTATTCAATCTTCGTGTTGAGCGATGAACATGCGATTTTGAACAATGCGGACATAACCTCTTGCAGAGTTTCGTGGACACACCGAAAATAGAACAAAAATGATGATATATCAAGGATTTCAAAAAATAGCGAAGCGCAAAATGTGTAGATAATGAAAATATATATATATAATACAAACAGTACGGTGTGTGTTTTTTGTTACTACATGACCTTTGATATACCCCGGGTGGTGTTCGGCTTGTTATCGGGTCAGTCTTTCTATCGACATCGAAACGCAGGAGACGGATTAATTGCTTTTTATATATATATATATATATATATATATATATATATATATATATATATATATATATATATATATATAAACAAACAAGGTCGATGGGCGTTCGCGCATATGCTATCCAAAAATGTAGGAAAACTCTATCCAACCCCACCGAATTACACATATGGGAAAAAAGTGTTTGATAAATATCCGTACATCTCTCTCTTTTCTCTCTCTCCATCTTGATATATATATATATATATATATATATATATATATATATATATATATATATATATATATATATATAAACAGATAGAGAGAATTGTCGCAAAGCTAAGGAGATTGGTTATTTGTACATTTTCGGCTTCCTCTGGCCATATGCCTAGTAAGTCAAGTGGTCCAAGAGAACACCATGTTAGGCGGTCCTTTTTCTTAGCCATATGTTTGAATCCTTACAAGTCTCATTTGAAACTTTGTGATATCCTTTGTTTATATCCAACGGACAAAATAAATCGTTTGTTTATTAATATTACCCGCGCATACAATAGAATATATATATATATATATATATATATATATATATATATATATATATATATATATATATATATATATGTATATATATATATATATATATATATATATATATATATATATATATATATATCTTGAATCATTCTAATGACCATGTAAAAAGCAATCCAGAATCATTATTTTCATTAGTTGTTTCAATTTATTATTTCCATATTCCGGTGAATATTTATCATTTTAACTTTCATATTACATAAAAAAAAACAATTTTTTAATATTTTATTCTTACACATGGTTCTTGGCAGATGGGAACAAAATTCTGAATTTTTTTCCATGGGGTGGTTCTATTTGTTCTTGATCCCCTCTCTATCACGTGAGTGTATTTCCATATACCACAAATTACGAGATTTATTTGACCGGTCATTTTCCTCAATTTTACTCCTGTTTTGTGATATATAAGTTGTTGCTGCATCTCTACTACATATTCTTGTGTTCTTTGATGATTGATAGCTGGACTTCTAGTATGTAAGTTTGTTTTTATCTGCTAATAAACACGTGTAAGAATTTAATATGAAACAAAATGCTTTTATGCATGTAATAAGAAAATTAAAACGATAAATATCCGCCAGAATATGGAAATAATGAATTGAAAGAACTAATAAAAGTTATGAGTTTGGATTGCTTTTTGCATGGCCATTGGAATGCATCAATATAATATATATAATCTGAGTCTTGTGATGCAACTTGATTGAGCTTGTAATTGGTAATCCTTTGATACTATACGAAGTATAAAACTGAAAACACACATTCCTTATAAAAACCTATATATATATATATATATATATATATATATATATATATATATATATCATAAAGAGATGGAATTTGCTAGAAGCATTGTGTGTAATATGTATATAGAGGAGTATTAGAAGGCTATCACAGTACTAGAAATGGAAATATATCGGTGTTGACGAGTAAGGGTAAAACAAGTGTTTTTTTTGTTTTGTTTTGTTTTTATAGTAAATCTTATTGATTAGTAAGGACTTTTACACAGGTGTTTCACATTTCTGAAATATTGTTATATGGTTATACCGCGGTAAATATTAATATCACCCGCAGCAAATTGAATAAAATCAAATTTATTTATAAAAATCAAATTTATTTTATTAAAATGATGAAATAGTTCTTGTTATATTTATTTAAATTAAATTATTTTCATATGCCAGCAAAATCCATATGTATCGTAGACTACGGTCGGTCAGTTTGCGGTCACGGTTTGACATTTATAGGAGGTGTCTTCTCTGCCAAAGCACAACCTCGCCCACAGATATTTGTAGGAAAGCATCTGTTAAATCAACCTTTGAAAAAATATTTCCTCCTTTTAGTTTAGCGAAAATCTCTTCTGGACTAGGGAGAGGGTAATGGTAATCCTTTAGTGCATGGTTCAATCCTGTGGAGAAGTCTGCAACAAACACGGATCTTTTTACTTTTTTTTTCGTTGTCTGTAGGCGAAGAACACTCGCTGTATCCTACTTTCGATAATACTCCCATTTTTCCAAGTCTATTTAATTCCTCGTCAATCTCTATAAATGAAACGAGTGTAACTTTTTTTTAAAACGCTGGTTGAATATTTGGTTTTAATTCAAACTTGCCCGTCATTTTTTACATTTTCCCAGTTCACCAGAAAAAAAACTTCCAAAAAGGTTGCTTTTCTTTCTTTAGTATATCTGCTTCGGTATTTAAAGGTTCAATATTTTGACAGAAAGAGTTTATGGGCATAGTCTATAATTGAAAGTTTTCCATCCGGTCCGTAATGAAAGGGTTGTTTGAGTTGTTCGCTACGAACATTCTTAATGTCAATGTATTTCCTGCCAATGTAATAGTAGAGATTAGGTCGCCTTCAAAATTAATTTTCTCTCCAGTGACGCTTTTAGCTATTTTGCTCGTTCTCATCAAAGTTAGTTTTCCAATTTTTTCTACGTTTGAAGCTATAAATTTCCATATATGCAGTTGCGTGGATGCCGTAATATTTCCAGATGCGCACTGTGGAATTCATAGAAACAACTAAATACAGAGTTTTTGAGGATGTTAGTTCTGTTATTAAGATTATTCTTGAAATAGAATTACTGTTAACTAACAGTGATTTCAACGACCTGCTCATGTTAGTCATGGTAGTCATACCAAACACTTAAACAATGATATATGATGCTCCTTCGATAAACACTCAGCAGTATAATAGCACGGAATAGCATTTTCGTACGTCTGTTATGCTTAAGCTTGAAAGATTAGTTGTGTAAGTTCAGTAGACTTAAGATTGAAATAGTTTTTGGTGTATTTCAAGGGTACGTGGAGTATTCCTGGGAAATTAGTTGCGCCCTCCCCTTATCTCTCTAGCCAATGAAAAGGAAGTATTCAGGTTACACTCGCCTATGATCGATTCATTAATTCATTTACTTATATTTTATTTCTGTATTAAATAACCCTTCTTTAAAGGGGTTGATATGCCGTAAGATAGTCATGCCTAAACAACCCAGATAATTGTGGCTCATAATTTTGTTTCAGACGAAAACGCGTTTAAAGATGACTGCGAAAACTATGCAGTTGTATATTACAACAACACAGGTCATGTGAATACACGTTATCATTTGCATAAACACGATTAAACCAAAATGGGTGCCACGAAGACGTCGTACGTTATTGAAAAACCGACTATAAAATAAATGACCGCTTCATATAAAACCGTTGCCGGGCATCATTTATTTACAACTCTTTCGCCATGAGGCGAGAATGAAGAAAAATAGAGGCGAAACGGACAAGCCCTCGTTTTTTTTTCTGGTAACTTATAATAAAAACAGTTTTGAGTGTGGAGGCAGTTTTTATTTGGGGGGGGGGCAGAGTTGGGGTGTGTCCGTGTGAATCGACCCACGACTCAGGCCACCCTGCTGAGAAGTAAAGCAACTCAAAGTAAAAACAGGTTTTGATGGCTCTCCCAGCTGCTGACCTCTGCTGGTAAAATCAACACAGCCTCACCGCTTTCCGCAGAGCTCCCCGGCTTTTACGAGTGAGTTTGCCGCTCAAGTTATGTGCATCTGGGTTCGACTGTACAAATATACGAGCACACCCATCCACTGAGTTTTCAGAATAGAAGCTGCGAATGAAAAAAGCTGACTTACAAATCAACGTGATTTTGCGGCGTCGAAATGTTATCTATATGAAAATAGAATATGTGATTAATTTTTGTTTTCAATCAGCGTTGAAAATGCGTTCTTTTTCTTCTGCGATTGTCTCGCAGAATCTGAGACCGCACAGGATAATTCCATCCAGATTTGTTTCAGTGAAACAGTCTTAATCTGAATGTTGAGTCACAACACATGTCGCCAGATCTCCGCAGAGATTTAAATAGAGCACCTGGTATTGCCATAGTGTCACTAATTAAGTACGAACCCGGCTCAAGGTTGTCATGATTTGCCAATCGTATGGGAACCGGTATCAGCAACAATATAGCTATGCATATATTTAATATAATATATTATATAATAATCTAAGCATTTGGTCACTGTATCAATATCTACATGGATAAATAGCTATTCCTTTGTGCGTAACACTAAAAATAGTAATTTCTGTTTTCATAAATTTATATCTTTATATATTTGTATGTAAAAGATTTACGCTAAAACTAGTTAATCGATCATTGTGAATTTTATAACACAGCTGCTAGGTGTAAGGATTCATAATGTGGAATATATTTAGTTTAATTAAGTTTTATGTAAAGGGCTTAACAGATAATGGAAGTCCTTCGTGACAATTTAAATACCTCCAATTTTGGGGCATTTTAACAATAGGTATTAGACATCAATTATAAATATTCCCCAAATTTCAGTTTTTTTGTGGTATTTACAAGATTTTTAGGTCGATTTCTCCCTTAGAAAAAAATGTCCTTAACTTCGTGTTTTCCTTTCTGGAAAAAATGACCTTTCTGACCTCAGCATACCAACGCTTCATAAGTTTGTTCATAAATAGTTTTAAATTTTTTTATCTTTAATAAACAACAGAATGCTACACCGTCGTTACTTTTCATTTGTTTCACAATGTATGAAAAGTCTAAGATGTCCATCCCTATTTCTTTGATGTGTGCTTATACTTTTATAAGAGGTTTTGTCGGTCTACTATTTACGCCGAGCATTAGATTAACAGTTTTTTTTGTTCTGCCACGCTTATATCTCTATCTATATATAAAGTTAGATATCTTTATATGTTTATATATTTGTATGTACAGGATTCACCCCTAAACAAAATAACGAATCATTATGAATTTTGGAACACAGCTGTTAAGCGGAAAGGGTCCAAATATGGCCTATATTTAGTTTAATTTAATTTTTTTGTAAATGGGATAAAAAGAAGGGGTTGGAGGCTTTGGAAAAAATTCAACTACCTCCCGATTTCTGTGAATTTTAACAATAAGTATTAGACATAAATTGAAAAATATGCCCTAAATTTCAGTTTATTTTTTAGCATTTTAAAGGTTTAAGGTGGCACAACCTCACATTTGAAAAGACAAACATATCAGATTTGCATTAAATACTATTTATACTTGTTAGACACCAACTAAGCAAAATTCCCCAAAAGGTTAAGCCTACATTTTAAATATTTTCTAGAATCAAAATCGTGTACTGGATTTTGATAACAACTGGAATAATGATTCTAGGCATAAGGTTAAGTATCATTATATCTTGATTTTAATCTTCGTAAAAGTGATGCTAAACTATTCGGGAAATTTATATTACCCGTCTTAGGACTGGAATTCTTCTAGTATATATATATATATATATATATATATATATATATATATATATATATATATATATATATTAGAGATGGGCGGTTTTACCGAAAAACCGCGGTTTTTCGGTTTCGTCTCCATACCGAATACCGAATCGGTTTTTTTTTTAAAAACCGTAACCGTTCGGCATTGCGTTTTTACTACAGTAAGCCACCATATACAAGGAAACACGGTTGAAAAGATTTTCCGATTTGAATAAAATTGAATATTACCAAAAAATGTTATATTAGTAAGAGGACAGATTGAACAAATATATTACTGCAATTACTGCTATAAACTCGAGGCGATTTTTGTTTATTTTCATTCTAGAACGAATTTTAAACATTTTAAAATATGAATATAGAAAATGTTGTTACATTTTTCGTACCCAACTAGTAAATAAATTAATCTTTCATCTTTTTTTATGCATTAAAATTATAATTGTACGTTGTTTTGTCTTTCGGTAATAGTAATTTTAAATTATCTTATCCTAAAAAATATTGTCCTTTTTTGAGCGAAAGTCAACAATGGCTACTAGTATTGCTGATATAACAATCAATCAGCAGCAGCGTCTTGTAAAATTCGTTTATAAACTTCTTTAAAAGTAAGATAAAAATACTTTTTGTGTTTAAAAAAGTTAATCCTATTTGGTTCTTTTATAAAAAATACTTTAAAAAATACTGGTTTTCACTCAACTTTCGAACTTCTAGTAGTAATGAATTTCTAGTCGCCAATTTAAAAAAAAATTTAAGATTCTCCTTTTTTAGGCGATTACGTCTTAAAGTCTTGGCGAAAAAAAGAAAAAACAAAACAAAAAATAGTTTAGAATTTAGAGTGGGGGATCAGTTTCGCATATAAATTTAATGTAAAATGATCTCCGATTTCCCGGCCATTCTTGCCTTTTAGTGAAATTTATAAAATAAATAATTACTCTACCATTAACTCTAGGTACGACTAACAAGCCCACCTCCTAAAAATGCCATCTTGAACGTATCGTACCATTAACCTTAAATATGAGTGGCAAGCCACTCCTAAAAAACTCCCTTAACCCTAACACTAAGTCCGAATGGCAACCTCCATCCAAAACAAAACCCCTTCCTTAACCTTATCACTAACCCTAAGTCCGAGTAGGAAGCCCTAATCCTACAAAAAAGCCCATTAAAACCACACATAATCGTCTAAAAAAAAAAAAAAAAAGCAGACGCCCATAAAAAAAACGCACAGGATTTATTTGCCATAGAAAAAAATTGATTAACGCCCTAAAACGCTAGAATGGCCCGGAAATGGTGAATTATTCTGCATTAAATATATGTGAAACTAATCCCCCACTCGAAATTCTAAATGAATTGTTTTTTTTTCTTTCTGCTAAGTTTTCAGGGTGTTCACACTTAATTGCCCCTAGCCCTACCACTAACCTGAAGTTCAAGTGGTAAGCCCCCCTCCTCCCACAAAGACCCTTATAATCGTCTAAAAAAAAAAGAAAAAAGAAAAAAAAAACGCACAGGATTTATATACCATAGAAAAAATTAACTGGGCTAAAAGGCTAGAATGGCCTTGAAATGGGGGATTATTTTATTTGAAACTGATCCCCACTTTAAATTCTAAAATAATTGTTTTTGTTTCGTTCTTTCTGCCAAGTTTTTCAGGGTGTTAACATGTAATTGCCTAAATAAAAAAAGTAGAATCTCATATTTTGGGGAGGTAAGGGGGTGAGTTAGCAGAAGGTGTAAATCTACAATAATGCTAAAGAAATCTTGCAATATATTCATTTTTAAACAGTCCTAGTATTAGATTTTAGTTTTTTGTACATAAAATGTATTACAATTCGTTTTGAGTTTTCTAACTTCTTTCTTTTAATGGATTCATGGTATTTTTAAGGTATTGCAGCATATTTATGTGCACTTAGTGCAGATTACTTGGAAACCATTACTTTCTGGAGATTTTCAGTGGCATATTCTGATTCCTTGTACGAAAATACACTTATATGGTAAATTTCATTGCTTAATCTTGTGTTTTAACAAAGATATAACATTTTTACTGAAAAATTAGTGTAAAAAATGTGACGAAACGCATATGGTATTAAAGAGGGGAAAATATCCAATTGTGCGAGGCACAAAAATAGTCATAACTTCCTTATTTTTAGTCAGATTCAAAAAATTTTAAAAGATTCTTTCTTAGATCATCAAGCTCTTTCTATATATGCCATTATTGAGATATTTTAAGCAATTTAAATTATTTCATGTGTATTGCTACTTGTAGGAAGAAATCTTTGTTTACAGTTTGTTTATCATTAACATTTTGAATTTTCAAATGAAAAAAAGAGAAATACGACAGACAACATGACATCGTATTTTTAGCATAAACTATTTTCAAATGAAAAAGAAAAAATCAAACGCGTTCCGTATGATGTCGAAAATCTATTTGATTCAACTCAAAATTGTAAAATAATTATTTGTTTGTTTCAGAGTTATCTAAAAAAATAAGTTATTAAAATGAAATTAAAAAAAAATACTTGTAAAAGTAAATAAACGAAAAGTAGTAAGTATAAACATTTAAAAAGAAAAAAAGTAGTTGCCAATGCTAGCGTCACTTTATTCGGATTTTTAAAATTATTTTAAACATTAGGCATTTCATTGTTTACTTTTGAAAAGCCACTTCATACATAAATTGTAATTTCTAGAGAACTATCTCTCAACTATACCGTTTTCTTTCCCAAAAATGGGTTATTCAAAAAGTAGACTATGCAACGATTTATATTTTACTAAATTGTTAATATGGTATTTATTTAGAGTTGACAATTTATTCGAAAGTTTAATTATTAAACTTTAATCCAAGTCATGAATTCTATGACTAAAATTACCTTAAAGCTTAAAAAATGACTTTAGGTGAATTAATAATCTCTACTTTTTTTTTAACCATCCTTCCTTTTCCCTTGGCGCGGTTTTCGGGTGTACTACTAGTCTTTTACGCATGTCTATAAAGTTTTATTACCCTGTCTTAAAAACAAATATTAACCCCAACACGCACCAGTTGACAGAACTTCGAGCACACAAAATGATAGACATCCCAACAGTCAACACCGGCAATTCGAGAAGTATATGGTGTGTTTATTTTACGCGACAAGACACGTCTTGCAAACATTTTCACCTATTAAAAAATTAAAATTTTTATCTGTCAAATAATTTTGACAATATTTCATTTTCATCATCATTTTTGCTTAATTTTATTTGTAAAATTATTTTGTTTGTTTAAATAAATTTTCGTTTTTTAATTTCTTGCATTTCTGAGTTATATTTTAGCTTCTGATGGGTTAAAGAATTAAATAGAATGTATATTCAAACTCAGTTTTATTCTTCAGAAATCTTTCATGAATCTTTGGTCACTGTTTTAACGAGTTAACTGTTGAAAAGGTATCAGAACTTTGATTACAACAGTCAACACCTTAAAACTTATATGATTCATATCATGGAGAATGATTCAGTCACAAAATTATCGAAACAGTGGCATAATTCAACTAAACGTTGAATAATAATTAATCATCACACAAGAGAATGAATAGCTTCCACAGTAAAAAAATTTTTTTCAAAAAAACCGAAAAACCGAACCGTAAACCGAGGTTTTAAGGGGAAAAAACCGAAACCGATACCGAAACCAAAATTTCAAAACCGCCCAACTCTAATATATATATATATATATATATATGTGTGTGTGTGGGTGTGTGTGTATTGTATTAGTTTCTGTACATGTAAATCAGTTTGAAACTCAAGTGTTTATAAAAAGTGCTTAATAACAAGTAGAGCTGTTCTTAAGTATAAATTTTTATTCATACAAACATTATTGTTTACATATGTGCATACATGTTTCGGTTGTACTCTTCACAGAGAGTCAACCTCTTCAGACCAAAGACGACAGGGAAGTGAGATGGGGTTGGAAAACATTCCCTTAAATAAATCTTTTTGGAGGATAGGCTTATTTTTATGAATTAGTATCGGATTACATACTTTACTTGTTAACTCTTTCAATTAGGTTCTAGCTTTTTTATTCTTTTTTATTACCTATTAATAACACAATAGAAAAAGGAAAGAATAAGAAGGCAGGTCATGAAAAAGAATAAAAAAGATAGAAACTAATTGAAATAGTTAACAAGTAAAGTATCTAATCCGATACTAATTCATAAGAAATAGCCTATCCACCAAAAATATTTATTTAAAGGGAAAGTTTTCCAAACCCATCTCACTTCTCTGTCGGTCTGAAGAGGTTCACTCTCTGCAAAGAGTACAACCGAAACATGTATGCACATATGTAAGCAATAATGTTTGTATAAATAAAAATTCATACTATATATATATATATATATATATATATATATATATATATATATATATATATATATATATATCGGAAAAAAGATTAACATACGTACACAAATGTGTGAAATGAAAATAAAAACGCGAAATGGAAAATATTGTCAACAAAATGTAGTTTATTTTTATCCTCGTCTTTTTTACTGAAAATTTCTGTCTGCATCATCGTTTTCTATTGATTTAAGAAAAGACGACAGGATGGATAAACGTTCCTTTATTATTTTAATATCTCCGATGTAAAAACCAATCAGATTATTCTCAATAACATATAACATAATAATGACAAGACGGGTCTATGTTTCACTGTCTATATGTACACATACCTTTTACATTGTGTGTAATATTTATAAAGCATTCACGTCCTCCGTATCAACCCAGATACCGTTGTATACCAGTTCAGGCCTCCACTATGCTCGCGGGTTGATATGCCGGCATCTCTGTCAGCAAAATTAGACTTTACTCCCTACGCTGTGATTTCACTAGTATTGAAGTATTCTTGCAGCTTTCCGGAAAACCCCGACTGGGCGGGGTTGTTTGTAAGTATAAATTAAAATGAAAGATACATGAAATTAAACAAAGTCTACCTGACGGCATGCAAATACAACTAGCCACTTTTCTTGTATTTCTGGTAAAAATATATACTCGTATTTACAGGATGCTTCAATAAGGAGTAATAGTGCGAGTTACCGACATGACAGTCACACGTTTCGGCTAGAAACCGTAACATGTGAAGAAAACTAGAGGAGGAATATTCCAGAGCTTGGCTGACTGTCTCTAAGCTCAAACTCTGTCTTACTTTGAAAAACTCTGTAAAAACTGATAAATTTACAAACAAGGGTCACCAGGCTATACTCAGGATAAATCCTTACAGCATGACCAATATGCAGTCTGATTGGTTACCGGCTCTCTCAAGCCTCGGTGTAAATTTCACTCGTCGTTCCCAGGGATCTGGTACTTTGACTAGATTTTGTTGACACTCATGTTATAGCTGACCCCAACTGACCTCTGCAGCTGTTGTTTCTGCGTCTTCGTAAACAAACCAATGTATGTTACATTTCCCTAAACATTTTCCTTAATGTATGTTAATCGTGAATTGATAATTCTCTTTTTCTTTGATGCATTACTCCAAATATACACTAGTATATTTAATCATGTTTGTATGGGCCCCAGCATATTGTCACATCCGCTCCCTTTTCTTCTATGTCAAATACTTGTTATTTGGCACCATAGAACCCATCATCCAAAAACGCATACAAAACCCTAAAAAAATAGTTAATAAAACACAATATAGATTCTCCTTCACTTCATAGTGGCTAACTTTTATCGTTCTCTTTCGGATTTGTCAGAGGACTGGTGACAAGGATAACCTATGCATGCAATAGAGTTCCCTTTTCTAGAACAGGGGGCTAGCAACACCTTTGCCATAGTCTGACCATTCACTCTTTGACCAACCCTCAGTCCTTTCAGTCATTGATCAGTCCTTGATCCACCGCGGGCTTCACCACGTTAGTAGCTTCGCTTAGTTTCTTCCTCTCAGATTGGCTTTTCACCTTCTTCTCGCCTAAAAGTTCTACGGACATCCCATGCATATATCCCAGTTATCCTCTTCAAACGCACCTCTGTGCACGTCATTGGATAGATCGATTTTCTCACTCAACGTTATAGGTTTAGCTTTAAGTTGCCTATTTTTTAAGCACAGATACTTCTGAGAAAATCGTAATTGTCACTATTATTAAGGAGACTACCGGCCAGGTTATCCTTACTCATCCAACTACGATTGGTCTGTTTCTATCTTGCTTAACTCTGCTCATGATCGCGCAAGATTCACTTTTCCTACCGCTTTCAACAGCTCTGGCATCTTCCCTAACGTAACACGAAGGAAGTCTCTAATTAATTGCTCCAAGAGCTTGAAGCAACAATTCGCATTGGCCCCTACACATCCGAACAATGTGTTCTTCACCTCGAACCTCTCATGAGCTTAATAGTAAGGGGAAGAGGAATCGTGGCCTCAAAGGCTGCACAGTCTATGGGCACTTCTATCAGTGACCACGGTGACATTACCCTTATCGACTTGATGGATAGCCCCCCCCCCCCAACACTTTTAACAGTTCTATTCCCCTCTAGATAGGTACCGCCCAGCTTCTATCCGCGAGGCTCATTGCCAATGGCAATAAACATTGGTCAGGATTTCCACCTGACAAAATCCCTTCATCCCAGTCTCGTCCTTCTCGTCGAAAAGGTCACGAACACATAAGTGGTGACTACCTGTCACATCGACTAAGTTCACGAACACACAGGTTCCCAGTGCGACTGTTTCACAATTCCTTGCCTTATTTTCCGCCAAGAGCATGAACTTCGTTCCGACAAACGTAAGGGCTACAAACTCCGCCTTGAGCTTATATCTGGTCATTGGTGCTAACTTCTGGTCAACTCGGGGGTAAGGAATGGGCAAATTGTTAGCCTGATAGATCTCAGCCGTGCTGTTATTATCCGACATAGGGACAGACGCAAACACCAATAATTATTTTTTGTTTGAGTAACATCACGCACAACAAAGAACTTTAGTATTTCCACAGTTTCTCGGGAAGGGTCCACTGGCAATCTCAATTTATGGGGTACCCTTATCTATATCTCCGGTAGGACGTCTCTTAGTATATCGCGAGTCACTATATTCGGTGATAGGTGCACGAACGACAACATATCCGGCTGTGCCGACGTTCCCCATCAGCCTTGTCAGGGACTAGCCAGTTCGACTTACCAGTCGGATCACTGCAAGTCGGTCACGTGACGTACATCTTCTGGGAAGGCGTGCACCTGGGAAATAAAACAATTAAGACTTAGCCTATTCCGTCCTACTTTCAATCTCGTGACGTTCACCACATGTATGCTCACGTCAATCACGTGAGCAAATGCTTCCTTGTTTTCCATAAGATTGTTAATTTCTCCAAACTACGTGTAACAGCGTCCTTTTCTGCCTCGTCTGCAACAGATCTATCTCTTTCATATACAGGCTTACCTATCTCATCTCATCCTCAAATACTTGTGTTTCCTGCTCCAATGACTGCAACATCGGATCAGATGTACCCTGGCGGATTTCCAAATTAGCACTTGGTGCTCTCTATAGAGGGGTCTAATGAACATTGAAGCCGCTCCGAGAGCTCACCATCTGCCGACAGGACTACCTCTCGATCGTCTATCCCATAAATTACCCCATATCTTTTGAATCGCCTCCAGCCATTCATGGAGTCCTTCGGGCTCCCCAGTATACGTTGGGACCCTGGATCCTCTTACTAAGCTACTTCATCCCGTGTGAACCTATTCTATCTACCCAACTGTCGCGTTAACCACCGCTTCGAAATCGCTAATGTATTACACCGGATCTTTGTCAGATTCTAAATTCTTGATCATTCACTGGCGAAAACAGAATGACACACAAACACGCAGTAATTTAGCAAGGCTTTCCGTTAAAATCTGACTAAAAACATTAGCTCTGAACACATGATCCAATCTAGGGCGTTAACAGAAGTTTCGCTTTTTTTGCTTATACAAGAGAATAAAAACAACGAATTCCAACCAGTCGCCTACCTTGAGGTTTCCCCTTGGTTTTTATGCACTTTTTTAAAATTTTTTAAATAGTCCATTTAGTAGTTCGGTCAAATTGATGCATGTAAGTTTCAATGTATATATATATATATATATATATATATATATATATCGTAAGTTATGCAAGTATATCTATGGCAATTAAGCTACACAGAGGCTTCCACGTTTCACCAGCGGAGGGAATCGTAAGGGCATTTTAGCCTTCCGAGGATTCCCTCAAGAGATGAAACGCAGAAGCCTCTGTGTAGCTTAATTGCCATAAATATATTTTCATAACCTACTACTTAGCTATACTCACGTATCGAGCACTTTTGAAGTAAATACTGAAAATTGATACATAAAAAATGATATGTCCTTATAACATTTTATGTGGATACATGAAATAATAATTATATATATATATATATATATATATATATATATATATATATATATATATACATATATATATATATGTATATGTATATATACATATATATGTATACAATATTTATTTATAAAAAATAATTATTAAAAGCTCAATTCAAGTTGAGTACATTGAGAGAAATATGAAAAGTTTATACTTAAGTTCCTTCTCTTTGCAGATTAAAAGATATCTGAGACTTATTATGTTTGTAAATAGAATATAGGGTTTATTTCTCTCATATTTAAATATGACTGCCATAGTGGTCAAGTGGTTAAGAATGTTACATTGAAATTATTTGTGCCATGGTTCAAATCATTTGACCAGCTGTACAGTTATTTAAGCCATACTGATGAGTGTTAGTCAACGTGAAACATGTATGTCTGTGGATACTGAATATTTATTGATAAAAAATAATTAAATATATAGTTGATGTGAGTTGGAGAGAGGACGCGAAAACTTAAACTGTTTTTCGCCATTTAATGAAGGAAGGTATAAGGTAAAGTAATTTAAAATCTATGAATCATAAATATTATTACGTCAGAACTGAAATGACAAAAAATAATGTGTAAGAAAGAGAGGTAGAAATGTACTTACAAATTGCGTGATAACAGATGTATTCATGAGGATTTATTTACTATTTTGTATTTTGAAACAGAAATAAAATTGAACGTCAAGAAAAACATTTCACGAAAATCGGGTGTATGGACGCCATGATTTTGTCTGTGTACATTTCATTTCCCGCGATGGTGTCGCCAAGCATCCAAGCCAATAAAACACTGGTAAAATGATTGAACACTGGTGTAAATAAAACATGTTTTCTTTTACAAACACTAGTAAAAAAACACTGGTAAAATGATTGAAAACTGGTGTAAATAAAACATGTTTTCTTTTACAAACAAGTCACAAAGCCACTCGAGGATAATGGTTATTGAGTTTGATGAGTAAAGTGACAGTTTAAGAGGACGGCTGAACATGAATTTGTTTGTATTTGACTTGAAAATTGCAATGTTATAGTGAGAAGGGAAGCAGACCCGTGGGGCTGGGTTCCACAGACGGGAAATTCTCGGAAAGAAACTTTGCTCATGAAAGTTCCGCTTAGTCCTAGGTACACTGTTATAAACCATGTAATTTAGGTTATAATAATTAATAACTCGTAAAACAAAATGGATGACTTTTCAACAGAAAGGTTTAACATATTTATTAAAAGTGAAATTAGAATGAAATGAGTTATTTAGCCGCTGTAACGCGAGATGAAATATGAGCCAGTCTGATCCGTGTCAATGTTTACTTTTCACTCCGGCAAGCCACTCAACAAGGGGGTATAACTCTTAAATGGTCCAAGGGGCATAACTGCGTTATCTTTAGTTATCCTAACATACACAAATGGAGAAAGAGAATTTATTGACAGTTGTTGTAGCTAGACGAGTTGTTACTGTGAATATTTTACAGGGGGGATCCAAAGAATGAAGCTCAGTCGATAACCTGCCATGAAAATAACGATAGAGTAGAGAAATGTTAAAAAAATACTAGGTGATTTGGGTTGCGGGAATACGAATTCGCTGAGAGAAAAGATTTATCTCCTCCGATTACATCTCTGACATTAATAAGCAAAACAAAATTTTTCATCGGATTAAATATTTAAATCGAAGAAATCTATCGAAATAAAGACAACCCCAACTCCCTGTGAAGCCGTGTCCCTGAAATAGAAGACTTACATAAAATGTGTTGCTATATATACTGATAGCTGATGAGTATCGGCTTTCGAATTTATTCATGTCTACAATGCTAGATGCCTACTAAAGCAACGTCATAAAACTGAATAAAACATTTCTTTAATCAGTTATGGAAACAGGCATCTAGATGTAAAACCGCAAGTAAACAAAGCATGATACCTTAAAACGTTTTGTAAGTTATCTGATGAATCGCCCATGTGAAGCTTATGAGTTAAAAACATACATAATTACATTATATATATATATATATATCGACCAACCCCCTTATCTAACACTTAAGACTTCGTTTCCACCACTTCACTCATTACTTACCTCCTATAATAAATCACCATACACCCAAACAATCAATAGGCCCCTCCCCATATGAACTTCCACCCTAACACACGTTCAACCACAAACCAAAAACCATATTCAACATACTCTTCTAACCCACCAAAATAAGTCACCCCATAACCTAGCATTATTAATTAATTAATCCAAACACATATAAAATGTATACAAATAACATGCAAATATTAAATAAATAATTAATAAAATAAATTAAAAAAGTAAATAATAATAATAAAAAAATATGTAAAGAAAATGAAGAATATATATAGATAAACAATTACACAAACAATAATACATAAATATGTGTATATATATGTATATATGCATGTATGGGAATATATGTTTTATATATATATATACTAATATTGTTATACAGATTTCTACCTAAAAAAAATTAATAAAAAAATTAAAAATCTAGAGTTACTCCCCTTTATCTTATAGTAAATATATCAAGTTAATTCGTTAAACTAATTTGACGAACCTCACAATTAGTAACACCTCCTATAATAAATCACCACACACCCAAACAATCAATAGGACCCTCCCCATATGAACTTCCATCCTAACACACTTTCAACCACAAACCAAAAACCATATTCAACATACTCTTCTAACCCACCAAAATAAGTCACCCCATAACCTAGCATTATTAATTAATTAATCCAAACACATATAAAATGTATACAAATAACATGCAAATATTAATTAAATAATTAATAAAATAAATTAAAGAAGTAAATAATAATAATAATAAAAATATGCAAAGAAAATGAAGAATATATATAGATAAACAATTAAACAAACAATAATACATAAATATGTATATCTATATATGTATATATGCATGTATGTGTATATATGTTTTATATATATATATACTAATATTGTTATACAGATTTCCACCTAAAAAAAAATTAATAAAAAAACCCAAAAAATCCAGAGTTACTCCCCTTTATCTTATAGTAAATATATCAAGTTAATTCGTTAAACTAATTTTACGAAACTCACAATTAGTAACACTTCTTAAATAGATGATAATCGATAAGTTTGATAGATCTAGAATATTTAAAATGTGAGATTAATTACTTTACTCTATATTAAAATTCTTAAAATACGAAAGAAAGATAAACAAAATAAAAATATGAAGATAAAACACACTGAAATAAAAGTAAATAATCAAATATAAGCTTAATAAAAAATTTAAAAAATTTAAAAAAATTATAATTAAAAAAAAATATATATATAAATATATTATTAAAACTAACAGTTTATCGAACACCATACACTTAACCAACATTACACAAATATTTTTGAACACCAAATCATATATTTAACATAATCTTAAAATAAAATTTAATTTAATTTACATTCCCTTCGAGACTGCTATATTTTTCGCGGCGGTGTACATCTGGCAGCCATTTTGTTTTGTAGTATTCTCTACACAGTCGGAGAAAAAAAAAGTTTTACTTCTTGTTTAATTATTTTTGACAAAGGGATGTCTTTTCCCGAAATATCAAATAGTGATTTTTAATCACCCGGACATCACACGAACAGCTAAAAACACTTTTGCTGTTATGTAAGATTTTAGAAAAAAAAGGAAAAATAAATAGTAAGTCATATTTCGTATTCGATTTATTGTTATTGTTTTTGTTCCTTACAACTTGCATCTTACCCGGAACTTGCATTGCCCACAGCCTTTCAAAAACTTACTACTACTATTCCCAACAATGCTTCAAGCAAACTACCATTCTCTACTAT
>OY744519.1:123811845-123824345 GCA_963556195.1 Sepiola atlantica | reverse complement strand
AGTGTAGTATCTGTTCTGATGGATACTACACCCCATAAACTGGTATTGTCTTGGCCTTCGGGGCTTGATTTACGCCTGTCTATGGGTCTGTCCTGTGCAGTTCTAGGAGG
The DNA here is from genome assembly GCA_963556195.1 of Sepiola atlantica. Taxonomy (NCBI): domain Eukaryota; kingdom Metazoa; phylum Mollusca; class Cephalopoda; order Sepiida; family Sepiolidae; genus Sepiola; species Sepiola atlantica. Next base: position 123,824,235 of record OY744519.1, on the reverse strand, counting down.
TCCACCCTCCCAGGCTTCGCCTCCCCTCTTTGGGGAGGAGTAAGTTTATTGCTTACTGCCTGAGGCGCCCCTACCAGGGAATGCCGACGGGGCTGCCCAGGCAATTTTTAATGGCCAGCGTGCTCACTTCTCGGGCGCTGGCTTTTCAACCCCCACTTTCGCGACCCGACCTTGGGTCACATCTTACTTGTGGGAGTAAGATAAAACTTGCCTTGTGCCTAACTCCTGGAGAGGAGTAAATAAATACTCGTTCTCAGTAGCCGTAATTCATAATGTACAATTTACTCACCAAGTGACTCGTCTCTTATATAATCGCGTTGACATACCGGTTCGCGTTAGGTCACCGAAGTTTAGCGATTTGGAGCCTGGCCAGTACCCGATGGGTGACCATTTAGTAATGCTAGGCGCCGTCACTTCGTATGACCTAGATATACATACGGCCGGGGACTGTTTATGAATTTGATATTCCTTGTAAACTTCCTCCTTCAGAGGAAGTCGGCATAGCCCAACTATGGCTAAATACCACACCAAGTATAATCGGTTCGTTTTTGACCTATCTCTTACTAAGTGTCCGTCTATCACTCTCACCCTCTCACACTTTACGTTGTTGTTGTTTAATCACTCCTTATTTTATACAGTGCCCCCTCTCTCTCTTTCTGTCTGTATTTATTAACAGTCAAATGTTATAAAAGTAACGATAAAACAGAATATTTGAATAGTTCATTATAAACAATAGGGACTATTCAAGCGTGTATAAGGGTGCTTCCCTAACCTTAGTTTCTAGTGAAGAGACTATAATTGTTATTTGTTCCTAGTGATCGTATTAGACAACCTTGGATCGATAACCAAACGAATAACATTTATTTCCAAATCTTTTGACCTTATCCAGTTTCCATATTAATGTGAATAGTCCGAAATAATTAATTCATAACGATAGATATAAACTAGTCTAAATATTATGTACACATATGTGCTTTAGAGATTGTACAGTTTAGCTAAATAAATCAATTATTTAAAGATGTCTCTGTTCGACTCCTAAATTTATGCATTTATAAATGAGATTACAAAAAACTAAAAAATAAACCTTTCTGAAGTAAAAGACCCCCACCCCCACCAACATATCCGTATGCTAAATTTATTTATAAAGGACTTCTAAGGACTCCCAGTTTTCTATCCCAAACCACCCCACCCAGCAACCGCAAATAAGTTTATACTATATAATTTTAAAAGTCCAATGTTAACATATTCTTTTCGAGACGTCCTTTTAAATTGTGTTTACTCAACCCTTCTTCGTCTCTGAGGTAGAGAAGAGAGTGTGATCTCGTGAAAGCACGCTGGCCGAAGATCCGGCCAATCAAGAACCAACAGGTCAGCTTGACCACGCGTGATTTGATTCCATATAAGACAAGTCACACACCCTCTTTTCTTTCTCTTTTTCTTCCGCTTGCGGGCCGAACCCACAGAGAGGAGAGTGTCACCCCCCTCCTATCGGCTCGACCGAGGAGGTGGGGGGAGTCAAAAGTCAAAAAGTAAGTAATCTCTTTTAATTCCTACCACGAATAACGAACTTTTCTTCAAGCACACACACCCATTACAATTGCCACAAAAATCACTTTACATCAAATACGATCGCATATACATATTCGTACAAACACTAACTTAAACGAACCGAACATTTCACTCGCACTCACTCGTACAAACGGAACTTTTTCACTCCTTAAAAATATGAACTCTGTAACTGATAGCTCTGCAAAATATCTTAGCCAAACAAATTGTTTTGTTTAATTGTTGATTTTACAAAATGCGATTCTTGTGTGTTAGCTTTATTATTCCTTCGGTTTCTTTCTAATATAATCTCAGATAATATACTAATGTTTTCTTTCTTCCTTTTGTTTGCTTTAATCTGTTAATTTTATCCACACGTGGTCGGGCCACTTCGAACAGTGGGAATTACTTCGACCAATCCACACGTGGTCGGGCCACTTCGAACAGTGGGAATTACTTCGACCAATCCACACGTGGTCGGGCCACTTCGAACAGTGAGAATTACTTCGACCAATCCACACGTGGTCGGGCCACTTCGAACAGTGGGAATTACTTCGACCAATCCACACGTGGTCGGGCCACTTCGAACAGTGGGAATTACTTCGACCAATCCACACGTGGTCGGGCCACTTCGAACAGTGGGAATTACTTCGACCAATCCACACGTGGTCGGGCCACTTCGAACAGTGGGAATTACTTCGACCAATCCACACGTGGTCGGGCCACTTCGAACAGTAGGAATTACTTCGACCAATCCACACGTGGTCGGGCCACTTCGAACAGTGAGAATTACTTCGACCAATCCACACGTGGTCGGGTCACTTCGAACAGTGGGAATTACTTCGACCAATCCACACGTGGTCGGGCCACATCGAACAGTGAGAACAACATGCTGCTATAAAGGCATCTCTCCCACAACCGTTGGTCGGGGGATTCCACATGGATTTAACCCTTTGTCTAAAAGACCAACCCCCGGCCATAAAACAATCAAATTTTGCTGAGTTTTAATCACCGTCTCCAATTCTACAGGTGTTGTCTCGCTGTCCGATTGAGAAACGCATTAACCCTTATCCTCGAGTGGCTTTTGGGTGGTGACTCATTAATGCAAAAATAAATAAATGCGGGATCAAACTAGCCGGAATTTAATTTTGACAATACATTTCTTGCGCAATTATTTTCAAATTTGTTCGGTAGGATCTTAGTTTTCAAAGTTATCTTCACTTACGACTTAATAAAATTTGTTAACTTGAAATTTGAAATCTATAGACAAAGAGTTATAATTATTTGTGTCAACATTTATATAAGAATTAGACAGTTCTTATTTAAAGTATTAATAATACTAGGCGTTTCAAACATAAATACGGATACGAATAAAGACTTATCAAGGGAGGCGAGAGAGCGCTCTATCCCTTAATAGACTTCAAGAATGGCCTATGCTGGAAATCTCATTTTTTTTTATCAATCATAACTCAAAAACCAATAAACCTAATTAGTTAAAACTTTGCACAAAATTTTTATTTGATAGGTTCTATAAGTGTGTATAATTTCAGCATCATTAGTCAAGGCAACCCAGAGATCCAGAAAGTTCAATCATGAAATCATGTTATCTGTGTGTACGTACGTACGTACGTACGTACGTACGTACGTATGTGCCACCCTGTATCTCATCAACTATTTGATGGATTCAGTTGATTTTTGGCAGAGATAGAACTTCTAGGGTCTAGTTGATGGCATTTTAATTTCAGTTTACCATATACCTTAGTTTTCCAGAAAATTCCAAAAAACCTTAAAAATGACTATTGTATTGAGGCATAGCCTTTACAAAAGTAGTGACATTCCATGATAAATGCCAGTATACTGAAATTATATGCCCTTGATAGGGTTAAAATAAAAATTCATATACACTAAATGTACAAAAGCAAGGAAATTCCCAAATTTGTACACTTTTATTGTCATTAAGGGTATGCGAGCACAACAGGGCTATGTATTTTACTGGTAGGAATTTTTCTTCAGCGCACCTCACACACTTCATCCACTCATGCATAGAGATTTATACTGTAGTGATGTGATAATGAAATGGTTTGGTTGATATGTAGTCATACCCTTAATTAATGAAAATAAAAATGTAAAAAATTTGGGAATTTCCTTGCTTTTGTACATTTAGTGTATATCAATTTTCATCTTAACCCTATTAAGGGCATATGATTTCAGTATACTGGCATTTATCATGGAATACTACTTAGAGTTTAAAATTGAATTATTTTTTTATCTATATTATTAATAATTTGAAATGTCTGAGGTTCACGTTAGATGGTGATGAGAGAAGTATTATAGCGCTTTTAATGCATTTGTAATGTAGGGGAGAGCATTCGGTCTTGAGGAGAGTGCAGTTTGTAAAGTCAAAATTTTGGTTAAAAGTGTTTCTGTGTATGACTAGTGCGTTAGTGGAATTGTTGTGTTTGAGGTCTTGTCTGTGTTCGTAAATGCGGGATTTTTATACAGGGTGGGCAAAAATAAGTGTCCTATTTTTAAAAATTCATAACTTTTTTATTTATTGATTTTTTTTTTTTTTAGAATAAGTAAAGGACCCCTTCCGAAGCAAGCATGAGCCGTATTAGCCCTAAGGAACGTACCCTCATTTAGAAAACATTATTTTTGCTTTAAAAACTCAAAACAGTGTAAAAAACAATACTTTAGTTTTTGGAAGTTTTAAGAAGTATTTTTCGGCTAAAATTTGTTTTGTTTATTTCAAAAAATCTCGGAAGGGTCAGTCTACACACACATAAAGTTTGGTGAGTTTAACTTTTATTTTGTGGAAGTTATTCAAATTCAAGTTATTCAAATTTAAAGATAGGACCCTTATTTTGGCCCACCCTGTATTTCTGGCCGTTTCACCAATATAAAACATCGGACATGCGGCACATTGTATTTTGTAAATGCCGGCTAGGAAAGAAGTGTCCTTAGGGGATAGTTAGAAACGGGGTTTAGTGTTGAGTAAATCCTGTTTTTATAAGGAAATATATGTGAAATTATTGGGGAGAACGATGTAAGATTTATTTTCTTCAGTCAAGTCGGTGTTATTTGTGCTGCTGATTTAATGAGGGGCAATTTTTGTCGTGTTGTCTGTTTTTTGTTGTTGTCATTAAAGATTTTGCGTTCAGAGTTTGGATAAAAAAATTGAGAATATTCTAAAGCTTAATGTAAACCTCAGACTCGGATATTATTTCCGAAGCAAACATCTAGCAAAAACCGTACTGAAACAATGCAATATATCACGCCAAATAACTGCGATCCCGGTTAAAGTCACTTTTCAATTTACTACATTTCATTCATATTTCAATTTCTTTTCCTTTTTTCCTCTTTATTTCATTCCCCTTTTCCCATTTTTACGTGTTTCATCATTCCTTTTCTTTTAAATAGGTAAACTCTTGCCAATAACATCACGTTGTGCGTTCTTCTTTTTCCTATATTTGTACCGTTATCGAAAAAATGTAAAATCTTCCCTTTTTCTGAAGACGTTAATTAAACTAATTATATCACTTGGACGCTGTTTTGCGCAAGTATTGGAATTGTACAAATTAACCCCCCACACACACCTAAACAACTTGTTACTCTTGTCAAATGAGACAAAAAAACAGCAAAACATTGGTTGCATTTGTTTCTACATTAAGTTTGCGAAAATTGTTAATGGCCAGGAAATAGGTGATCATTTTACGTTAAATTAATATAGAAAAGTGATATCCCACTCTAATCTAAAAAAATGGAACAAATAAACGGAAATTTCTAGCGACATACTCGGTAAGTGTACACGAAAAAAAAACATTATTTAAATTTGTGATGGCCTTAAAGTAGGTTGTCGGTTTAAGTTAAATTTATATAGGAAACTTACCCCCTTTAAAATCTTAAATATTTGAAAAAAAATCATTATTTAAATTTGTGATGGCCTTAAAGTAGGTGGTCGGTTTACGTTAAAATTATATAGGAAACTGATCCCCCTTAAAAATCTTAAATATTTGAATAAAATGCAAAATAAAACGGAATTCTCTAGCGATATGATAGTTAATTGTACATAGCAAAATGAAAAGATAAATTGTCCGTAAAAAAGCTTGTAAAAAGGGTTGGTGGTAAATAACGAATAAATGCCGTTTGTTGTTTTGTAGTGACTCCTTTAATAATCAACAGGGGGCGTCTGGTTTGCATCTTGCAAATGTTGGCTTTTTATTCCATGTAACAGGATACAAAAGGCGAAATACAGGTTAATAAATATGATCAGCACAAACCAAAGGTTACGCAAAAGAAGAAATGCACAACAAATAACAAATTAGACTTGTAATGAAATTCTGTAACAAACACAACCACAAAGAGGCTCTAGACATAATCACGAAGTTATGCCATCAATTTTCCAAACACCTTGTATATTTTAATCACGCAGAAAACATAAAATCCACGCTAAAATACAACACTTAGTTCTGAGATTGAGTTATATTTGAAAAAAAAAGAATATGTTTTACTAGATCTAATTAGCCATAATTTGTAATTAACTGAACAAGTTACCACATCTTACTCAGCTATCTATGTATTTCTCTCACTACACTCATTGCATGTTGATTCAACCACTCTACAATAGTTTTACTCTCTCCATGCGCCCTAATAGAGAGAGAGTGTGTAACTCTCTATTTTCAGCGTTGCCATCTGATTTACATACTGTCTGCAAACAACAGACACCGATGTGAATTAGATGGCAAAGAAATGAGTCTCTTTACTTCCATGTTATGCATAAGGATAATAGAGAAGTGAAACACTTATTATTTTTAGTTATACAAAAAAGTCATCATCAATGTGTCAGAGTTTATGAGTGTTGGAATATAATCAAAATATAATGAATAGTATTAGTGGTTGTGACCCAACGGGTCACAGGTGCGTCTACATTGGTATATGAATCCACCGATAATCTAAGAGAGTATAACTATTGGATTACACGGGCCAAAATTCGATTATTTAAACAAATAAGAAGCCGTTAGAATGTGATAAAATTTAACAAGCTTATCAAGAAGATCAGCCAAACAATGGTTAGCGAATGGGAGTGACGTGTCTGAGAAATGCGTGCTGACGTAACAAACAGGAAGTCGTTTTTCGGAAGTAACGTAAATACTGAGACATGGGAATAAAGAAAGACTAGTGATGTAAACATATGCAATACTGAATGTTTAGCGGAGCGCATAATTGCAATGCATGTAGACGACGGACCTGCAATGAGGGAAACATACAGCCAAAAGAAGAGAGACCAACCAAGAAATGGCTGACGTTTTAGAAATAGTAATCTTTTCGATACGAGGTTTTATGCTGTGAGTATGCAAAAGTGATGTTCATGTAAAATGGTGAGCCTCATGGTCAGTCAGATTTTATGTCCATAGATTTACAGCAGATAATCTCGAATAGTCTCGCGGTGTGGTCCAAGTTTATATATATATATATATATATATATATATATATATATATATATATATATATATATATATGGGAAATGAAAAAGGAAAAACCAAAAAGATGTTTTTTTTTATGTATTCATCAACGTTTCGTCTTTATTTGTAAGACTTCCTCAGGATGATAATTTTAAGAAAAATGTCATGCAAGTATATGGAAATATTGGGTTGACATGATGGGTTAATGAGAAGAAGTAGTATGTCAACCACATATTTTCATGTACTTGTATGACATTTTTCTTAAAATTATCATTCTGAGGAAGTCTTACAAATAAAGACGAAACGTTGATGAATACATAAAAAACATCTTTTTGGTTTTTCCTTTTTTATTTCCCATTACGTCGGATTACCTTCATCCTTCCTTTCTCATATATATATATATATATATATATATATATATATATATATATATATATATATATATATATATATATATATATATATATATATATATATATATATATATATATATATATATATATATTAAAGCACAGTGACAGAAGGGGTCCGGTGATCTCTGCTTTGTCTGAGAGACAGATGGGTCTCTGGGACAACCCAAATGGACTGTTTTTGTTCTGTTTTAAGATGTTAATCTTGATTTGAACGCCTTTTGTTCAATAGAAGAAAACTAGGATCACTGTGTCTTTTCAAAATAAAACATTGTTACTTGTTTTATACTGAAGTTGTGGTTTTGTTTGGAGGGAGAATCCTTTTGTCAAAGTAGTAACAGAGACCACATTATTGACACACTGCGACCGATGTCGGAATGGAGCACCGAATCTGGACGACCACAACGAGCGGATGATCACAGCCTGTGCAATCAACGCATACAAACGTTCACAGTGATTCCCTCTGTTAAGTTCTTGTTGCAAGACGAGGCAGACGTAATTTTGTAGGACTTCTTTCTTCTCCTTACGTATCAATGAGGGAGACTCATAATTCGTACCTTCATAATTAAAAAAAAAAAAAACAAGAAAAAATATAAAAACATAAAAAGATGATCTGCTGTAGTTATTAACCATATGTGACTGCAAATGTTACTAAGAATAGCACTATACCTCACAGATAACGCTATAGCAATCGGACTAGTAATATATGTTTACGTCGCGAAAATTCGCACGTTGTGTTGCTTGGAGCCGTAATCCCGCATAAGAAAGTTAACAGTGTTCTAGTTTTCTTGGCGGGGTGATTGTAGAGAAGCACGTCGAAGTGCAACGATATTCTGAATTTATAACTGTAGGTATATATACGCGAACATAGGAGTGTTTTTACCCAAATAATGAGTCGTTTTTCCATAGCGGTGAGATTAGAAACAAGCACCAACAATCGCGCTGAATCTGTGTCGTTTTGTTTTTAATCCGACGTCTTATTTTCATACCAACTGATTCCGAAATGGATAATAAATCTGAGATAATTTTCCAATTACAGAAGTTGGTTTGCATATGTAAACAAATCACGGTTCTCAATGATCTACTATGCAGCAAGAAGATGTTTTACGCGCGAAAAAATAGAATCAAGCGAGAAGATGAGAAATAGAAGTTGGCAAAGCGAAGGTATGTTGTATAGCCGTCCCAGAATGGGCCATGGCAGTTCTCGCTTTGTATATCCGTCCCGGAATGGGCTGTGGCAGTTCTCGCTTAAACAACTGGTCATTTTTAACACCAAAAATGTATATGCTCCATATCTTTTAATTTATCGTACGTTCTCTCTTTCCTCGTCGTGTGGAAGGGGTGTCGTCTCGATTTCGTCTAGTTTCTCGTATCTTTTCTTCTTCCTCACGTGGAGGGGGTGTGTCTCGATGTCGTCTGCTGTGTCTGCAACAAAACCTTCATACCACAATTAACGAAACAAACAATCTTTTAAACTTTTGATTCTGTTTTATTCAGGCGTCAAATTTCTGTCGGCCATGGAGATGCTTCACAAACGTCGTGGGAGAGACAAAATTACTACTTTATCGTAGTTAATTCCTAGCTTAAGTCCTTAGCAATTCTAGGAGGGGGAAGAAGGAATCTCATGTCTGTATTCACTTAGGGAAATAAATTCCCATTTTTCATTTGAAGACTACATAGAAAAATCGTCTGTTCGACTCGCTTCCAAAACCCAGACTTGAAATACTCTGCTTCCCACACAAAAGCCCGTGACGTCACAGACCCCCACTGCACAGGTGCACCTTGACCCTTGATCCGAGGTCTCGTCAACGTGGTGGCCCCGTCAACGCCTGTGAGCTCCGACTGTGATTACCAGTTTATTTTGCACTCGACTGTACGGATCCACTCGCACTAAATCGCGCAAGCCAAACCAAACGATCCCCACACATACGTCTACTTAAAGATTCGTCCGGCCCCATAGGGCCATTATCCAACAGGTGTATATGGCGTCCAGTTGTTGTTGTTGTTGTTGTTGTTGTTGTTGTTGTTGTTGTTGTTGTGAGTCGGATTTCTGCACAGAACTCACGAAAATCCAACCTCAAGATTGTCTGGTCCGCATAAAATCCTGCTCGTTACTTGCAGCTATCAGTAAGCCAGCAAATTCGCGGGGTGTTACTCCCGACACATAGACCAGCCAGGCTCAGCGGTTGCATGCGAAGTCGGGGAACTTTTGGCTCAGTAAACACAAATGAATAGCGCAAAAGCAACGTTGCCACTCCCATTCATTTAATTTCCGGTTTCGCGTCTGAGTCATCTTTGCTTGCCACATGCAAAGGTTGAGATAGTAAAAGGACGACGGATAGTGAAACCGACTCCTGGATTTCCACCAGAGCTCTGTTAGTTGGATTGCGGCCTTAATATCGCTTGGTGCCAGAACTGTCCACCATGGGTGACGCTGCCAGGAACCGAAGTCCCAGAGGGAATTGCTTTGACACTATCACGTTGCCACCACCTCTACCACGATAGCGAATAGGTTGAACTTTAGCGAATGTTATTATTGTTGTTGTTTATTGTTGTTGTTAGCGACATCTGACTTATACACAGAATTGTCTGATCTGCCGTAGCAAGTCATTATAGCTGGAATGTTGCAGGTATTTACACCCGTCACCGAGATTAGGAAGGTCCGGCGATTGCATACAAAGTTGGGAAATAGTTGGCCTAAAACACACAACGTGACGTTGTTATCGTCAATCCATGGATTTGTGTTTTCGTGTTTGACATTGCATACCACACGCAGAAGCAGAGATGCCCAGATGACGAAGGAGGCTATGTTAACTCCTCCTGGATTTTTATCAGGGCCATGCAAGTTCTGATACTACAACGTTTTCACTTCCCTTACTACGGTGAGGAAGGTTAGATCGTAGGAAGCTCCAGACGTGGTGAGCAATACGTCAGTGTAGAGCTTTCATACAGAGATTAGTAGTCAGGTATGTTGTTAGATAGATATTAATATACTCGATTAAATATATGATAAATAGATACATTGAAGTAGATAGAGATACAAATATATTGTTACCTTGTATCGGGAATACGTCCTCGACAATCAGCCAGAGAGTGACTTTGTTGCTGTCAGGCTGAGGTATGGTCCTTTTCAGTCTTAGGAGGTCCACCCCCAGGCTTTACCTTCTCTTTGAGAAAGGGTTAATTTATCGTAAATCGCTTAACGCACCCCTACCGGGGAATGCCGACGGGGCTGCTCAGGCAATTTTCTCAAAACCACATCTGACTTTGTATCTAATCTTCTGGAGAAGAGATAAATAAAATACAAATATATTATCATACATAGTAAGTAAATTCGTATGAATCAACACGGTACAATTTTGTAGACCGGCTTGATTCTGTTGTTGATATTCTTGCAGGAGGGACTAGGTAATGGTTGCCAACATCCCTAAGTTTAAGTGATTTTATGGAACCGACTGAATTCGAACATGGAACACAAAGGGCGTTAGCCCGCGTCGTCATCCACTAAACCACCGCCCGAGAAGGTGACGGTGGTTAAGTGGATAACGACGCGGACTGACGACCTTGGTGTGCAAAGTTCGAATCCAGTCGGTTTCATAGAATCATTTTCGCTAAAGGATGCTGGCAATCATTACGTAGTTTCTTCTGCAAAAATGCCAACAACAGAATCAAGCTGGTTAACAAAGTTGTACCGTTTTGACTCATACGAATTTACTTTTATACACACACACACACACACACACACACACACACACATATATATATATATATATATATATATATATATATATATATATATATGTTGATACTTTGTTAGATTAGGACCCACGCTAAAAGTCCCTCGGCGTCGGTGCTTTCCGGCGTTTTACGTAAAACGCCGGAAACCCACAAAGCCGTTAGCCAATGAAACTGCGAGAAAATGCGCAGACGATTTCAAACTGATTGAAATGAATAAACAAACGACATATACAATTTCAAACTGAACGAAACGCACAAATGCTGAAAGAAATTTTAAAAAGGTTTCACTGACTGTTTTTATTTATCTTCCTCCCACAAGGTAAGATGTGACACAAGGTCGGGAAAGTGAGAGAAAAAACAGAGCTCGAGAATTTGAGCACTCTGGCCATTTAAAAATTGCCTGGGTAGCCCCGTCGGTATTTCCCGGTAGGGGCGCCCCAGGCGATTAGCAATAAACTAACTCTCTCAAAGGGTAAGAAGGCAAAGCCTGGGAGGGTGCACCTCCTAGAACTGCACAGGACGGAAAACCGATAGACCGGCGTAAATCCAGACCCGAAGGCCCGGACAATACCGGTTTATTGGGCGGGGTAAGGTTTCACTGACTGTTGCATCACCCGAAGGAATGATATATTTCTGTCAAGACAATAAACTGATAACAAAGCTTAAATGACAAAAGTGTGGAGATATATGTAAGATATGCGAACCAAACTCAGCGATGAGTACTGTTTGCGATGCATTAACGCCAAATGCAGAAGTTGGATTTCACTTTTTTCGAGCAGGCTCGTTTGGACATCGGGCAAATAATTAAGCTAATCTATTTGTGGTCTCAAGACATAGCAACCACGAAAACTGTACTAATCGAATGCGGGATCGGATCAGCGAGAACAATTACAGATTGGAAGAATTTCCTGCGTGATGTGTGTCATCGACATTTTGATAGGAATCCGCCAAAAATTGGAGACCCAGGGCATACAGTGGAGATTGATGAATCGCTGTTCAACTGTCGGAAAAACAACGTTGGACACTTTCACTATCCGCTGTGGGTCTTCGGCGGATACGATCCCTTAGAGAAGGAGGGTTTCCTTATAACAGTCCCAAACAGAAGCGCCGAAACCCTCCTTCCAATTATAAAGAGCTATGTGTTTCCAGGGATCACAATAGTGTCCGACTGTTGAAGAGCGCATACTAAAGTAAGAGAAGAAGGGTTCGTACAACTCACTGTGAACCAAAGTAAA
>OY744519.1:123744345-123804345 GCA_963556195.1 Sepiola atlantica | reverse complement strand
ATCTTATTTGGGCTTCGAATACTATGTTATTTTCAATATTTTGTCAGGGTTTACTTCTAGTAGGAAGTATCTTCATGTCAGGTTGTCCTGACAAATCCTTTTACGGAGAGATCGAAGACACTCGAGGATCGTGTCTAGTAGGTAATTCAAACTCCTCTGTAGGTAATTCAAACTCCTTTGTAGGTAATTCAAACTCCCCTGTAAGTAATTCAAACTCCCCGTGTGTGTGTAAATGAAATTGTAAAGATAAATATTATATCTTTATATTATATCTTATCGTGCTGAGCAAATTCTCGATATGCTAGATAGAGTAATAATATATGAAAATGAATGATGGAAAAAAAATTGGATAAATTACAATATCTATTAATTCATTAAGTATTCAAACAAGTTTGATTAAGAAAATAATTTTTTTATATTCATTGTTTGAATACTTGATTAATTAATAAACTTTGGGTATTCATCCAATTTTAATTTTTCACCAGTCTTATATATATATATATATATATATATATATATATATATATATATATACATGTCTTTGACACATTTTAAATAAAGTAATCCAAAATATCGCAGACTTAGCACTCGCATAAGCCGACTTACCGCTAGAAAAAATTACAAATACAAAAGTGGATAAAAGTGAAACATAAACAGAGACCTTAACTTAAATTGTGAAATATTAAACAGTATCATCATGCAGTTGATCTTAAAGATACTTCACAAATTCGTTTCGTTTAAAAATTCGTTTTTTGCAAACAATCAATTATAAACATTGAAATTATAGTTTAAAAAATCACATGAAACTTATCTAAAAACAAAAGAAAATTGTCTTCTGTGTGAACTATTCAATATGTATGTATGTTTCTATAACGAGATATCGCGGGGTGATCGGAGAAGCAGGATAGTGAATAGGAATTATTATATAGGTGGTCATGAGATGTAGGTCTGGGTGGATGCGTGGCTCGAGGTCGTTTGGTATGCGTCTGTGATTGTTTTGATAATTTCAAGATTGGAAGAAAAATTGAAATATCAGAATTTATTGTTTGTTGTTTGAGTTATGCTGGATTCAAGAATGTGTGAAAAAGAATGTTCAGAATTACGTTCACCGATCGAGAAGGAATCGAGGAAAACAAATCCAGCTAGCCCTGAGATCGACCTCAGTGGACGTTCCGCCTATTCAAGCCCCACAGACAGAAGTTGGAGAGATGATCGTTTATTTATAGCCGAGTGTGCCAAGCGAATGTCGGCATTTCACCACACATAAAATGTAAGCTATGAGAAAACTTTCTTGTTTCGACTCTTTATTTGCTGAAAGAGAATGCGTCTGCAAACAGTATCAGATTGGGATCAGTAAAGAACGGAGCATAACGCTTTTCGGAGGAATAAAATTAAAAAATAACCCCTATGAAAACTCTTGTGAAGTGGTGTGGGAGTGAAGAGACACAAACATGAAGAAATAAATGGATGAAAACGATAGTGGTCAACAATATGAAATGATTTATAAACAATTTTTAAACTGAAAGAATTACTATAAATAAGGAGGATTTCATTGTCTATTATTTTAGCCGATTTCAGTAGTATCCTACATTTTGAATTTTTATGTTTGTTATGTCGTCTTGTCTCGGCAGGGGAAGAAAACCCTGGACAGATCAATTATAATTCCAAATGTTTTGGCAAAGGAATGTAACTTAAGGGTACAAAAGAGTTTTCCCCTTTAAATATAGAAATATTTAAAAGTATTATAGGTTGCTTATGTATTCACCTAACAAAAACAAAGCCCTATGTTAAACACGACTTTCTTGAGTAAAACTTTACAAGAACTCCAGTAGTTGTATTAATTTTGATTTTACAGTTGTTTACAATAATATCATTGGGTCTGCGATCAGGTTTGACATTCATAAACAGCAAATATGGCGCCTAACTTTGTTTTATACTAGCCGATCCTTCCTGGCGTTGTCCACTAGTCTTATTAATTTAATTTAGCTATTTCTTTTTTAACTATGTCGTGTATAAACTTTAGTCGATGCCTGACTTGTCCACACAAAAACGGTAAATTTTAGTAAATCGTCTTCAACTTATATTCCTTAAGAATTTAAAAGAATCGTTGATTTATTATTTCACGTTTAAGCGTGACTCTGACTATAAAAGTAGCACGCCTCAACGTTCCATCGCATGCCCGTAAATGCAGTACTCTTTATTTACAACTCAAGATTTCGGAGTCAATGGTTGGTCAATATTTACTCTATATTCCTGTTTGCGCTGATCGCGACACGGGTTCCTCTTTATAATTTTAAAGATGTTTAGTCACCTTGTATGGCCTCTGTCAAAGCAGTCGTGGCAACAATAACAACAACTGCTACAAATAATTCATATTAATAATTCAATAGTTGTTTGACTTAAATGCTTGCTACTGATTGGATCAGAATACAAAATCTCGATTGGTCGCCTACATCGGACTTTATCTAATCAGAGACAGGGACCGAATTCCTGTTCATAACACCTATATAAGCAACCGCATACGAGCTTTCCCCAGTGGAGGACTAACGAGAAGACTATGTGCTTAACGAATCAATCCGAACACTACCACACTTGTTCTTGGGACAAAAATAAGCCCACCCTTTAGCGTCTAGCTACTGGCATCGGCACGTGGAATTAACTTCTTAAGATAGCGGAACCTTGTCAATCATTAATTTACTTACTGCCTAACGCTACAAAGCTTACAAACTAACCCATCACTCCAACCTGCATATGCACGATGATAATAACATTTTCCTCGTTCTGACTTTTGTACTTTTCACATAACACTTTCTCCGTCAAGACACACGAGCATTTAATCACTTCTTTCTTAACCCTTTCTTTTACTTGTTGAATAAGACGTGAAATAAAGTTACTAAATTATGTTAGAATCAACTTTTTCATTTATTCTCTTTTTACCAAGCGTCTCTTTTGTACAACTTATCCATTTCATATTGTTGAACAGTGTTTTTACTCTGAATCTTTTACGAACTTTCTCGTGAGTTAATTTAATATATAATTTCGGGTGCTACTTTAGCTTGATATCTACAAGGAAAAATATCTACACCGTACGCCTCTCATTTTCTTTCAATATACGAATCTTTACGTCAAGCCATCATCTTTCAATTCCTTGTATATGTTCTTCGGTGTTTATAGCGACGAAATATTGCCGACGATTTATAGAAAAAATGACAAACATTGAGTTGGTTTGAATTAGCGTAAGCTCTCCATTCGTTGGAATATATTACTGATACTCTAGCGACTTCTCGTTGAATAATTAGTTGAAGTGTCGCACGATCTCTTCTTTGAACATTAGGGGTAGGGTAAGGGGTTAGAGTTAGGGATGAGAGTTCGGGTAAGGGTTAAGAGTAATGGGTAAGGGTTAGAGTTAGGGATTATGTGTTAGGGCTAGTGGTATAATTAAAGTGTTTGAGGTTAGGGATTACGGGTTAGGTGTTTGGGATTAAGAGGTTAGGGATTAGGTGTTAGGGCTAGTGGTTAGGGTTAGAGGTTAGGTATTAGAGGTTAGGGTTAGGGTAAAGTTTACGGTCTTAGACTCAGTAACCACACATTTATTCGAGACCAATTAGAAGTGTGTTCCTTACTCTTGTACCGTGTTGATTGCTATATGAGGTGTAGATCGCATAACACAGTGTAGATATCATACCAAAGTAGATTCGTGATACGTAGAAAAGAAGCCTAAGCGGCACCTAATTTGTCTGTTATTTTCAATTTCAATTAAATTCTAACGTTACTCGTCTAATGGATTTCCCCCGAACGATCTCCTTAGAAGCGAATTTACTCAAATGTACCCGCTGTAAATTTAGAATATTGGATATTCCATTTGATACGTTTGCTTTTTTTATCACGGGAGTCGCCATATTGGGTAAGCATTTACTTGGATAAACACGATAGTCGGAAATCAACAGGACAAAACAGGTAATGCTAAAGAGATGACCGCATTTATTTTTATATGCATACACACGCTGTCCATAAAGTTCCTTTACAATTAAAACAAAATATTACGAAGACAGTTGATAATATACCTTGACCAGGGTTTTTTTTTGGGGGGGGGGGGGTAATCAGTGTTTATTGAATTTTTTATTAACAATAAGAATTTGTATTTCAGATATTTTGTTTATGGAAGGACAAGTGACAAGTGAACCCCTATAAAATGGCTTCTCCTTAAGAGAAGGCACAAAATTAAAAAAAAAATGAAATTGTTAAGAGACTTTATGGACGTTCTGAATATTAATTCTTTCACAAATGGTTTGTCAAAGACAAAGCTAAGTGGGACATAATAAAGGAAGATGCAATTTAACAGACATAATTACAAAGGTAAAAGTCTACGTTAACAGTCTCTAGACACACTCAAAAATGGATCGCCTTACCAATATATATATAGGCTTTCATCAGTGTAAGAAGTGAAAATTTTAGACGGTCACAGGGCGCGAATCCGGTCAACAAAGTCAATTAAGACTCTGTACGTTTTCGCTCTATTCATCGGCCATTATCACCTGGTACAGGAGAAATAAAGTTATATTAATGCCTAAATACAGCGGGCAGTAAACATCAGACTATCTAGAGTGTTCGACGAACTTTATCGGAACCTTGCTTATAGCTAAGTGACAGTCTATTTTTTTATATCTCTAAACAGTGTTCAACTTTAATCTGTTAAAGGGTCTTTATAACAATATTTACAAAGAAATATTCACTTATTTTGAAAAGTTTCTAGGAAATAGTTACTTCACAAGCTGTCCCTTAATATTTTAGCAGAGTCTTCTTCTAATGTAAATAAATAAACAATGTTACACATTATTGTATATGTTTCTCGGTACCTGTATCTACTGCGGCATTCACACTGAACGGGTTGAGATGTCTGTCTTTTTTAAGGTGGAAGTTTCTAGGGAATATTAAACTCACAAACAGTCACGAGTTTCATTTATATCCCGCTTAGGGAAGATGACAACGTAAGATTTTACAGGGAAATATCGCCGTCCCTCAACATGTAGCACCTTGTATTCTCAAATAGGCACCCATCTCATACTGACCACGCTCGACGTCGCTTAACTTCGGTAAGCTAACGAGAACCGGTGTGCCACCGTTATTATGCTGCATATGGGTGAAATAACACCTTGTGTTTAATTAGTGTATATAATGTATAGTTCCTCGTCAATAAATGCTATCAAAAGGGTCGATGTGGCGAATCAAAACCGTGAATCGTTGGTATGAAATCAAACTCTACCCGGTGGTGAAGCCCTCATTTGGGAGCATTGAGGAATGTGGGATCATCTTTTAGTTGCATTGACTCGAAGATACACTTTGACCTGGATTGGTAGTACATGGCAGGGTCTCATCTATGATTCCAATAGAATATATCCTGAGTAAGACATGTAACTATATCCGGTGGTAACGCACCTCTTTTGGTGCTTGGGGAGCATTGAGTTATCATTACTCTCAGTGGGGGTGGAATTAAACTAAATCCAGTGGTGAAGCCCTAATTTGGAAGTTTTGTGAAGACAGGGTCACCCCCTTAGATGTCATTACTCCAAGGCCATCTTTGACCTTGAGTGGTAGTACCTGTCAGGGTCCAATTCATGGTTTCAAATAATATGTCCTACGTATGGCATGAAACTACATTGAGCCTGGGGTTACCACTTATTTACCATTACACCCGTGAGTAGTTGAAATTGTTAACTTCTTATCAAAAAGTAATAAATATAATAATAAATATATCCTGGGTATGATGTTACACAAGCAACGAGTCCAGGGGACTCTGATATTCAGGTTGTCGGACACCCATAACACAGTTCCTCGGGGTAAGAACAGGTTAATCATTATAACTGAAAATCGTATTTGGCTCTTTGAATCGGCGTCTGGATGTTCGCACTTGTGGAGTGATCTTACTTGAGTGTTGAAATCTCGATAAGCTATCAAACGTCAACACGGTCAATACAAAATAGGAGTCAATTAATTAATCAATGAATACATTATTGTGGAGGAAGATGGGTTTATTCGGACGAGTTCGTACTTGCTGTAAAACAACAAGGTAAGGGATAACAGAGGACAGAAATTGCCCTTAATTACAAGGGCATTGTTTCGTTCAAATAGATCTCATGACACATAAAACATATCTTGCCGCAACGCTTGTTCCATCCTCATCTATCGTCTGACGTCACTTCCGCTAAACCTTTTGTTCCCATGCTAGCCAATTGCCCTAAAGGGTAAACCGTATGAACTCTGCCGACCTCGTGTCTATACGATACCAATATACAAAGCGGACTTTAAACCTAGACCGGTTGAACCGGCTATCCCCGTCGCATGTATATCCCGGTCAGGGGAAATGACAACGTATGATTTTCCAGTTCTTGCATGGAGGTGTCGGGTCCTCCTACATAAAGCGCCTGGTATTCTCAAATGGTCACCCATCTGATACTGACACGGCTCACCGTTACTTAACTTCGGTGATCTGACGAGAACCGGTATGTCAACGTGATTATGTCGTGTATAACTTCAAGTCTACGATGCATCCTGTTTATGTTTAAATTTCCCTACGAACAAAATTCAATCGAATGTTAACTTGCTTACGCATTCACCAAAATTTAACAATCCTAGGAAACTGTATTCGATGGTGATGTTCCGATTCGAGAGCTTTTGATAACGGGGTGTGTGGTATCACTTTTTAGTTGACATCACTCTCATGTTGACTCTTGTAGCACTACGAGAACGGATTCTTCGATCTCCGCAGATTATCCGGACGACGGCTCATCATCACATAAACAGCTTGAGTCTTATTGGTTCGGTGACATGTCGTAGCATTCGGTTGTTTTCTCTCTGTGTCTTTCTCTATCTCCCCCCCTCTCCCACTCCCTCCCTCTCCCACTCCCTCCCTCTCTCTCTTAGGGCTAGTTCTGTTGTTATACGTGTTGATTACATAATGACAGGACAAAATCATTCAAGATTTAACAATCTTTGTTCTTTTTTATTTTACTTCACATAAAAAATGTATACATACATAATATAGGAGATGTAGCAGCTATAAAAGAAACAGACTCCTTTCTCTAGTGGTTCAATAAACAGAGGAAGATCTCATCCGCTTATTCGCAACATATCACTAGTTACTTCCTCTCTGTGACGCCATATTTAGCAACCTTTTTTCATTTTTCAGTGTAATCATCTAATGGAATCTTCGGCACTCTTACTTCATCTATCCATATAGAAAATACCGCTCTTAACATTAATTGTACACACCGGAATTCCAACATGGCTACACTCTGACTGGGTCCAATCTATAGGTTAAATATATCTCCGGGTATGATAATAAACTTCCGCTGGTAGAATGCCGATACATCATGGATCAATTAAAAAACAAAAAACAATGGATACATATGTAGAGGTATAAAGATCTTGAAGATATTAAAAGGTCACGAAAATAACTGGATTCGACATTTAATAATCCGAAAAAAAAGGTTGATATGCCGTAAAAATTAACAAAACAAGCAAAGAGAGAAGATCGATATCATTCAGCAGTTTTAAGATAAAATTGATTTTAATTAAACAAAGAAAAGCAAATTCAATCATTTCTATGTTTCGGAATTTTTGTGAGGCGGATTGATTATTTGTATTACAGTAAAAATCCTACGCTATGAACTTTTGATCTGTTCATAGCGTAGGATTGGCCAGAGCGGAGAATAAATTAAATGACCTTGAAAGTGTTTCTTCATTAAAAGATATAGAAAATGAGTAAGGTTTTGCCACCTATAGTAATATTTTATGAGGATAATTAAAGAAAATATATGTAAACCAAGTGGATTTATTAGGACAATGACGCAAATAGACATTAAATGCCTAAATATAACAGAAATGTTTTAATAGATACTGCATGTATATCAGTGCACTAAAATTATTGAATATTTTCATTTTTTTCAAAATCATTCCCGTTCAATGATTTCATTGAGTCTTTTATGTTTTGTCGAAATTTGGATACTTTGATCAGTTCCATTTTGTCAATGAACATTTTTCTTTGTAGAGAACGAACTATTTCTATATTGTTGTTATTAAAGAAACTCTTTTCTTCAAAGAATGTAAGAAGTGATTCTGCATTTGTTTCTGCGATTTTAAAAAGGGTGTACGTTCGTTAGTATATCGACAAAAATATCTTTAAATATATTAATTTATAGAAATACATCTATTAACTTTATACTTTCCTTTTTTATTACTAAGCTTAGTTCATAGAATAGGAAGTTCATATTACATTTTCTTCATAGCGTAGGAAGTTCATATTAAATGTTGTTCATAGCGTAGGAAGTTCATATTAAATGTTGTTCATAGCGTAGGAAGTTCATATTAAATGTTGTTCATAGCGTAGGAAGTTCATATTAAATGTTGTTCATAGCGTAGGAAGTTCATATTAAATGTTGTTCATAGCGTAGGAAGTTCATATTAAATGTTGTTCATAGCGTAGGAAGTTCATATTAAATGCTGTTCATAGCATAGGAATTTCATATTAAATGTTGTTCATAGCGTAGGATGTTCATATTAAATGTTGTTCATAGCGTAGGAAGTTCATATTAAATGTTGTTCATAGCGTAGGAAGTTCATATTAAATGTTGTTCATAGCATAGGAAGTTCATATTAAATGTTGTTCATAGCATAGGAAGTTCATAGCCTATGGAGTTCATAGCGTAGAAGTTTTACTGTATTTGTATTATACGGACTACTTTTCATATTCTTGGTTTTAATTTTCACAACGTGTCGGGCGATATAACCTCGATCTAGTTCAGGTTCATCTATTCCAACTCTGGAATATTTATGTTAAACTCGAACACGTGGTGAAACGGCTAAAAGCGTTGAGTAACACTGAGGTCTAACTGATGAATAAAATTAACTTACCTAACACTTCTACCAGGCCATGGTTGACGGAACGAGAACAATCTACATCCGTGGATTAATACAAGGTTTAGTTCGAAATTGTGTACAGGTTCTCGAGTCCAACATAAAGATTACCGAGGTCGAAAAGATGCGCATAAAGAAAGCCGGAGGTGATATCAGCCGAAACGTTGTGAGAATAACATCCAAAATGAGAATAGTAGTCTGAATAATCTAAATAATTATTTTTTATTTAGATTAGATGAAAATCATACAGGTAGGAAGGGAAACCATATGAAGATCGAAGTTGTTTACAATCTTTTGAGGGATTCAAATCGCCGAAGGGCTGTGAAACATTTAGATGAATACAACGCTATTTTTACGACGATTTAAAATACTTACCTATTTAGTTATTTGCGGCAAACAGTTGAATAAGGTGACGCCAAAATCGATACAGAGAAATTGAATATAAAGTGGAGGCAGTAATTCTATAACGCGAAAAACGAGGCTTCAAAACCGTCAACCGAAAATACCGAATCGTATTTAGCAGCTCAGATAATATAAATGGTTCATCGGCGGGAAATTTTAGTGTGGACGATTTTAGAACAAAGAAATTCTGTTTCTCGCAATTAAAAAAGGCATAAAAAAGCGCGCCCAAAATTGCATTAAGGCTGCGTTTTTAGAAATTCGAAAGAAAATTGAAAAAAAAAGAAAGCCAAAAGGGATAGTCTGAAGATGCGCCGATTTAATCTGCGTGTTTTGCGATGGAAATGCTATTTCAGCTTTAAGCGTGACAGACCGACAACAATGCTATTTCAAACATAAGCGCGACAGATTGGTGAACATTTTATTTCAAAGTTAAAGGTGACAGACTAACGAAAATTCTATTTTAAATCTATGCGTGACAGGAGGACAGAAAGTATTAATTCAAAATGACGTTTGACAAACCAACAAAAACTCGCTTTCCACCTTAAACGAAACAGACTTGCGAAAATGTTATTTTAAATTGTGTGACAGGCGGACTTATATATTATTTAAAATTTGACAGTTTTTAAGGAAAATGTTATTTCAAAGTGAAGCGTGACAATTCGAAGGAAAATGTTATCTCTAAGTGAAGCGTGACAGTTTTGAAGGAAAATGTTATTTCTAAGTGAAGCGTGACAGTTTTTAAAGAAAATGTTATTTCTAAGTGAAGCGTGACAGTTTTGAAGGAAAATGTTATTTCTAAGTGAAGCGTGACAGTTTTGAAGGAAAATGTAATTTCAAAGTGAAGCGTGACAATTTGAAGGAAAATGTTATCTCTAAGTGAAGCGTGACAGTTTTGAAGGAAAATGTTATTTCTAAGTGAAGCGTGACAGTTTTGAAGGAAAATGTTATTTCAAAGTGAAGCGTGACAGTTTTGAAGGAAAATGTTATTCTAAAGTGAAGCGTGAATGACCGACGAAAATGCTATTTCAAATATAAATTAGACAGGCGGACAAAAATACTATTTCACAATTATGCGTGACAGGTAAGAGCCTCTTCTTGAGATTCATGGACACATCTAAAATCAGGTGCGCTTATTCAGTATGAGTATTTAGTGTTTAACATGCTATTCTAATTTCAAGCGTGACAGACAGATTAATAGTACGACGGACAAAAACGATCATAGGGACGTGAGGACGCATCGAAAAATTATTTCTGGGAATAGCAACAGCTGTTGGCGTTTAACGAAAGGTGACTACGGAAGTTGAAGACGAGTTACGTGCCCTTGTTTCCATCAGTCTTTTCATGTCGTCATAAAAGGAAAGAACAAAAAACAAAATGGCTGACAATGAATTCGTTAAATCTAAACAATAACACATTATGTCAACAACGCTGGAGATAAAAGAAGAAACGAATGAAGAAAAAAAATTAGGATTAATTTCCTTTACGAAATAGAGTTGCCGTTTCTACTGACTGCAAGCACGAGTCTAATTTGTTTTACGCTATTCCCAAGGTTTAAAAGGAAAATGATTTTGAGGCAAAAATACGCTCAGCAAAAAATGGTCTATATTCTAGAGCGACGAGGAAACAAAACGTTTCGCCTTTGAAGAAGATTTTTTAAATTAATAGCAAGACCAAAAATACAAATTAGTTAAACAACGTTTGTTTCCCTAAGGCTTTATTCCTATATATGTTAATCTCAATACACACATGGGATTGAGTTATTTTTGAAAAAGGTTATATATTTATTGTTCTAATTAGTCGCAATTTGAAATTAACTAACAAAGTAACCAATCTCTCACTAAGAAGTTATCTCTCTCTCAACCTTTCTCACTGAATAATTAAAATAGAGAGGAAAAAACCATTAAGAAACGAACACTGATTAACTCAGCTTAAGTATAATATATATATATATATATATACATATATATATATATATATATATATATATATATATATATATATATATATATATGTGTGTGTGTGTGTGTGTGTGTGTGTGTGTGTGTGTGTGTGTGGACACCAGTGAGGCTTACGTTAATAAAATCTAAAAGTCCTCTTATCAACGGAAAGAGTGAAATTTTACCTACCTGTAGACACAAAAGAAACATTTATTACGACGAATTTAGGGTCATAGAGTAGGTCCCTACAACGATCTTGACTTAGATATATCTTCGCTTAATTTTTAAATCAAGATTTAACCCACCCACATGGTTATACAATTTCTGACACCTTGCATTATTTCTCATACCCCTAAGGCCATACCACCTTTCTACCCCCAGTTTTCCCAACTTATCCACTATATTCTCCTTATTTTACCCTAGGATTGCTATGATAATAATTAAAGCTTATGCTCTACATAACTCTCTTATACATATATTTTATAATCTACTCTCTAGGGCTAGTTTCTCTCTATATAATCTTGCCTTGGCTGAGGTACACTGTTAAACTATCTGGAATCTCACTCCTACCTCATCTTTTTTTTTGAAGCCTGTTTAAAGAGAAGTTGAGTTTAAATTTAGGATAATTGTTTCATTTTAATTTAAAATCTTTTAGGTTTTAAAATATATTCATTTTTCTGTCATTTCCTAATTTTTTAATTCATCAACTTTGATTGTAAATTTTACTTAATTTAATTTAATATACTCTTTACAATTTAATATTCCGCTGAAATCTAAAAATACTTAAGTATCTTCTTTGAAAACTAAATTTATATAATTAAATTATTCCTATAATTAGGAGGGTTCTGAAAGTTTAGATTTCGAAATTAAAATATACATTTAAATTATTTTTAAAAACATTTTACACTTGCTTTTGAAACATAACTAAAATAATACATTACTGATATCTTCTTAAAATAGATTGTTAAATCATAATATGAATTCAAATTGATTTTTTTTTTAACTTTTGAAACTTGATTTTGAAACATAACTAAAATAATACATCACTACTATCTGCTTAAAATAAATTTTGACAAAATTAAATAAAACAATGATCACGCCCCCCCCATTTATTTGTATTGTAACTGATTATTATTAATTATTTTAAATCAGCCCCTTTAAATTTCGTTTACCATTCTATGTTTTTGTCGTTGTATTGAATTATTCCGGCTTTTAGGCAAAAAGCAGAATCATTAGCGTACATTATTATTAGTATCTGGCTTTCATTCAGGACGTTTTAACGGCTTTTTCGCCAGACATGAGGAAGTAGTAATCGGATCATGTCAACTCATTTTTACAATGTTTCTGACATTTTTGGAATTTTCGAGACTTCACGCAATTTTTTAAATGTTGCCCAACATTGTTTTCAGGTTCGCACTAATAGATTAAAATTGTTTCTACCTCCGGGAAATTGAAAACAGTCTTTACAATGAGAATGCGATTGTGATTGACTTTTTGTGAAGTGGAAAAGATTTTTTTTGTGGAGGATCAAAACTAAGACGTTTTCCTGCTTATATCTGTTTTCTATCGATATATTTATTCACATAATTTTCAAATAATCATACATTTTTTTACTAATTCAGCCAATTCCTTGAACAATTCATTTTGGAGGAGACTGAATTTTAATAAATAACAAGAACTTTTTCAATCTTTTCCTACATCTGAAGCAGAAGAATTTCATTATATTGAAATTTCCGGGAAAAGGAAACTTTAAAAAAGAATTACGAACTGTTTATTGGATCTCTGAATTAAACACAATTCTGTTCATATATGAATACTATTTTTGTTTATTTAATATGCTTTATCTATCAATCTATATATATATATATATATATATATATATATATATATATACATATATATATATATATACATATATATATATATATATATATATATATATATATATATATATACATATATATATATATATATACATATATATATATATATATATATATATATATATATATATATATAAACTTACATAAACAATATTACTCTATTTGTTATTGAGCACTTTTGAAAATATTGGTTTTATCTTCATATTAGCAACATATTTGAACTTGATCAATATATTTATATATATATATACTGATGAGTAGTAGAGCCGACGAAACACGTGTCTGTGTATAACTAAGTTATATATATATATATATATATGCCCCATTTATTTAAAATTACCTTGGATAGGGGGAAATAGTATTAAACTAGGTAAACAGATTGTTGATAGTATTAGCAATTGTTTCTACTCTGTTTCCTTACGATTAGTCTATGCAACTAGACCTGCTTTTCCTTCCTTTCGCAAGGATAGTGTGCCCTATACAAATTATAGTAATATTGTATACCAATTTAAATGCCAATGTGATGCTGGCTATATAGGGCGCACTTCCTTCCATTTGCAGACCCGCATAAATCAGCACGTTCCATCAAAAATACGTCAGGGAAGGGTAGGGTCCTTGTGTTACCCCTCCTCTAATTCTTTGGACTCTGCTATTGGCCAGCATTTGGTTGAAAACCCTAGTTGTGCCAGTGGCTATAAAATAGACCGTTTTGAGGTCTTGCACAGAGCAGATTCCAAGAACCATTTGAAAATATTGGAATCTGTCTCTATTGCTATTCGAAAACCTTCCTTGTGCCGGCAGAAAGAAATTTGTAAGATCGCTTAATCTCTTTCGGGAACTTTGAACTCCTTCCCATTTTTTTATCCCCTTACGTTGTGCCTTTTAATCGACTTTTAACGAAATCATTAAATTGAATTTTAATCGCTTTATCGTTAATTTTGGCACACTCAATTCCCCATTTTGCTCTTTCTTTCGACGTTATTATTAATTAAAACTATCGATTTTCTCCTGACGAGATGATAGTCGAAAGGGCCTTAGAGAGATTCCCGCGTATTCTTTTTAAATATATATATATATATATATATATATATATATATATATATATATATATATATATATATGCTGCCCTATGATGAAATAAATAATACTCTTTTCCACTTAGGATTCCATAAAATCATTGAATACTTTTTATTATCTGTATCGTACATAAAAATATAAATAAATAACATCATTAACGGTTTTACTATTCATCTACGCCAGCTTTAAGCACGACTATGCACGTCTACTTCCTACTGATGATTTTCTATTCATGCAATCTAGGCCCGTCATTTGATCAACGTCTGATTCCCATCGTAATATTCAGAAAATCTGGACCCGTCACCTCTAAGTATCTGAAATATTACTTGTGATATTATTTGAAAGAAAAAAGTAAAACGGATTTAGTCACAACTTTTAATCGTGAAGATTATTTAGAAATGTAATATGGACATAAAAATATATTTGCCGGAATGAATATTCCCCTTACGCCTGAAATAAAAATGATTGTTTAGTTTTTACAAAGTTGCTTAGACTTTTTTGCAGGCATAAGAGGGAATATTAAAAGAAAAGTCTGCTGGGTGACCCGAAGTATCTGAATATTTTAATATTTCTTGTAAATAAAAAAATCAAAGTCTAGTATCTGATTTCAGGTAATGTTTATTTTTGTCCAAATCCAGAGCTGGATTTTCTCAACATTAAAAACCGATCTCTTGTCTTACTCTGCCATCGTGGGAAGACAAATGAATAGGAACACATGTAAATACATAAATCATAACCAACAATATTTTCTACACAATAAAGAGGTAGATATTGTTATCAAAAAATATATTATCGACATTGCGTGACTTTGCATGTATTTAATTGAATAAATCCATGAAACAACGAGATTAGATTTACTTTAACACAGAAACAACATAATTAAACTATTCATTTTGAATTGTTTTTTTTTCTGAAAAAAAAATTAATATTGAATAAAGTTCAGTTTTAATATTAATCAGATCGTGTTCCCTTATTTTTAATGCAATTCTAAATGTTTTCTAAAACTTTTTTAAAAAGCTATCATTCATTATCGATTGCTTGCTTTTCGGGGGGATTAAATAACTCGTTTATATTCTCATTAAAAAACAAAATTGGTGTACCAAAAAGTAAAGTAAACAAACTTTTTTTCTTAAAACTTAAGGGGGACAGTTAATTTTTGTTTATTTGACTATAATTTTTTGAAATTCGACTAGTATTTTTTTAATATTCCCTCTTAAGTGTGACCAAACATGTTTTTTTTTAAACTTTTTACAAAGATTTTCTAATTACGGTTCTAATTTCATGTTATGCAGATTTGTTATTGCGTTAATACAATTAAAATTTTCAAGAAAACAGTCATTTGTTTTTATTTAAGATTTATTCCAGCCATCTTTGTAAGGAGTAAACAAACACTTTTTTTCAGGCTTAAGAGTCAAATACTTTTAAAAGTCGACAATTTATTTCCGCAAATATCGTTTTAGGTCCATTTTCAAGTTTCATATAATCTTTACGGTTGAAAGTTGTGACTAAATCCGTTTTATTTTTATTTCAAATAATACCGCAAAAAAATATTTCAGATACTTCGGGCTGACGGGCCTATATTGCCTAAATAACGGTAGGAATCATAGGTTGCTCGAAAGACGGGCCTAGATTGCCTGAAGAGAGAATCATCAGCAGCAGTTGTTGTTCCTACATAAATAGTAAAACCTCATCATTTATAGTGCGAGGTTCGCAACTCAGTCACTAGGGTCCTAGTTTCGAATCTCGATAGATCTAGCCACACTGATAAGTCGTGGAGACGACGAAACACGTGCCTGGTCACAACTCTCTATCTCTTTATCTATATATAGATATTAAATTACTAATAATATATTTTTGTTTTAAATTTAAAACGCTACATTGTTAAATTAATTATATTACTTATATATGTATATAATTATTTATAAATAATAATTTTCAAATTAACCCATATACACATGTTTCAATTATCAGTATGGGAGGAGACAATCCCTGTCGGTAACACGGTTCGTATCACAATACGAAAGTTATATTTAACTCAGTAGCACATTGTCCGAAAATGGGAGAGTAAATTAACGTCTTAATGGCAAATTCAGCGGCCATACAAGCAGACTGTTGAAGGCACTC
Organism: Sepiola atlantica; assembly: GCA_963556195.1. NCBI lineage: Eukaryota > Metazoa > Mollusca > Cephalopoda > Sepiida > Sepiolidae > Sepiola > Sepiola atlantica. The sequence continues at coordinate 123,788,009 of OY744519.1, read as the reverse complement.
AAAAGGCGGGGGCCTAGAGTTTTGCATTACATACATACATACATACATTACATACATACATATATATATATATATATATATATATATATATATATATATATATATATATATATACATAATGGATTTAACAATGTACCCTTTTAATTTTAAAAGAAAATTCATTATTAGTAACTTAAACAATTATAAACTCACAAGTCTTCGAAGATAGACAGAAATGGACAGGATATCTATCGGGACGCAAACACGGTTTTTGATACATAATTGAAATACTTCAATAAACTCTTGATTTGATAATATTATTAAAGATATCCAAAGTACAACTTTTATCACTGAACACTGAAGTAATAAATTGCAGCTCAGAATCCAAATTACTCTTAGAAGAAATTATCTCAGCTGTGTGTTAACTCCTGATAAGATCGATCGTACAACCTCTGGGCTAAAACGAATTCCAGCGGACATAAGAGCCGGAAGAAGATCGAGAAACGGGCGGCATAAAACAATCAACGGATCTTTCCACTAAACCAACCAATAGTATTACATTTCTTTCTCAAGTATGTTATTTTCCTTCTCTCTAGGAGGTTAGATATAAGGTTAGGTGTGGTTCCGAAATGCCAGCGAACCGGGATTAGCGCGCTCTGGCCTGCAAAAAATTCCTGAGCAGCCCGTTGGCATTCCGCGGTTGGAGCGTCTCAGGAGATTAACAATTAACTAATCCCTTCTCAAAGAGAAGGTAAAGCCCGGGGTGGATGACCTGCTGATACTTAACAGAACCATACAACATCCCGACAGCAACAAAGTCACAGTTGGTCTTATGTCGAGTACGTATTCCAGACAGTTTGGCTAAGATCAAAGTGTAGTATCTGTTCCGATGGATACTGCACGCCTGTCCTGTGCAGTTCTAGGAGGTCCACCCTCCCAGGCTTCGCCTCCCCTCTTTGGGGAGGAGTAAGTTTATTGCTTACTGTCTGAGGCGCCCCTACCGGGGAATGCCGACGGGGCTGCCCAGGCAATTTTTAAATGGCCAGAGTGCTCACCTCTCGAGCGCTGGCTTTTAACCCGACTTGATCGACCCGATCTTGGGTCACATCTTACTTGTGGGAGTAAGATAAAACTGGCCTTGTGCCTAACTCCGCGAGGAGTAAATAAACACAATGTTCTTGGCGTTTTGGCTAAGATCAAAGTGTAGTATCTGTTCCGATGGATACTGCATCCCATAGACTGGTATTGTCTTGGCCTTCGGGGCTTGATTTACGCCGGTCTATGGGTCTGTCCTGTGCAGTTCTAGGAGGTCCATCCTCCCAGGCTTCGCCTCCCCTCTTTGAGGAGGAGTAAGTTTATTGCTTACTGCCTTAAGCGCCCCTACCGGGGAATGCCGACGGGGCTGCCCAGGCAATTTTTAAACCCCACTTTCCCGACCCGACCTTGGGTCACATCTTACTTGTGGGAGTAAGATAAAAACTGGCCTTGTGTCTAACTCCTGGAGAGGAGTAAATCAATACTCAAAGTGTATTTCAACACAAATAACGATGCGATGTTTAGTTTGTGATCCAATTTACTTGCCTCCAACGACGAGTTTGACACAAGATCTGTTTTTAATGTGGGAAAAAAAATCCAACTCCCTCAAAAGGGGCACTCTGGACAAGAACAAAAATAACAATTGCCTCAGTTTAGAAGGGTTACTCCTTCATTGACCGAGGACAAAAAAAATGAAGTGTAGTATCAAAACAGATACTCCACTTTGCTCCTAGCCAAAATACCAATATATTTATTGTGATTTATTTGGATTATTCGGACGACGGTTCTCATCTTGGGTGGTATTCTCACAACGTTTCGGCCGATGTAACCTCCGACTTTATTCAGGCGCCTCTTGTCGAAATAGGTAATCGCTATGCGGAACTCGAGATTCTATACAGACTTTCGAACTGAATCTTTTATTTAATCCGCAACAGTAGCTTGTTCTCGTTCCGTCGGCAATGACCGCAGGGAAGTCTTAAGTAATTCTTCATTATATTCTTAGTATCGCATGTGCTGAGGATTGAACCTTCAACTTCAAGATGACTGTCACTTAGAACTGATTATAACTTAGCACTTTATCCGTAGCGCTACGGGTCCATGTTCAGAATATTAACCTAGCGAGATTCGAAACGGCTAACGTTCGGTGCTCCACCAACGGAGCCACGAACCTGGTAGTGGAGATGGGATGAATTATATCGTAGTTTATGGTCATCCACAACTCTTCAGGGTAGATAGATAGGCCAAGTCCGAAACTCGACCATCTAGTAGACAGTTGTCGTTTCTAATCATCAGGCTGTCAGTCACGAAACCTTAGTAAGCGAAATGTCAAAGTTTATATGAACACTATAAACTGCCGAATAGTGCTCAATTTGCTTACACGAAGACGTTTGCATTTACTGTAAGGACAGTTGGCGATTTTACTTATCACAGTGCTCAACCAAGCAGAGGGGCATGTGTAGTAATTATCTTTTGTGCGTGTGTGTATATATATAGATAGTTAGCTAGATAGATAAAATGGGTAAAAAGATACATAAAAAGGAAAGAAAAAGTTAATATAATTATTCAGATTTTATTCTATTTTCAGTTTAAATGCCTGGAAAATTGTGACTAATGGCACTCTTCTCTAAAAAGTAACAAAAAAAAATGAACAAGCACATAATTGTTGGTTCTTCCCAAGGCATTACACATTATCAAAACTTCCGATTTGAAAAACACTCCGATAGCTACTAAGAAAAAAACGGAAATTACCAGTTTAAAATTATCGAAAATAATTTTTTATTTTTTATTTTTTTAAATCGAGGTTTAAAAAGAGTTGATAATGTTTTTAATTAGGATTTCTAAAAAAATACTCAAACAAAATTCGGAAATCTAATCCGGATTGCTTCTAAGGAACATTCCCGAGTCGGAGTTTGATTTGCCTCCGAGCTACTTAAAAGATTCATTCGTGCGACTCTTGCTTTCGAGGCGTTAATTTGATGGATTCGAAACGATAATGATTTCACGACAGGCGACAATTCATCGGTATCATTTTTATCTGTTTTATTCAATATATGCATGATGTAAATTGTCTTCGTAAATCATAATTAAGAGTTATGTTTTATCTTTCTTAAAATTACGTGTTCGGGAAATATGTCAGAATTTAAAATATTACATGTACGCAGAGTCAAATTGTCTTAAAATATTTGTATACACACACACACACACACACACACACACACACACATATATATATATATATATATATATATATATATATATATGAAATGTGATGTAGTTTGCTTAATCATTGTGTGTAATATAGAGGCGTCATAGAAGACTATCAAATATGCCGGTATTGCATATTTCACTTCTTGTTGCATTGTAGTTGCCTTCTATAACCCCTTTCTCTTTCTCATATATATATATATATATATATATATATATATATATATATATATATATATATATATATATATGCGAGCAGGATAGCCGTCCTAGGTATAGCATGTGATATTGTGGGGAGAGGTTAGGGTGCGGTTTTGGTAAACTTATGAACTTATAATTATGAACTCCGGAATACGTATTCTATGAACAAGGTGAGCCTTGTTAATAGAATACGTATCCCATAGTTCATAAGTTTAAGAGATTGCCACGCGCATACGTATTATTAGCGCTCTACCGCGCGAACCGCAATTCCTTTCACTTTTACATTTTTTGTATCTCGCTTAGTTTAAAAGTTTTTTAGGGCAAAGTACGATTGTTGGATAATGACCCTGTGGGACCGGACGCATGTTGAGTGGACGTATGTGTGGAGGATCGTTTGGTTTGGCTTGCGCGATTTAGTGTGGGTGGACCCGTACATCGAGTGCAAAATTAAAACTAGTTCTCACAGTTAGTGCTCACCAATGTAGACAAGCCACCATTTTGATGAGACCTTTTAGGTCTGGAGTTCAAGAGAGTCAGGCTTTAACGAATGCACCTGCGATAAGGGTTCTGTAACGTCACAGGTTCTTCTGTGGGAAACTGAGTTTTGAGGGCCTGGTTTTTGAAAGCAAGCTGAACAGACGTATTTTCTCCATGTAGTCCGCAAATGATTAGGGGAATTTATTTTCCTAAAAGAATACAGACGTGATGAGGTTCCTTCTTCCATCCTCCTCGAATGGCTAAGGACTTAATGGGCCATAGATAGCTAGGAATTAACTACGATAAAGTAGTAAATTGATCTCTCCCTCAACTTTAGTAAAACATCTCCAAGAACGACAGAAAACTGACGCCTGAATAAAACTAATCAAAATTTTAAAGATTGTTCGCCTCCTGAATCGTGTTATGAAGGTTTTTGTTGCAGACAGAGCGGACGGCGATGTTTACGGAAGTACTAGACGACATCGAGACGACACCCCTTCACGGCGAGGCAGAAAAGGTACGAGTCATAAAGGACTATGTAACACGATTCTGAAGGTACACATCTAAATAGTAAAGTATAAAAAAATAATCTTCTCACGTTACTTGCTGTGTTGTTTTGAGAATATATATTCAATAATTCAAAATTATCCGTTCATTAGTTTAGGAGTCTATTCTATACATCATTATATATATATATATATATATATATACATATATATATATACTATAAATATTTTTTATTAAATATTAAACTGTTTTTGCCCTCACCAGTCCAGGAGTGGTGGTTGCAGGCAGTCGCATGAGATCGGACGCAATTCTTAGATGTGGTTACAATTACGAGACAAAAAAGCATGAAAAACTAGGCGATTAAAGTCTATAGTACAATCAGTAATCATTATAAACATTATGTATTATATATATATATATACATATATATATATATATATATGTATAATGTTGATAATGAGTACTGATTGTAATTTAGGCTCTGATTGCCTAGTTTGTCATGTTTTTGCGTTTTTGCTTTGTTTTATACAATTAGCACTGAAGATAGCCACACCAAGAAATAAATGCACAGAAGCATTTTACAAATATATTGGAGTTTGCCGAAACAATTGTATGCTGAATAAAAAAAAAGTTTTATGAAATGACGTGAACTTGTCCTTCATAACATTGAAATGGTATAACATTTAATAAAAAATATTGTATATATATATATATATATATATATATATATATATATATATATATATTGGGGTATGGTGGGGTGTTTACATGTTTTATTTGTAGATGAGTAAACATGTTAGTCTATGAACTATGAGTCAATTCCATGACACACGACGGTATTCATTCGGTTTATCACGCACCTTTCACGAAAATACTCATTTGGAATGATAATCAAAGTGAGTTATGGTAGTTAAACAAAAATAAAAAGAGCGCCACTGTAATCTGACCCCCCATGATATTAAAAAGAAATTCAACTCATCTTCATATTTCGTTTTGTTTTTGCTTTTCCACGTGTTACCTTGCATACAATTAACGCATTCCCAAATTAGCTTTTCCTCGTGTCGGCAAATGATATATTCCCACGGTTTTAACTAAGGATTCAACGATTTTTTTGTGAGAAGCGAGAAAAAAGGGTGTGCAGCTATTTACCTCGCCCCGCCCCCCTTCCATAAAAAAAACGGAAATTCGATTCTTGGAGTTTTCTGTTTTGGCAATCGAGATTAATTATTTATTTTGTTTCAACTTCCAATTCAAGACAAACTTTTAATTTGTTAAAAGAAAGGAAAAACGATCTAATGTTTTTTTTTCATCGTTTCGAAATGGAATGCTACCAATTTTATTTAAAGCTAGTAAGGTTATCCGGAGTTGCCCGGTTGATAAACTAGTCGACTTATAACTTTATTGATAACATGTCTATTTACCTCCAGTCGCTTTCAACGACATATTGCTCGCATCTAAGTTGTCATTCATTGCATATCATTAATTAAACAAACGTTGCTATTTCACTCAGAGTTTCGTGTTTATGCTGTTTACAATGGTGCTACTAAGTAAGTGATAGCAATATTTATGTGTGAATTTGAAATCGGCATGATGATCCCATAGTCTGCGTCGGTATGTATTAGGCCAATTACGAACTACGAATACTTAATGTATCCCAGAATGTTTATTTTTTAATCGCAAATAGTAGCTTTTCTTTAAAATAGACGCACCAAACTAAACTAAATATGATTTTGATGAACAACGAACTTTTTTGGAATAAAAACTAAAAACTGTTCTATTTGTTTTAATTATTAGAATAACACGTTGACTAATTTAAGAGAGTCAGGTTACGGCACTAATAAGCCGATTGTCACGTTATGCCCATCGATCTTTTGTTGACAGAAACAGCTTGGGTCTTGTTGGATCGTTGTAAGTAGTCGCCTCGATAAGTTGCGACGTCTCTATCTTTCTTTCGCTTGTTTACATTTTTATTAACAGTAGTTTTCATTGTCGTAGTGAAGCAAAAGGCCTTGTATTACTTTTTCCTCTGTTCTGTAATAGTGTAACACTTAAAAGAAAACACTAACAACATTCTTGCTGTATGGCACCACGTTCTCATGTAATTTTTTTACAGCACTGCAAAGTTTGATTCCTTGTGTTCGTTTTACAAGTACTTCCACAGAATGTGCTGCTACGCGACCTTACTCCACTTGTACACCCTCCCCCAACATAAATACTTCCGACAAACCCGACTAGCGTCAAAACCACTCCTCTTCATTGTTGAGATGTCAATATGCCGAAAAACGTTCTATTCAAATAGCATTTCAAGTCCCTTTCTGTCACATGTTTCCCCGACTGTACCAACATGTACGAATTTAAATGTAATGTGAACAAACATCTTGCTGCACAATTCCACACATGATATAGCCCCTATAAATCTGGCTCCTACTTAGAGTAGCTTCTTACGAGGGAGGGGCGGAGATAGAGCCTCGAAAAAGACGTCCGAATATAATCAAACCGTCAGTCAAACAGAAAGATTTTGCTATATCCTTCGTTACGTTTCACGTAAGACTTCGTGTTCATGACGTTATATCCTGACACGTAAATATAATTTTAATCTTTAACTTCGAATAGAATTGTCAGATTTTCTGTTTAATATTATGTGAAAAATTCCGTTCTCAACTCTTCCACGAATAGTTATTGCCACAAAACGTTACGTTATTTAAACTCGCATCGGTTTATTTCATAGAATCACATACTCGTGGGAGGTACCACGCGAAGGATATCAACATTCCTAATACATTTGGAATTATGGACCCGAGAGAACTTGAACCTGGCATGCTGAGTCGTCAGTTCCCACTGCTTTACTCTTACGAATCTCGTGTCCCGTCTAGGAAAGATCAACCGATGGCAATAAAATAGACACAGCGTTGAACAATACTTATCGCTTTATCAGTGGTCGTCTGAAGCCTATCAACCTAGAATAACATGCATCTCCTAACTGGTATTGACCCTGTAAATGTGAGACGAGAAGCTGCCAGCCGAGTAGACATCACAAAGGCTAACAGTGAAGACAGACATCTCCTTCCGGGGCCCTCTGAAGTAAAAGAGAAGCTTCCACAGCCATATTCAGCCCATAACAATATCTCAGCAAGGAGCCATGCTATAGCTATAGTTCAGCAAGATAAAAAATGATCCCCCTCTTATTGACATGGGAATACTTCCTTCTGAAGCTCTCCTGGCTGAATCCGAGGCACCGTGGATGTAATGGATGACGCTTAACTCCACGAGAACATGAATCATCAAAAGCTGGAATGGGCAAATGAGGCAACAAAATCGACCCAATAGTCTGCGAATGTTGTGAGGAGGATCATATGATGCAGCACTACTTTGCCTGTTCTCTATTTCCCAACTAATGTAACTTAAAATATCTCGCAGAGTTTAATAATAATGCAAAGGATATGTGTAAAGAAATAGGAAATATTCTGTGATAGACATTATGAGTCAGAACCTGAATTAACCACTGAGAATAGGCTTGACTTACTTTAACGCCGTCATACAAGTAACCGTATTTGCATAGCGGCTAGAAGCTTGACGTGAAAAAGAACAAGCACACGCTGGAAATAAGATATGTATCCGTATAGAACACCTATAGCAGGCGTGATTTGCCATCCATAAAAGACATGCTTAATGGAAGTCAACGGTAGCGTTTTAGCACACGAATAACAAAGATTATTGGGCGATAGAAATCACTATTAAAACGGTGTTTTCGGAGAAAAGTTGACCACGTAACAAAGTTCCAGTGGCAAGCAAATTGTTTCTAAGATCTATATTTAAAACGACATTGCTGGGGAAAAGTTGACTACGTGATAAAAATCTAGTGACAAACACGTTATTGCATTGGATAGGTGTAACAAAGAAACTTATATACTACGTAAGAAAGTTCAAGTGAGGAACACGTTGATCCTATCAACAGAGACCATCTTTCCCTCTTTTTATGCAGATCTAACCACCTTTGTGGCACCCGGGTGAGTCTGTCAGTAAAATTTTGACAGGAGATAGTAAGTGGCTAATCTACTTGAAGTCGGGTGCATCAAATAATTTTTCCAATATTATTAGCTTGCTGACCGATTCCGAATTGTTTAAGAAAGCTCCTCTTAGAAAGAAGAAATTCAAACAATTCCTTTTCGAAGGAGCACTCGAAACAAAAGACCGCACTCGCACTGTCGTTTTTGTTATCAGGCAATCATGGGGGGGGGGGGTGATGAGCCAGAACGTAGATGGCATGGTGGAAATAGTCTTGACTTAACTCACCGTCGCCATGAAAGAGCCCGCATTTGCCTAGCGTGTAAAACGGGCTTAATGGAAGTCAGCAGTTACTCGAAGGGCTGGGATCATTGAGCGATAGAGATCAGTATTAAAAACAGAGTTTCCGGAGTAAAGTATACACCGTAACAAAGTGTCAGTTGCAAGCATGTTGTTGCCGAGATTACTATTGAAAACGACATTGTTAAAAAATCTACTACGTGATAAATATCTAGTGACAAACATGTTGTTGCATTGAATACAGTGTTACTTGAGAAAAGTATACAAGACAACAGAGTTCCAGTTACGAGCACGTTGTTTCAATCAACAAAGACAATCTTTCCCGCTTTCTCTTTTCCAAATTCCTTCATTTTCATATAATCACATGCCTCGAAGACACGAAAATTAGAACCTCGTGATTAGCAGCTAATAAAACGCCAGATTTAAAAGAAAATATTTTACCGAAAATAATGAATGTTTATTTTTTCATTTTCCTTCTGGCTGTTGTTAATCAATAAGAGTTTATCATTTTTGTGCAGAAAGTATTGGTACTCTCCATCGTATTTCTGAATTAATTTACCGGATCAGTATCATTTGCACATTTAAGAATTTGAGTATTCACATCAATCCTATGCTTTTGTTGAAGGACGTTGATATAAGCCTGAGAATTAACCGCAGGGCTGAGAAGATCTCTCATTACTTTCCATCTCATGCTCATGTCTGCAGGACAAATTGTAAGTTGACTACTCCTATTAAAAAAACATGTTTAAATATATATATATATATATATATATATATATATATATATATATATATATATATATAAAAATTGACTATTTTAGAGAATGTTTCAAAATGCTTAAAAAATGTGAACGCAATGTGTATTGATAACATTTAGAAATTACTTTACTTTGGTGGCCTTAAAGGGTCGAAAAGAAATAAGACAGAAAAAAAGGTAGAGTTAACAAGAGTATGTATTTAAAGAAAGTACAGAAGTAATGTAATGCCAAAGACTGCTTCTGGATTGGATAATAGCGCGACTCCTTCTTTATTTATAGTGTCTGAAAGAGTCCCTGTGAGGATTGACTATGGCAGATCAGCATAACTCTAATTTAGTTTGGTTTTCAGCACTTGATTATATGATCGTGTGAAGCAAATTATATTTTAATTTCGTCTATTTTCAATATTTTAAAAATATTTTTCTAAAATTTAATTTCAATATTGTCATATCCACTGCGTTTAGAGCTGTGTTATAAACGATATTAAATTCTTAAATACCTTTCATTTGTGCCGTTATTTCTAAGCCTACATTCAATAGAACTAGGAATAGGTTTTATAATTAATGGCAGGAGGTTTGATTTTCGGTGTACATATATTGGGTTAGCATTATCTTTACAATATAGATAATATGAATTATTATCTAAGACATCTAAAAGGCAAATTATTTTTATGTTAGCTAATATGTCGACACTTATACCTAATTAATTAATTTCAATATATAATTTTTAAAATGTTTTCAAAAATCTTTAAAAAGTTTTCACCCTTGTTAAAGGTTCCTTATTATAGTCAATCCCTAATCGCTAAATAGACTGATATCACTATGATTAGAACATATACGGCAAGCTGGTGGTGGCGAACACCATCGGCGATGTAGTGTCGGCTAGGGGGCTTTGATAATTTGGGCATGTGGCTAGGAGTAATGGGATGATAAATGTCAGCTACAGTTTTCATTTTTATTTTTAAGTGAGTTAGTTATTCCGTTTTATTTTTAGTATTCATCCCAAAGTACACGTTATTCTATGTCTACAGTTTGTGACTATTTCACTTCTATGATTTAGTAATTTCTAAAACCTTTAAACTTTAAGATTTCTAGTTTCTCGCTCAGACAAAATTTACAGAGATAGTCTAAAAATCTACATATTGTACTTCACTTTTTCATTCAACTAATATTTTATATATATATATATATATATATATATATATATATATTAAAATATCTGAAGTATATTCTCACAATGTGTATTTTATATATCAATAAATGTCATTGTCTGTTCGTATGTGCGTCTGGCTAAAAACCGAAATTAGAATACATAAACCAAGTAAATGTATGGTATCACTTAGTGTGAGCCCTGGCTCTTCTGAAAATAAGAATTACATGCCCTCAGCAGTCGAAACCTCTAATGTAAGACTTAGCAAGTACGAATAGTGGCGAAGCAGAATTATATTATGGAACGATTAAATAGAAAATCCGAAATATACACCTCGTGTATGCATAGAAAAATGTTTAAATATAACCAGTATAAGGGGGTACTCACATGATATTTCTATTTTTGACTATGATAATTCCTATTTCGTAAATTAATTTAATAATTGAAGCTTAATATATCTATAATGTGGAGAAGTGTGTGTTTTTTACTTAATTTTTATTTTAAAATCTATATGTAACAACACTATGATTAAATTGTTTTAATAGGTTCTCATTTTATTATATAATAATACTTTTTACTTTACTTTTGTTCTTCATCCCTTTATATACTCTTTTAGATGAATTCCCCTCACAATATTGAAATTACTAACCTTATTTAATAGTTAAAAATGTTGTTGATTGTATATGTTTTATAATACATCCTTTTCATTTGTTGGAACTTTGTAGTTATCTCTAATATGTTTCACTGCCTTTCCTAGATAACAATCCAAATTCGGAACATTAACATATACACGTATGAATCTAATTTGAATTAGTCTAAGCGGATGTTATTGAAAGTGTTTTAATAGTAAAATAATAACAGAAAATACCATCTTCTGGTGTTTGATATTTCCATAGAAAACTTTAATAATTAATTAGTATTTATTAAATGTTACCATCAACTAAGCCGAATCTGATTGGCACAACTTTAAGTTTCTATAATGTTGACGGTTTATGCTATCCCACTTGTAACGTATATGTATATTAATAATCAAATCATAACCTATGAATGGTGCTATCAGTTATTCTGCAGTCTTGTAAAGTAGAAACCCTTTTTAAAAGTGATCTTAGGGTTTTTTAATGTATATATTTGAATATATTTTTAACACTTTACTTTTATATTTTATATTTTAAGTTCACGTTTCATATTTTTAATTACTTCAATGAAAATATTTTAAATGGTTTTATTTCGTTTTGTTTATGTATATATTTTTATGTTTGTATATATATATATATATATATATATATATATATATATATATATATATATATATATATATAAAAGGAAAATCAAAATATTAATTACATGTCCATCTACGTTTCGTTTTTATTAGAAGGTTTCATCAGGACGGGAGATTGAAGAAAAAGACAAAATACAGTAACAAGTATGTACATGTATATATGTGCACACACACACACACACACACACACACACATATATATATATATATATATACATATATATACATATATATATTATACATATATATATTATACATACATATATATATATATATATATATATATATATATATATATATATATATATATATATATATATATATATATATATATATATATATATATATTACACCCTAGAGTGTTTGTTGTTGTTAAAACATATTCCCGAGATTATTACCACGTCTTCTTTTGGAGTGAATTATTGAGTATGTTTTTCAACTTTTGCGCTCTCTAGTGGGCGAATTTCCTTAGTTTACATTTTTGTTCAATTATTTTAGAGATAACACTCGGCTTTGATAGTAAACTACCTACTTATTCTGTTTACTATTTAAAAAAAATTATTTCCGATGTTTTGAGTATAATTTAATCTTAAATTATATCATAATAAATCTTGAAATAAATATATCTTTAATTTTTATTTCATGCTAAATATTTTTTAATTGCAACTATATCCCTTCAGAAATCAATCTGACCTATATAAAATGTATTTATATTTCTATATTTCTCTCTCTCTCTCTCTCTCTCTCTCTCTCTCTCTCTCTCTATATATATATATATATATATATATATATATATATATATATATATGTATATATATATATATATAGACTACATACTTATATTCTATGAATTTATTTTAGTTAACACAAAAGTGTATCTTGTAAATCAATATGTACGACGAGAGTTTTCAATGTAAAACTCAGTAATTCAGAGAAAAAATCCATATTTCCTTTAAAATCACGTTTATGCCAATTTCCAGAAAATATATCTTTCATGGTATACACAATATCACCTATTTTCGTGAGGAGACTTTATCAGTGTATAAACATTCTTCAGTTTAGCTGAAAAAATTAAAATGCATCGAACACATTTTAAAATTTACACATATTTTCTTTTCACTAAAAATTCTTAAAGGGGAAATACTATTTATTTAACTTTATGTTTGAATATTGTTTATTATATTAATATGTTAATGATATGGACTCTTCGCCCTTGTTTACAGTGTTTTTATTCAATCGATAAAAAAATCGATAAAAGTATACTTAAAAAGTATAGTTAATAAATATTTTCCAGTAAGTACAACTTCGAATTTAAAAGCCTGTTTCTTTCCTTCTTGTTGTTTTTCTTCATTTTTACTCCTTTTTGCCATTTTTTCCTTTCGAGCACCCAACTTACGCTCGAGATTAACGGACTGCCAAGTAGTGATATTTGGGTGCCCTTACGGTCATATAAAATTCTTTTTAAAATCGTAATAGTATCATTAGAATTATGGCACATGTCTATCTATACATAAACCATAAATAGAGTTTTGTCGAACACACACACACAGACACACACACACCACCCACAGAAACACACATTTATATATATATATACATATATATATATATATATATATATATATATATATATATATATATATATATATATTGTTTTTGTTTCATTTTACTTCCTGGGGCTAACACTTGATCTCTATATATAGATATTCGAATATTCTATTAAAGTTCTCTTTTATCTCTCAAACGTTGAGTTAGTAAAGAAGTGAAAAACATTAATTTTCCTCTCCCCAATTTACCAACTTACTATGTTATAGTATATCTTTCTTGTGCTCTCTTGGTCTTCTTGGATTCCAGGACTAGAATTCATCTAGTCTGGTGGAGTATCTAGCTACGTGCTGTTACATGAAGTAACGTTACTTGGAGAAGGGGCACCATTCCTCGTATTGGCCAGTGTATAGGCGTGTCGAGGAGGATCTTATTTGGGCGTCGAATCCTATGTTATTTTAAACATTTCGTCAGGGTTTACGTGTAGGGTGAAGTATCCCCATGTTAGGTTGTCCTGATAAACACTTTTACATAGAGACCGAAGACACTCGAGGATGCTGTCTGATAGGTAATTCAAACTCTCCATCTCTATATATGTGTGTGTGTAAATTTTATATAAATGTAGGTATTTGAAAGCTAGTGATGATATTAGAAATTAATATTATCCCATAACTAGTGTACATTTCTGTAAAAACTAACCTAAATATAATGATTCGCTAGTGTTCGCACTCGCTATTTATCTAGATATACAGGGTGACCCCCATAAAAACGGGCTCCAAATCTAATTAGGCCCCGTTTCTTAGTGTTTCGTCCGAATGAAATGAATTTGGGGGCATAACTAGTTTATTATATTCACAACATCATATCAAAACACTAGGGTATTTGGCCTTTTTTTCTCCGTTCTACAGCATGTGTTCTAGATAGACTCCTTTTAGCTCCGTGCATTTCTTGAGGCGCAGAACGAAGTTGTCCATGACGTTCTTACAGACTGAATTGGGAATGGCTCTAATCTCCTCCCTGATGGCTTCCTTGAGTTCCGTGATGGTTCTGGGTTTCCTTGCGTACAATCTGTCCTTAAGATAGCCCCAAATGAAATAATCTGGGGGGCTTAGGTTCGGGCTATGGGGGAGCCACTCAAAATTAGTCTTGAGGCTGATCACTCGGCCTCCGAATTTCTCTTTCAGCCAATCCCAGGACAGGTTTGAGGTGTGAGAACTTGCTCCGTCTTGCTGGAACCAGAACTTGCTGATGAGCGATGGGTAGAGGATTTGGAGCTCACTCTAGAAGGTTTTGAGGACCGCCACATACCGCTCCTTGGTGACTATCACTGCTGCGCCAGATTCTTCGATGAAGATTAGTCCTATGATGCCTCTGACCGAGATTGCAGCCCACACCGTGCAATTAGGAGAGTGCAGGGGCTTGTTGGCTACTTAATTGGGTATGGAGGACCCCCAGAAGACATTTGTCTTGGAGTTCGCCTTTCCGTCAAGATAGAAGTGGGCTTCATCTGAGGTCCAAAGGAGGTTAAGGAAATCTGGTGTCTCCTCGATCTTATCGAGCATCTTGACTGCCATAGCGCTCCTCTGCTTCTTGTCTGAGGCTGTAAGGGTCTGCAGCGTCTGTATTTTGTATGGGTAAGCCCTGATATCGTTCACCAGCACTCTCCTGCAAGTCTCACGGGAGATACCGAGGGACTGACTTCGCTTACGCACAGAGCGTTTCGGACTCTCCTGGAGAGACTCTCTCACACTTTCGACCAGCTCGGCTGCCCGCTTCTTGGGACGTGCCGAATGGCTTGGACGGTTCTCACTGGCAGCGTTGAAGTTCTCCACGGTCCCATACTTCTCGAAGTGGTCCACCCAGTTCTGAATTCTGCTTTTGGATGGAGCCTTTTCACATCCGAACTGATGCATGAAACTGTCCTGGGTTTTCTTAAACGAGCCTGTCTTGTAGTAAAATTTAACACAGTGTATTCTTTGTCCCAGCTCCCACTGAAGTATTGGTGTACTCACGGTCGTTGATTCTGCCATGTCCTGTAAAATAAGGGCAATCGGTGAATAAGTAAAGGAGATATCACATAAAGTGTACACGGGGCCCGTTTTTTTTTTGAGTCACCCTGTATTACTAAAATATTCATATAAAATCAGAATTACGTCAGTCATTTAATTTTTTATATGAAAAATAAGATCATTATTTCTGGTGACCTAAAGAAAAAATAACCCCCAACCGTTTAATTTTATTATAGAATGGGGAATTTCTTTCCGAATTCATTTCAAGCCGGGGTAAGTCAGGGATGGTTA
The DNA here is from genome assembly GCA_963556195.1 of Sepiola atlantica. Classification (NCBI taxonomy): domain Eukaryota; kingdom Metazoa; phylum Mollusca; class Cephalopoda; order Sepiida; family Sepiolidae; genus Sepiola; species Sepiola atlantica. Next base: position 123,772,269 of record OY744519.1, on the reverse strand, counting down.
TTTGACTTGCTATTTGTCGTCTAATTTCCCCTCATATTCTGAACAGGTTTGTTCAGCTAGTAGAAAAGTACATGTTTTACTCGCTAACTTTTGCCTGAGAAGATGGAACTACATATATTTATTTATATATAAATAAATATTATCAAAAGTTATGGTAAACAAGACAAAATATTTTAGATTTTGATTTTGTATCATCCGATGAAATATCATCCGATCTAAATCAATAAAAATGAAAAGAAATGAATTTATCTTGAATTTGTCTATTACAGGATAGGTATTGTTTATATTTTCCCGCTAAAAATTATGATGCTGACAATTCGATAATGTGTTTGTGATCATGCGTATTATTTTATATATTGTTATTATAGAGGTGGTGTTGTGGAGGCCGAACAAAAAATGTATACATTCAAGAGTTCATGTGTTATGGAAATTAAAGAAACAAAACAGAAGTATAAATTAACACGGTAAAACGGCCAGAATTAGTTTAGAGGCGGAACGAACGCACGTGTTTAAATGTAATTCTTAAAATAGCTATTATTACATTCTCTCCCTCTCCCCACCTCTTTCTTTCTATGTTTTCTCCAAAATAATGTACATGGGACAATGAAATAAACAATATTTATTTTGTGTGCACACGTATTCGCGTTTACTAATTTGATTATTAACTTTCGACCCGGCTACAGACAGACATGTCATCTTAATGAAAAATCACCGATCATAGACGTGACCAGTCATCATCATGATCATCATGATCATCATGATCATCATGATCATTATGATCATCATCATCAGCTTCATCATCATCATTATAACAACCACTTAATGGTGAAGATAAACGTGAGCCTACTGAGTAGTTGTCTAATGATCAACTCGCTCGCCATCTTGGAACGCACTCTGGTGAGGGTATCTGAGATCCATTTGTGAACGCAAGTATAGTCAGTAGAGATAGGCACACGGTGTATTTCTTTTTCCCCTTCACTCACTTGATTCAACCACTCGCTAATAGTTTTAATGTATCTTTGCGTCTTAAGAGAAATAGTGATTCGGTGTTCTTCAGCGTTGTCATCTGATTTACATGTGCCGTTCGTACACCCCACAAAATAATGTGAATTAGATTGTAAAAATAAGAATTCTCTTTATTCTATATAATCAATAAGGATAATATGGAAGTAAAGATACTTATTTTTAGTTATGCAAAAAGAACTTTTAATTTTCTCATCTTTTTGTTTTTGCTGGGGATGGGGCATCCTACCGGATGCCAGACATTCACCCGCCATTTCAGAGACTCCAACCGAGATATCTTTTTAAAATTTTAACAGTCCGTTTTAGTAAAATTGTATCTCTCTCTAGCACTTGGTTCACCGGCTATATTCGCCAAGTAGTTTTGAAATTATTTTCATTAGTCCGGTTGCTCCTATAATTACTGGGATGATGGAGATCTTCATAAGATTCCAGTTTTTTTTCATGTCGTGCATAAGACTTTATTATTTCGTAATCTTTTCCCTTTTAGCTCTGTTCAAACCAGCATCATTAGGGACACTGACTTTAACTAGGGTTGCTACTTTCTCCCTTTTGTCCCATATCACTATATCAGGTTTAACAGCTCCGATTTCTGGATATGTAGCTCAAGAGATTGCATAGTCATAGTGGATGGTGTATAACTTATTTCCACCTGTTCTTTCTGGTATATACTCTCAGGACTTGCTTCTACACTGGATATGAAACTTTTTACATATAGTACAGTGAAGATATTCGTAGACTTCGTTGTGTCGCATTGTATAGTAGTCATCCCCCAGCAGAACCTTACAACTGGATGTCAGGTGGCTCACACTCTCTATGGCAGAACCGGCACTTGTTATTGTTGCATCTTTTTAAAAGCATTGGTCATCAAGCCTTGATTTTGGACAGACATTATTATTCTCTCCTGATCATAGTGGAGCGATCCTTTTTCCAGCCTGTTTACAGAGCCTTCATTATCTATATATTCCTGGGATAGTTCATCTAGGAAATACTTTAAGGGATATATCATAGTTTATGAATTTTCAAATGAAATAAAAGTGGAATAAATTGTGTTACCGGATGTGGCTCAACGGGTTGCGGGTACGTCTGGTAGAATATAAATCGAAACCATTTCTTTGAGAAACCATTATTAGCATAGTCTTCTCTTTGTACTCAGTCACTCAACAGAGAAACTCGGTGTAAGTTTTTGGTTAACCAATTTGCTGTACGCAACAATAGGAATGTTTTTATGATACTGTAATGGTGTAGACATTTATCAAGATGTGACATTTTGATATTGGGCCTGATCCTGTTAGTAAATAAAAACGTGCGCTTGATAAGAGAGAACTTATTCAATCAGGGGAAATGATAAGAGAACTGCGAAAATAAGAATTGGCAATTAAAGAAAGAGACAGAGAGAGGGGGGAGAAATAGACAGAAAGAAAAAGACAGAGAGAGAAGCATATAAAATAGAAGAAAAAAACAATGGCTATTCTCAAGATGCGTCCATTTACTATTTGCGTTTAGCGATGTTAATTAATTATAAAAATTGACGACATTTGCATTTTAAATAAGTATGATTTTTATTTTCATATTTTATGCAGATACCTTTTCGTAGAAAGCGAAAGAGAGGGGCCCGCAGATGGCGAGTTATGGTTGTCATAGCTATTGAGGAATAATATCTTATTTTAATTTAATTTTTAAAGTACCCAACCTCCGATGCAGTCCTTTACCGATACAAGAATCAGATACGTTCAAGACTTTGCTATCTAGTGAGGGGGCTGTTCTCTTCTCTACAACCCCTTTTCTCATAGAGACTTTGCTAGTCTTTCTATACTCTATCGTTATTTCAATAAGAAGGTGCTCGACTGAGCTCCAATCTACGGCTTCTCCTTCTGAGAGATTCACATCCAGATCTCGCCTTCTGTACCTAATATCAAACGTGATTTCCATTAAAAGAGAAGATTTCCAAGAACTTCACATCTGTGAATTATGTTACTATGGGAATGCTTCCCTGAAGGCTGCAACGTGGTCGTCTTACAATTTAATATCAGCAAATACTTATCAAAGCCGTCTTTATAAGTAATAAAAGGTTATTCATTCTATCCACACCGCTTATATTATCCATCAGCATTCAGATGACAATTTACCCATCTCGTTAACACTTATACTCGGGTAACTCTTGGCCTTTATAAGTGGTCACTCATTAATAAATTAAAAAATGTCAAAATTAAGCTTAACGGATCGATGGGAAAAGTCTCTTATAGAGATGTGAGCACTTTTAAAAAAAATTATATTCCAAAGATGCGTGACAGACAGACGAAAATGCTATTTCAAAAATAATCAGTACAAACTGACAAAAAATGCCTTTTAAAATGTAAACGTCATAAATCGAGGATGGACCGATGGACAGAACCTCTTATAAAAATGCGTGGACGCATATAAATATGCCATTTCAAAACATAAATGTAACAGACAAAGGGAAAATGTTATTTCAAAGGTAAACATGACCAATTGATGAAAATTCTATTTAAAACATAATCATAACAGATCGACGGAAATTTATTTTAAACGAAAGCGTAATAGACCGACCGCCCGACCGACGACCGACAGACAGAGCCTTTTATGGAGACGTGTGGACGTATCTAAAAGTGCTATGTCATAGTAAAGCTTCAGAGACCGATGTAGATACTATTTAAAACTTAAGCGTAGCAGACCTACCGATCGAAGTGCAGACTATCGGATAGATATGCTTAAACTCTTCTAAAATATGTGAGTGATAGTGTAAGTGATGACGAGTTATCTCCCCTATTTTACAGGTACCTATTTAAAGTGTGCATAAATCGTTTCATACCGCATGTATTTAGGCGGCCATGCGTTATTGTAGTTATATTACAATTTGTATTAACGGGCAAATATGAGGCGCAAAGAGGTAAGGACGCGTTACATTCTCTTTCTATTTATTAACTTGTTTTTTTTTTGCATATATCAAGTGTTATAGAAAATAATTCATGTTTATTTTCAGTTTTCACCTAGACAAAAACGATTGCTGTTATTACGAAACGCTAATTGCGAAATAAACACAACGTCTTAACCAGTCGATCTCTCATTCGTCATTCGTTTTTCGGTGCTACCGTAAGAAAGAAGGAAGAAAGAGAACATAAAAAGGAAAAAAGAAAACTATAATGAATGAAATAAAAAGACAAGAAGGAGGGAGAAATGTGAATAATGTTGGAAAGAAAGGGAGAACGAAAAGGGAAGAGAAGATTGGGGTGAAGGAAAATGAGTAGAAATAAAACACTAAAAGAGTGTTGAAAAATGAATGAAAGGATGAGATAAGTAAGGGAAGGAGTACAAAGTGTATGAGGTGGACGGTAAGAAGGGAGAAGTAAACGAGAAAGGAAAGTCAAACAAAAAGAACATAGAAAATAGAAAGGAAAGAGAGGCTGTAAGCGTCAAAAGAAAGAAAATAAAATAGTATAGAATAAAATAATGTAGAAAAGAAGAAGAAATAGCAATAAAAGAAAAAAAATTAGAAGGATAGTAAGAAAAGAAAGAAAGCGTGGAAGAATTTAAATCTAAAGAAAGGAAATGATAAATGAACGCGAGTAAGAATCGAAAGAAAGTAAGAAAAGTAAAATGGAAATTATAACGAAAATGGAATGAAAGTAAGAAGAAATAAAAGTAGAAATGAAAAAAGGAAGAGAAACAGAAAGAGAATAAAAACGGAGAGAAAGTAAGGGCGAATTAAAGTAAAGAACAAAGAAAGAGAGAAATTAAAATGAAGATGATGTTTTAAAAAGAAGTAAAATAATAATAAGTAATAAAAAAGAGAAGGAGGAAATAAACAAAAGAAAAAAGAAAGAGAGAACTGAAAGTAAAGATGGTGTTAAAGAACAAAGTAAAGAAATAAGAAGTAATAAAGAAATGAAAGAGGAAAAGTATGAAAAAGATAAGGAAAAGAAAAAAAAGAGAGAAATGAAAATAAAGATAGTGTTAATGAAAGAAGTTAAGTAATAAGACTATAGAAAATAAAGATGAACAATAGAAAGTAGATAAAGAAAAGAAAATAGAAAAGAGAGAATTGAAAATGAAGATAGAGTTTAAGAAAGAAGTAAAGTAATACGAAGTAATAACGAAGGGAAAGAAGAAAAAGTAGAACAAAGATAATAAAAACTGGAAAGAGAAAAGTTGAAAACAGATAAAGAAAAAAGAAAGAGAGAAATGAAAGTAAAGATGGTGTTTAAAAAGAAGTAAAGTGATAAGAAGTAATAAAGATGGGAAAGATAAAAGTGAAACAGAGATATAGGAAAGGAAAAAAAAGAGAGAAATAAAAATGCAGATGGAGTGAAAGAAGTAAAGTAATAAGAAGTAATAAAGAACAGAAAGAGGAAAAGTAGAAAAAAGTTATGGAAAAGAGAAACGAAAGTGAAATGAAAATAAAGATAGTGTTAATGAAAGAAGTTAAGTAATAAGACTATAGAAAAGAAAGATGAACAGTAGAAAAGAGATAAAGAAAAGAAAAAAGAAATAGAGAAATGAAAGTAAAGATGGTGTTAAAGAACGAAGTTAAGTAATAAGAAGAAATCAAGAAAAAGAAAGAGGAAAAAAGAAAAGAAATAAAGAAAAGTAAAAAGAAAGAGAGAAATGAAAATGAAGATGGTGTAAAAGAAAGAGGTAAAGTAATAAGAAGAAATCAAAAAAAGAAAGAGGAAAAAAAGAAAGAGGAAAAGTAGATAAAATATAAAGAATGTAAAAAGAAAGGGGGGACAAGGAAGAAACGAAGAAACGAAGAAAAAGAACTATAATCAAAGGAAAGGAGTGTGGGAGGAAAAGGAAAGAGGAAAGAAAAATAAGAAAAATAAAAGGACAGAGAAATGAACGAAAGGTAGAAGTAAACTCGCCAATAAAAAATCAGTCTGAGTTGAGTTTTAATCGATTGTTAAATTAATATTTGTCACGTGCGGTCTTCGAATAAATGGAGGTTTTTATTCGGGAAAAGAAAAATCAACAGCAATCGAAAATCGAATCAAGATAATTGAAAGTTCAGCTTTTTCTCATAACCAGTCATAAAGGGATGGAAAAAGTGTATATATATATATATATATATATATATATATATATATATATATATATATATATATATATATGTATATATGAATAGATGAAAGGATAAAATAATCCGACGGTAGGAAATTAAAATGGAATAAGCGGAAGACCTAAAAAGCTCAACGTTTCGCCCAAATGTTATATGTGCTTTGTCAAGAGCGAACGTCTTTTGTCATTTTTTTCGTTCGCTCTTGACAAAGCCCATATAACATTTGGGCGAAACGTTGATTTTTTAGGTCTTCTGCTTATTCCATTTTAACTCTCTCTCTCTCTCTCTCTCTCTCTCTCTCTATATATATATATATATATATATATATATATATATGCAGAGAGAGAAGAGAGAGAGAATGGTAGTTTGTTTGAAGCATTGCTAGGAATTGTATTAAGGTAATAAGAAGTCGTAAGGAAATGCAGACGGCCGGATTGGTGAGAAGCTGGCAAGAACAAAAATAAACACTCAAATGTTAGGTCTTACAATTATCTTTTTATTTGTCTTTTAAATCTTACATAATAAACGTGTCCCGACGATTGGAAATCATTTGATATTTTGGTTAACGCGTCTTTTTAGTCAAAAAGGCACAAAAGAAAAATTTGCGGGCCCCTCTCTTTCGCTTTCTATGAAAAGGTATCTGCATAAAATATGAAAATAATCTGAGCCTGCTGACAAAAGAATGTTTGTACGTGTATGATTTTTCTTCAAAGAATCATTCTGAGGAAGTCTGACAATAAAGACGAAAGGTTGATTAATACATAAATATTCTTTTGGTTTTCCTTTTCCATATATATATATATATATATATATATATATATATATATATATATATATATATATATATATAAATCCACTGCGCCACGTGGAATTCAGTTCTAAGTGGCAGTCATCTGAAGGTTGAACGTTCAATCATCAGTGTGGGCGATACGAAGAATTGCGAATTACTGAAGACTTCTTTCACGTCATGACAGATGGAACGAGAGTATGCTACCCCCGTGGATTTAATAAAAAGTTCCGTTCGAAATTCCGTCCAGATTACCGAGTTCGACAGAAAAAATCCCAAGTTCAATAAAGTACACCTGAAGAAGATCGGAGGTTACTTCGGCCGAAACGTTGTGATAAATAACCCAAGATGAGAACAGTAGTCCGAATATACCAAATTCTACAAATTATCAACCCTCATCTAAAAAATTTCGAAACATAAAAAATGCTGCTATTTTGTCTGCAAAGAAGGTGGGCGCCAATTAACGAATTTCTCACAACTGATAGTATCCTATATCTATACAAAGCCGCAATTCGCCCATGCATGGAGTATTGTTACCATATCTGGGATGGTGCGCCAATCACTAGTTTCTCCCCCTTGAAAAGGGTGCAAGACAGTCTATAACCTAATAGGCCCAATAGTGTCTACCGAGCTCCATCCCCTGTCCCATATTCGCAACATTGCATCCCTGTGCTTGTTTTACAAGTACTTCAACGTTATGTGCTCCGACGAATTTTGTGCATTTGTGCCCCTTTAACGTCAATACTCCAACAAACCCGACAATCAGCAAAATCCCATCTCTTCATTGTAGAAGTTCCCAGATGCCGGATGCTTTCTACTCTAATAGTTTTTTTTCCTCGAACAGCATGAATTTTGAATATTCTTTGTGTTCATTGTTTTCTCGACTGTACGCACATGTAGAAAGTTAAATGTAATGTGTACAAACATCTTGCTGAACAACTCCCTACTTAGGATGCTCCTATAAATCTGACCTATAATTCAAAGTATCCTCTCACGTCTCAGTGGCAATATACCTTGTTTGGGGGGAATTGAAGTACAAAAACGTTTTGGCCAGTCTACATTTTATAAAAATAACTTCTTAAAGTAATGGATAACATTTCAGTAGCTAAAGTGCGTTCGAATTGATTTACACAAAAATATAACCACTTAACTATTTATAAAAATGCAGGATACCCGCCTTTGTGCCACATTATAGCTGTCTCTGTCTGAAGAAAGAAAGACTGCGCACAAAATAACAAAATCAAACAGTTAGACATTAAGGAAAGGACTCAAATAGAAATGTTACGCAAAGAAGGCTACTTTCAAATATAACTCGCCAAAACGTTGAAGAGTTTTAGACACGGAGAAAGATATTCGTTACAGCGACAGTTAAAAAGTAGCGCAAATGTTGACAGAAAAAGAGCTGAAGCGCTAAAAGTGACAACTGTTGCAGAAGATAAATATTTGATTATTGGGATCCAAAAAAAATGGAGGAAAACGGCTCCGGTGTTGACAGATCAACTTAATTCCTCTTGACAGCAACCAGTAAAAGCATCGACAGATGAGCGGAACTTAGAAGGATGGGTTAGTGCAATGGTGCAAAGTAATAAAAAAAGTCACCTTGTACGCTATACGTATAACCAAAAAATACTGTTATGGACAAAAAAGCGCACATGCTAAATATTGAAAGAGTGGCTAAGTATGTCGTGGACAGACGTCCAAATTTGAACTTTTGGCAAAATTGTTACGTCTGACCCACACCGTCAACGGAAAAATAAAAATGAGATTCTATTTTATGCGATTGGAAACATTTTAAAAAACATTTTAGATTTTAGAGTAGGGCTTTAGTTTATTTTATAAATACAACGTAAAATGATTATTCACTTCCTACCTAGAAAGTGTTATTCATCACTCACTTCTAAATCACGTAGGATAGAAATAATGATATTATTTTATTTCCGAAATTAGGGCCATTTTTAAAATACTGTATACTCTGTCTGTTCTACGCTATGTGTTCAAAGACTTGGAGACCGTCTTTTATCTCTAAGTTCCACAAAACTTAACGATAGCGGATGGACTCCATTAGTTGAATGAAACATATAAAGATGAGTTTCATGCAATAAATACCTTTTCTTCTTTGCATATCTTTGAAGCATGTAGTCAGACGACAGTTTCCCACTTTTTTACGCAGTCCTTTGCATTATTTTTATACTCTGCAAGATCTTTCAATCTGTACTGGTTGGACAGTAGGAAACAGGCAGGCCAGTGTTGCGTCGTATGGTCATCCTCTCCACATTCACAGTCAGTTTTGTAGACCCATCTACTCATAGCAACTTTTGATCGCCCCATCTGGTTCTCAGGCAAGTGAGTGTTTTCTACGTGGGCCAGAGTGCTTCTGAATCAGGAGGGAGGACCTCAGAAGGGGGATTCCCATGTCAGTAGGAGGGGTAGTTCTCTAGCTGTCTGATCGACAGCTGTAGTCTGGTCTGTTCCTGAGATGTTGTTAGGGGTTCAACATCGCTGAGGAAGCTTCTCATTGACTTCAGTTGTTGGGTCGTTGGTTAACGTCCATGAAATAAGATGGAGTTCATCACTGATAGTCTTTGTGATCAAGACTGACGATGTCTGAATAAGAAACTAGAAATATTTACCAGGCATAGATACAAAATAGCCACAAGTTATAGAGATTGAATAAAGTTCACTTTAGGATAGCTACTAAAAATAGAAAAATATGACCTGCTTAAAAGATAAAGTGCATCTCAATTGTGTATATGTGTGTGTTTGTATATGCATGTATGTCTATCTAGATATGTACGCGCCTGAGTATCATAAATAATGCTCCATAAGTTTTAAACCAGAATAATTAACAATAATAAAATATATATGTACGCATTTAAGACATCCACACTGATACTCGTTCCTTGAATCCTTTAACTTTCGCAAAAAGGTCATCAAGATAAAATGTTGTCGTTGATCAAAGTTAAGTGTGAGTTCCAAGTAGTTCAGAGTAATAACAAAAAATGCAAGAGAGATTTCGAAGGAAATCAAAGACAATGCGAATTGATGTTTATACAGTCACGTGTCAACCCTGGATTTGAAAGGTGTCGAAAACTATTCACAGTGTCATTTTAACAACTTCGCCTGAGAAAGCTTAGCATCATAATGATGTAGTTGAAGCATGTTTGCATATATGACAAAATATTGTTATAAACAAAATAAATACTATATATATATATATATATATATATACATATATATATATATATATATATATATATATATATATATATATATATATATATATATATATATATATACGTGTGTATGTGTTGTTTTTGTTTTTCTTCAGTTAAATCAAATATAGCGTCAGTTTTAGATTAAATGCACGTGTGGTTTTGAAAGAAATCGACCCAAAGATATGTTTTCTGAAGTCAGTTTTCGATATTTAGATAATTATCTGTTTTTTTTTAATTTTCTTTTTGATAAAGTATCTTTGCTAGTAACGATTCAAGAAATGTTCGTGAAACTTTCATTGTCTTGACAAATGGAGAAACGGCTGTTGAAATGAATCTTTTTTTCTCTTTTACTATTATCTATTTATAAATGCTCTGTGATTATGAATTAAAATTTGTTGAACACTGAAGGTTTGACCACAAAAAAGAAATTAATATATATATATATATATATATATATATATATGTGTGTGTGTGTGTGTGTGTGTGTGTGTGTGTGTGTGTGTTGCTCCCCATCTGGAGGGCATCACATCAGTGAAGAGAAAACAAGCGTTATGGTAAAAATGCTTTTTCGAATTATTAATTGAATTCGTTCAAAAAGTATCGCGAACAAAAGTAAACAAATAAATTATATATATATATATATATATATATATATGTGTGTGTGTGTGTGTGTGTGTTGCTCCCCATCTGGAGGGCATCACATCAGTGAAGAGAAAACAAGCGTTATGGTAAAAATGCTTTTTCGAATTATTAATTGAATTCGTTCAAAAAGTATCGCGAACAAAAGTAAACAAATAAATTATATATATATATATATATATATATATATATGTGTGTGTGTGTGTGTGTGTGTGTGTGTGTTGCTCCCCATCTGGAGGGCATCACATCAGTGAAGAGAAAACAAGCGTTATGGTAAAACTGCTTTTTCGTATTATTAATTGAATTCGTTCAAAAAGTATCGTAAACAAAAATAAACAAATTATATATATATATATATATATATATATATATATATATATATATATATATATATATATATATATATTCTCAATCTCGAATTCCCCTATTTACGCTTTGTATTTCGGGACTGCTATTGACGTTGGATTAGTGAGCTAGATGTATATAAATGATTACATAATTAAATTTCACTATTCCTAGTTTAGTAGAAGACAGCATTTTGCTTGAAAGAGGCAATAAGTTCAAAAATATTGACATGTCAATGAATGCCATCCTGATTACTTATATATTTTTTATGTCTCTTCTATTCATGGTATTCAGTACTTTTACATTCAGGATGCACCACTTACCATATCTACCAGAAACTGACAAAGATCCATCAAATGAAAAGTTGTAGTCCATGTCTGTTTCTTAGTTCGGGAACTCTAAGTGTTTTCTAATCTGATATATTCTGAAACTACATTACTAAGTATACTGGAATGCGTATATTTCATTTTGATCAAAAGTGAAACAACATTACTGTAGGGTCTCCGTTTGTGATTGATATAACGTTTTTTCACTTTTATTCACCCCCCTCCAAAAAATAGACATATTACCACTGATCCATAAGGGGCTTCTGCAAAAGTATATTTGCTGAAGACACCACGCTCTATATTCGACATGTAGGAAAAACAAACACACGCAGATCGAAGGAAATGGTCGAATCTTTAGAAAATGACCCCCGGTCTATAGTGGAATGGTGACATAAGTGGGTGGTGACATTTAATGCTACTAAGACAAAGCTACTGCATTTTAACAATTATAATATACCTTTTCAACCATCGATACCCATGACTACCCTACCTGAGAGTTCATCATTAAAACTACTAGGGCTAACATTCACAGATGCCTTGGAACAAATATATAGAAGACATTGCTAAGGCTGCTTCAATAAAGGTGGACTCTCTCTACTGAGCAAGAAAACTTCTCACACCTGCCAGTATCTTATATCTCTACAAAGCCACCATTCGCCCATGTATGGAGTATTGTTGTCACATCTGAGCTGGTGCACCAAACACTAGCCTCTCCCTCTTGGACAGGATAAAAAAAACCTCTAATCTAATAGGCCCCTCACTATTAAACATCCTCCAGCCTCTGTCCCATCACCGCAATGTTGCATCCTTATGCCCCAACAAATATGCTACACTGGTGGACCTTCTACGTAAAAAAAACCCGATCAACCCGTCAGTCAGCAAGATCCCACCTCATGCACTGTTGAGGTTCGCCAGATACCGGGGAGCTTTCTACTCTAATTGTTATTTCCTCGTACTGCTAGCGTCTGGAATTCTGTTCCTGCTTCCTGTTTCCCCTGACCGTACTAGCATGCATACATTAAGATGTAATGTGAACAAGTATCTCGCTGAACAACTATCCATATAGGATTCCCCTAATTCACAGTAGTCCCTTACGTCTCAGTTACATTGTTCAATGTTTGGAGTGAACATAATACAAATAAATGTGGGCCCAAAGTGTTAAACGTTGGACTCCCGCGAAGGGAAATACGACGTTTTACTTAATTTTATTAATAACAAAACAATTATATAAATGTTAATATAGGGTCCAATTCCTGTAGCGGGGATGCACATGGGTGGTCATTGATTTCTCCGTAGATCGTCGAGTTAATACTATGAATCTACCGAAATATATTTCAATTAATGTCACTTTACTCCCACCCAATAAATGCCTAGTAGATCATTGGGCCCCACATTAAAATTTGAATATAATAAAATGAACAATTCAGGATTGGAAAAGGTAATATGGATTTATCGCAAATAGACATGGGGTTACTTCTTCGATCACGGACTATGATGTTAAAGGAGATATATACATGCAAGTTTGTTATTTATTTAAATAATCTTTTTAAAAATTCACTTAGAAATTCTTAAGTGAAGCTATCTTAATAAATTTATTGAGAATTTGAAGTGAAAAATAGAAGCTTAATATTTCGTTATACGATAAAATAGAGCTTAAGATATATATTTAAAATTAATATATGGTTCGATATGTTCGTAAAAATTGTCTTTGTGTTAATTTTTCTTTGGAAAAATTGATTTAAATACATTTGTAAACCTAGATATATTAATGCATGTACTTTCACACACACACACGCACACACACACATACACACACACGTATATATATATAGAGAGAGTTAGAATCCGATCTTAATCTTAGATCATATTTGGAAAGCTTTCCAAATATGATCTAAGGTAAATATCGGATTCTAACTCTATGATGAGATCTCAGTTTATAATAACCGTTGATCGATAACATCGACATGCCAGTGTTGCACATTTTGTACATGTCTGTGTAAATAAAAATAATCATGTATATATATATATTATAATATATATATATATATATATATATATATATATATATATTATATTATATAGAAAATCCTCAATGAGATAACTATACAATAAATCAATATCTTGAAAATATCAGCAGCTCAATATTTAGTGGAATATAGCTCAATATAGAGATATTGACGATTAAAAAAAAATTCAAATTAAGTTCCAAATAATTAACTATCTTCATTTCTGAATTATTTATTGAGAATACTTTTTTGTGCTTTGGTAGTTTTTTGTGGAATTTTGAACTTTTTTAGATATGTATATTGATAAGTTAGTTTTGTATTGCACTTATGATATTTATAATTTCGTTAAAATAAGTAGCAGCAATTGTAATTTTGATGATTCAACGGATGACTTAAAATAAATGCTGCCTTGAAAAAGTTGTAAACAAACATTTGAATCACCGAAGTCTCTCTCTCCTCCCCTCCCTCTCTCTGCCTCTCTCTCTCTCTCTCTCTCTCTCTATATATATATATATATATATATATATATATATATATACAACTATTTGTCTTGTTTATTATCTATGTACATATACGTTTCGTCCTTTAATCGAGGCTTGTCAGCATAGAGATATAACTATTCACTACTGGTCGCGTGATTCGAAACAACGGGCTTCGAGTATGCTACAACTCAAATTCCAACATCTAGATCCCATGGTCACCGCTGAATAGCTAAATAAACACTGATGATTTTAACATTTATTTCGGCGGCTTCACATCAAGAGAGCGCTCACTTTAATGAAAGAAACGCTGCATTTATAGCTAGCGACATCATCCTGTGTTAATACTACACTTACAGTGCCAATTACGGGGGTTTTCTAGGGGCTACAAATGATATATATATATATATATATATATATATATATATATATATATAATAAATTGAATTGAATTTTGATTTGGCTTTTGCTTTCTCTAATTCCTTTCCACTCTCCTTCATATATATATATATATATATATATATATGAAGCTCAATTCGGATTTTTTCAACAACTCTACTGGCACATCTATCATCACACAGACTTTCTGCTCATTAATACTGACATTTTTTAAAACTATTTGCTTTAAGCAGAATTTTTTTTTAAAATGTCAAGTCTTCAAATTAATATTTACCAATAATTAGCAATATATTTGTTTTTCCTTCTGAGGATGAGCGTTATTTCTTTGAAAATCCATGGGTTAAAGGACATTCTCATATTTTATTCCTTGCTTAAACATTTAATTATAATAAATTTGTAAAGTAGGTAACTTTACTTTTGTTTTATTATTTAATTCTTACCTATATATATATATATATATATATATATATATATATATATATATATATATATATATATATAGTTAAACGCGTGCAAAAACCTTCCCGTTTTGCGTTCTTCTTCTTTCCTATGTTTTGTCGTTATTCAATAAATTCTGAAAACTTTACTTTTTCTGATGACGTTCATATAATATTCTCTCGTTTTTGATGATTTATACCTGTCTTTAATTATTTTTTCCTTTTCTCTTCTTCACACATCATGTCTTCATGGTATTTTATTTCATAATATATCGTGCATTTTATATATATATATATATATATATATATATATATATATATATATATATATATATATATATAATGATTTGTTTTACTTTACCTCGATTTTTACAGAATTTCATTTGAATATCCACGAAGTGAATACTTTTGTAACCTTCTGTAGTCACTTCTTCACCGGACGACTTGATAAGACTTTGTATCTTTGTACGTTTATCGCGGGCGCTGGATAATGGCTTGACGACGACCCAGCGCCAGCCTTATTTCCTGAACCGTAATTCATTTTCCCGAACCGCAACCATCAATCGCCCCTCTCCTCTTTTAAAAGGAAAATGCCAGTCGGTAAGACAAAACTGACAGGCCATGGAGACGGATCGAAGTGAAGAGCATGTTGCGTCAATGGCATAGTTTCTGCTTTCCTATCAAGTCCATATTTAACGCAGTCTTCTCGGGCACGTTATCTGAACGCGCGCACCATTTTTCCTCCGCATGTGACCCGCTCGTTTACTCATCCATCACCGGTCGTCTGCAAGCGAACATTTGCCATTCCGATAACTGTTCCGCTGCCGAGGCAGAATCAATACGCCCAGTTCATCACCGTGCTACATCAATTCCCTCCCGCCGACCGTCGAAACCTGCGATCGAAGCCAAAAAGAAAGATTAGTAGATTCCCTGAGATGGCCGTCGTCACGAACGCCCCGAACCCCATTTCTTTTTCCTTTGGTCAACCGATTCACCCATTTCTCTTACCTGATTAATACCGAGACGGTCGATTGATCAAACTGACCACGCCTTGGTTGAAACGAAACGTCCTCTGGTCAAGGTGTAGAGGAGCAAAGAAAAGATGGCGTGATACGAGTGAAACACTCATCAGAACCTTTTAATATCCTGTGATATTCTTACTAATTGCGAGCGCCCTCTTTCGGGCTGTCGGTCAAACTAACAAATGGACGCTTCTCATGATCGACCTAGTAAGGCTTCAATTAAAATTAATAGGAAACAACTGCTGAACGACTTGCACATATCATTATAGTTGAATTTACTGGCTTGTTTACAGTGACCAAATTCAAATCTTTCGTGATCAGCCGAATCGATAAACTCGCGTACTATGGAATCGGCTACGCCGAGTTTGAATTCTGGCTGATCAAATTAGTTAACATATATTCACTAATACTGTCAAAAAAGTTTTAACACATAATTTTACCCGCACTATGGGTAAAATAGTAATAAGTCCTGCAATTTTAGTGTTTAAACATATATTTCAGGATCCTGTTAGATAGGAGCAGTTAGGTTCCTGTATTTCTTTTCTTGGATTCAGTAAAATATAAAAATCAAAATAGATAATTAGAACTTTTTGTTTAATAATGAGATTTAAAATTAAAATTATTTTTTTGGAGACAAATTAAAATATTTATTCAATGAATAACAACAAATACTAGTTAATTAATAAAATATTCTTTTTTAAAACCAATGTGTTTCCGCGAATAGTGGCCATGGAGACATTCTCTTAATACGAAATCAATTCACGATGGTCCCCAATGTGGGGAGCCATTAACAGACCAATACTATTGAGGAAGTCTCGCGTGGTGAGGCTTATCGCTCTAATCGTCGCTATAAATAATTAAAACTACTTAAATAAATACACATTTTTACAGATTTCAAATGGTCTCATTTTTAACAATAAACAAGTTCCTTACATTAACCGGACATGAAATGGTTTGATATTTTTTTGTGTATTTTTTATTTTTTACTTCAATTCACCCCAAACGAAGCATGCTACTACTGAGATATAAGGGCTACTTTGAAATAGGGGCCAGACTTATAGGGGCATTCTAAGTCAGGATTTGTCCAGTGAAATGCTTGTTCACATTGTATATTAATTCTTGTATGTTGGTACAGTCGGGAAAACAGGGAGCAGGTAGAGAATTCCAAAGCAAGCAGTTCGAGAAAAGAAGTTCAAAGCCTTCCGGCATCTGGGTACATCTACAGTGAAGAAGTGTGATTTTACTGCTTGTCGGGTTTTTCGGAGGTATTTAAGTTGAGGGGCCACAAGTGCAGCAAGTTCTTCGGAGCACATTCTGTTAAAGTACCTGAAAAAGAATTTCTTACGCAATATCAACTTTTGGGGTTATTTACTGTTGAAACACAATATATTGTAAGCAATACATTGTACACACATTGCTATTTATGCAGTATTAGACCGGAAGGGTTGTTGGATAATGGCCGTGTGAGGCCGGACGCATGTTGAAGTGGACGTATGCGTGGACGATCGTTTGTTTTGGCCTGCGCGATTTAGTGCGGGTGTACCCGTACAACCGAGTTCAAAATAAACTGGTTCTCACAGTTGAAGCTCACAAACGTTGACAGGACCACCACGTAAACGAGACCTCATGTTAAGAGTCAAAGTGCACCTGCGCATAGGGATTCTGTGACGTCACGGGCTTTTGTGTAGGAAACAGAGTTTTGCCAGTCTGGGTTTTTTAAGCAAGCCGAACAGACGATTTCTCTATGTAGTCTTCAAATGATTAGGGGAATTAAATTCCTTAAGAGAATACAGGCATGAGATTCCTTCTCCCCCCTCATCGAATGACTAAGGACTTAAGCTAGGAATTAACTATGATAGAGTAGTAATTTGGTCTCTACCTTAACGTTGATGAAACATCTCCAAGATCTACGGTAGACTGACGCCTGAATAAAACAAAATCAAAGTAAAAGATTGTTACTTCGTGAATTTTGTTGGGAAGGTTTTTGTTGTAGACCCAGCGGACGGCGATGTTCATGGCAGTACAGAAACGAAGAAAGACTTAACCACTAGACGACATCGAAACGGCGCCCCTCCACGACGAAGAAGAGAAGGTACGAGAAATTAAATATATATGCAACAGGGTTGGTTCATCCTTGGAGTCTAGTGGATTGAACGCTGATGGTGGAATCTCGTTCAAGCTTGGTTTGTCATTAAGTGATTTTACTTTTCTCTCCCTTTTTATAATTAGGATTAACTACTTATATGAAGTGGCGTCATGCTGTAGCTGGAGCGACTTCCATGAAAGAAAATTCAATCGATGTAAATGAGTATTTGAACACAATAAATCCAATAGTATTTGAACTTGTATCCCTTGACCCAATAACTTCAAGAAGTAAAATATTTTTAGCCTCGTCTCATCTTCCATAAACTTCAGTGTCCGTTTCATGGCGAGGGATCACCCCACAGCTTACAGCAACTCTGTCTATATATTCTTATTCAATCCCCAATGAAAGCACTGATGGAATGTTTTGTCCTTGCCTGACTTCGGATGATCGATCTATACTGATATGAGAGATGCATGAGTCTGTGTGTCGGTCTGTATGTTCTTTTGAAGACAAGGGTGTACATGGTTTAACACAGTCAATGGGTTAGAAGTATGGAAAACAGGGTTTGACATCATGAACATCTACGACCATATATATTAGAAGTGTGTTTTATCAGTTAGCTTCATCATGTGACATAGAACGGATTTGAAGTTTGATAATCAATTGAATTTTAGTGGGTAAACATATACTTCAGGTTCCTGGTATATAGTGGCGGTTAGGCGTCTCGGGTCTTTTCTCTTATATTCTGGAAAATGTATATGCTTAGTTTAGTTAAATAAAGTGTATTGTAAACTTAAAATGTAGTCGTCTCCTTCTTCATGTGTATAACAGTCGATCTAAGAGAAAAAGTATGTAAAAAAGATCTTCAACCCGAGTCCAGAAGATGCGGACAATGGACGATTTAAACCATCAGTTAGCATGTGTGCTTGCCTCCTGCTAATTACGTTTAGATCATTAGCCTTTCGGGGATTCAATTAAAAGTAACGGTAAACAACCGCTGGACAATTTAGACATGTGATTAGAGTTCGGTGGTCTGTCTTGTTGACGTCAATAAGTCGAGAGGGTGTATATGATTAACCTAATGGATACTACCGAAGACCATACGATCGACTACACTGAGGTCAAATTCTTTCGGATATGTTGTGAATATGCATACAGTAGTGATGTTAGGAAGGTATGAACTCGTTAACGGTATATGATTATTCCTACCAAATGTTACGTTCTTAAATCTAATAACATAAATGTAGCTACCGAACATAGATACACATAGGTACAATCTTCTCTTATTACTATATATATATATATATATATATATATATATATATATATATATATATATATATATATTTATATATGTGTATGTGTGTTCACTGCTAATCACTGAATTTTAGACATAGATCCCTCAAAACTTAATGCATATCAGCCGAACTTTAATCCAGCAAATATTTGTATTTATCCTGTGAACTTTAGTTGCTCGCTTCTCTTTTCTCTTTTCTTTTATTTCTAGTTCGTTTTTTTCTCTTTTCTCCTCCTTCCGGCTGTCTGAGAGAAAGACCAGCCGCCGGCTTATGAAGAAAACACCTCCCACACACACCAATCAGACAGTTTTAACTGAAGAATCCTCCTCTTTTCTTATTCTCTAACTTCCTTTTCCTTCCCGATACATACGTACCAGAAACAAACAGGCAACAAGAACCCCTATATATACCATTGAGAGGCGACCTCTGGTGGCCGGTTTGTGAAAGAATAAAAAATATTATTTAATTTTAGTTCGCCATTTTCAAGAACTCTGTTCACACCTCATAGAAGGCTTGAATAATAGAATGGTTGTCGAAAATTTCCTACGGAACAATACCAAAATAACAAAAACAAAAACTGAAATCGTGATTTACTTTACTTAGCTTCAAAAATCGTCCAATAAATTCGGCACGAAATTGTAAGTTGCACGTTTACTTATTTATTTTTTCTTGATTCTAAGCTTTTTATTCACTATTATTATACTTCTTTTCCAACTTGTGCGCTTATGATTTTCTGTTGACTGATTACACCTGTATATATATATATATATATATATATATATATATATATATATATATATATATATATAATAAAGTAGCACGGAATCACATAATCACCGGTGCAATAATTTATTTACACCCTATGGTCTTTTAAAGCATCGAGGCGAGGTGATTACATTTTTTAAAATGAAAAAAGAGAAACTCACACTCGCCATTTCAATAAACATATAGAGAGAGCGACATCATATTTAATACATATCTTGAGAGAGGGGGATGAACTATTTGAGATGTATATTTAGGGGGAGAGAGAGTGACAACATATTTTATATATATAGAGAGAGAGGGTGAGATTGCACGATTTATAACGGAAGGCAATACAGTGAGGGGAAAGAGAACAATATATATAGAGAGAAGAGGAAATTGTGTTATTTACAGCGAAAGGTATGTAGGGAGTAGGGAAGGAAGTTAAGGTATCCTAAACGAGGTCAACTTGTCTAGGTCCCCCCAACGGGTAACCCCAAGCTTTTTCATATCGTCATTGAAAGCCTGGTGATAAATAAATCAGCTTGGAATTGGGAGGATAGAAGTTAAGAAAAACTGAAAATAGATTATCAGACAACCAAGGTTAAATACCATGTCATATATATATATATATATATATATATATATATATATATATATATATATATATATATATATATATATATATATTTCAATCGAGTCTATATTAATTTAAAAGCAAAACAATTCAATTTACCCTAAGGTTAACGCGCTTTCTGAGGTAATTAATCGGAAGTCCATACAATTTTAAATAAATTATTTGATTATATAATAATAATAATAATAATAATAATAATAATAATAATAATAATAATAATAATAATAATAATAATAATAATAATAATAAAATTTAAGAAAATATTGGCAATATTATTAATAGCTTATTTGGTTATTTTAAATAAATTATTTGATTATATGATGATAATAATAACAATAAGATTTAAGAAATAGTGACAATATTATTAATATCTATAAAAAAATGTAAATATATATCAGCTATATAAAATATATAAAAAATATAAAATATAAAATATATACTTATATATACATACATATATACACATACATACACACATACACACATATACACACACATATGTATATATATATATATATATATATATATATATATGCATACACATACACACACAGTTCCCCCTCTCTCAAGATATGTATTAAATATGTTGTCGCTCCTTCTATATGTGTATTGAAATGGCGAGTGTGAGTTTCCGTTATTCATTTTAAAAAATGTAATCACCTCGCTTGGATGATTGAAAAGACCATAAGGTCGAGATAAATTATTGCACCTGTGATTATGTGATTCCGTGTTACTTTATTTTGTTCTTGCTCTGTTTATTACATTAAGCTCTCATACACTATTTTCTTCTAGAATTTATTTCGTTCTAACACATTATATATATATATATGTATATATATATATATATATGGAAGAGAGAAAGACAGAACAATTAACCATAGGAAGAAGATGAAACGACAATTTTTACCGGTCCTGTACGGATCTACGAACGTCTTCAGAAAAACGTTGATCCAAACGAAACCGGTCAACCCTCCCGTTTGTTTTTTATTTCGTTCTGTGTAATTAAACACAGTTTCTCCTTTCTGTCTTCCATACATTCTGCCTCCACGACTTATCATTTTGTGATATATCGTGCATTTTATCCTCATACACATATGTATGTATGTCTGTATGTATGTATATATGTATGTATGTATGTATGTACGTATGTACGTACAAAAAGAATACCTGTCCCAGGAAGGGTAAAATTAATTTCGATTACATAACATATTTGCACCACTTTTATGTTCTCTTAAGAAGAGTATAATGAAGATGTAATGCTACATTATGTTGATTCTTACAAACATATGTAAAATTTAAGACTTAAGATTAAGTAGTCTTAAGAAGAAATTGAAATTCATGGAATGTACGAAGAAGTTTAAAACACTTATATGAATCGAAACGGTGTCTAGGTGGAGGTTATTAGTGAGGACATATTTAGTGCCAAACTCTAATTCTAATCAAGGAATAAATCAAATAGTGAAAAATATATAACCAAAATTAAATAATTATATTGAGAATTTTAAAATTCCTAAAGATATTAGGGTATTAAAAAATTAAACAAGTAAAAGTATTATAAATATTACATTTTAAATATGTATTAGTAAATACTAAATATCATTACAAACTTTAAAAGAGTACAAAAGAAAGTGATCATTACTATTATCGACATAAATTATTTTAAAAGAAAATACAGTTGAGAAACTAATTAAAACCAATGTATTTTGCTTTACGTAATAATTTGTAACCTATTTGCGTTTAAAAGTTTAATATTTAATATTTAAAAGAAGTTTTAAACCAATTTAGTTTACCGTGAATAGTGATTATGTAAAAAAATCCACGGTAGCTATTTTGATCCTGAGCACGAACAAAGTACATAACCGGAGTGGAAGCGAATTAGGGCCAAAAAGAATTACACATTAAAATAAAATAATTACAAAAAATAAAATAAAAGAATATACTCCAGGAATATATATATATATATATATATATATATATATATATATATATATATATATATATATATATATATATATATATATATATATATATTTGTGTTTATTATCTATATAAGTATACGATTTGTCCTTTATAATCGGGACTCATCTACTGGTCATGCGATTCGAAACCTCGAATCTCAACATCTAGAACCACTAAGCCAATAGCGAGTAAACAGTGATAATTTTAACACTTTATCCGTCGGCTTGCCGTCATAAGAGCGTTCAACTAAATGAAAGTCCGAAATACAAGATATATATATATCTTGTATTTCGGACTGTTATATATATCAAGAAAGCGAGGGAGCAGTTAAAAGGGGCCAACAGCTTGTGTATACAATTGTAACCACCTATTTGTCGCATGAACATTGCATGAGTAAGAAACTAGTCTTAAAACATGCACTTTAATGTATTCTCCGACTATGTCAAACTTAGCAGTATCTTATATAAAGGTTGGGAGAGACAAATTCAGTAAATGTGTATGTGTAACTATTCAACGTCGTTGAATCTGGACCCAAGAGTCTGAACTATGAACATCTACCACTACGCCAATCCCCGATAGTTCTGGAATATAACGCTTTTTAATATATGTCATTTTAAAAATTTATTTTGTTTGCAATAGTTTTAAACAAATTCAGTTATTTATACGGAAAAGCATTTTACCTTAATGCTAGTTGAGAATAATTCTCCCTTCACCACTTGTCGGTGGATAAGGCAGAATTATTTAAAACTAGCATTAAAGTAAAATTGACTCAGTGTTAGAGCTTCACTCTGGTGTCCTGGTTTCGAATCTCGTAATATTAAGCCACCATCATCAATCGTAAAACGATTAAACACGTGTCCGTGGATAATTAAATAAAAAAATGTACGTGGAAGTATATTTAGATCCAAAAATAAATTTAGAATGGGAAATATCTACGTAAGGTAAACATTAAGTAGCGATCGGAATCCCCATTTGAAGTTTACTTAGGTAGTTACGTCACAGAAAAGAAGTCACTAGTGAGACGTGACTAATGGGCAGATAAGATCTTTACTGAATCGACAGAGAGAGTAGTCGGGTTTTTGCATAGCATCTCCCTCCCCCATGGAGGATGGGTTGGGGATATTATGTGTATATACATGTTTTTACGAGAACGGGCGTAGCAGTAAACAGACAGGAGAGAGGGGCGACGGTAAAGCAATATAAGGTATCACGATACCAGGCTATGTTCTGATTCTTTCTTTCTGTCTTTTTCTTCACTGAGGCATGAACAGACATGTAAACAAGAAGGGGAACGGAAGTTATACAATGCTTCGTCACATGCGACTCTCTTCTTTTTTTCTGTCTTCCTTTTTCTCTCTCGGATGATGAGTAAACACACTGTAGTAATGGGGGAAGTTGATAGTGAAGAGTGAAAAAGGAAAGAAACAACTTGGTATGTAATAAGCAGACGACAATGAGTTTGAGTGCAAATTTTAAAAGAACGAATTCGAAGCAAATATCGGAGATTTAACAATATACCATGTTCTACCGGAGATAAGTTTTTTATGCTTCAAATATATATAAATATCATCTACACAAATGGTTTCCAATGTATTCCAAATGGGCATTCGTATAGAATTTTCAGTGGTCCACAACGATATTTCATTTAATCTTAAATATGACAAATAGTAATACGAGAAGGGTATGTACACTCCTACTTTAGAATAATAATTTGGAATTTAGGTAGAAGGAAATTATTTTTAAAAAGAAAGTTGTCATTGGCTGAAAAAGTAGAGTACAATACGCCGAAATAAGATAATTTGAGCCCAGACGCCAAAACATTGAAATATTTTGAATTTTTCTTTTTCTATCACCAAGAGAATTCCATTCCGCTTCTAACGAGCTCTCAACCACTATCGGACGATCATTTTTAGTCAATATATTGAATTTATTCCCATATTTGGCATTCTGGGCGCAATGTGAGCCGCCCCCCCACACTTTTTTTATATATATATAAAGGAGAGGGGTATGAGAGAGATAGACAAGTAAAAGATGAGAATACAGATTGTAAAAATGGAATGTCAATTACGTCCTCAATTGCTCGAAACAAGATGTTTTAAAATAAAAGACTTATTTTTCTTCCTTAAGTCATAGCTTTTCAAAGAAAGAAGTCATATCAGCAGAAGAATACAGAGAGAAAAAATGAAAAATGTAACCGTTGGGAAAATTGGAATTTTCAAAAGGCTTTTGAAAATTCCAATTTTCCTAACAGTTTAATTTTTAATGTTTTCTCTATTTTCTTTATTTTGTATCATTCTTTGACAAAGAACGGAGGAGTGCTCGAAATATCAGAATAAAAAATATTTACAGAAACAAAAACATCGTTTTAATGCTTCATACATGACTCATCATCTTTAAAACACTTCTCTAGAAGAATACGTGAAAGAACAATATATATATATATATATATAAATATATATATATATATATATATAACAGCTTCATGTGATAAGTATTTGTTAAGTGTTGTTGACGATGAAGAAATCTCGTAGCATATATCGGTGTTTTCACCGTGGACCCTTCTACGGCCTTGTTAATTCCGAGTTTTTCCCAAGGATTTGACAATAATGTAAGAATCTTGTGTATTAAGTAATGCGTCTTCGATCATTTGCTAGTCGTTTTTCAGGCAATGTTCACGTTTTAAAAGTGTGAAATAATTGATTTTGGCAAAGGGAAAAATGAGAGAACATCTTAATTTTTTTACGCGCACATCAACTCAAGAAATTTTTTTAGAAAAGAATCAATCGACAAAAATCATGCGTATATATATATATATATATATATATATATATATATATATATATATATATGTGTGTATGTAATGTATTCATATACATTATAATATATACAATAAAATGTGTATAAAAATAGATAAAAGTATATATAATGTGTAAAATATAATATATATATATATTTTAATATTTCTTCATACACATTAAATATATATACATGAACGTATATATATGTATATATATGTGTATATATATATATATATATATATATATATATATATATATACGTTTATCTGAGGGTATATGTGTGCGTGTGTGTTCAGATCTTATTTCTCATTTTTAACGAATGGCATTTTTCAAAGAGGAAAAAGTTGAAAGTAACGAGCAACGGAATATATATATATATATATATATATATATATATATATATATATATACATATATATATATATATATGTGTGTGTGTGTGTGTGTAAATATAATGTCATCGTACATTCATAGAAACATATATATATACACCCCTTCATACATACAGTCAAGTATGTCATGGAAAATCTATTGACATTAATAAGAAGGAAGACACATCGATATATAAATATATTAGATATAAGTTATATATATATATATACATATATAAAATATGTATATATGTACATATATATAATATGTATATATATATATATATATACATATATAGAAAGAGAATAGCATAATAATAATAAACATTTAAAAGTAAGAACCGACCCAAATTAAGACACCATAACTTGCAAGCAGAATGTGCTTGATAATGTTATAACAATAGTAAATAATCTCTCTCTATATATATATACATGGTTATATGTGTGTGGTCATACACACAATATTTCGACAAGAACTGATTGTCTTTTTGTTTTAAGATTTTTAAATATTGTTTAAGTATTTATCATTTAATTTCAATAATATTCTCGGGCTATTTATTATATTTTATTTATGTATACATAAGAATACGGAGTATTTACATGTGTACGCATATTTGTAGGTAAATTAAAATAAGGACCTCACCGCCTTATTTCTGCTTACCATGTTGTTTTTTTATTTTTTTAAATGTGCAAGTGTTAAATAAGTTTAGTTTATTTTTTAAACTGTGATTGACTTAACTGTAATCTGTGTTGATGAAGAACCTTATTAAATAAATATCTTACAAACGTTAGTTCAAACGTTTGTTTGTGTTGGTTTTCTGGAACTGATATACTCTTAATGATTATGTCATGAGTTTTGTTAACTTTTAATTGTATATATATATATATATATATATATATATATATATATATATATATATATATATATATATATATATATATATATACATACATATATATATATATATACATACATATATATATTTATATATATATTCATATATAAGAATGATGGCTTACATATATATATATATATATATATATATATATATATATATATATATATATATATATGTATGTATATATATATATACATACATATATATATGTATATATATATATATATATATACATATATATAAATATATAAGAATAGATGTCAAAGATTGCCACGTCTTCACAATTTGTGTAACTGCTCTTATGTGCATTTCTAGCTGGTTTAGATTCTTACATTCTGAGAAATAGGCGTTGCAAACATAGACACCTTTGCCAAAACGTTCAAGAAATTTGTGCTGACGATGTATTTTTCATTATCAGCCTCATACTCCTTTATTGCGATTGATGCATAAAAATACAGTATTATCGCACTGCGTGTGCGTATAGGTTTTTCAAGTGAGAAAAAATCTTTTAATTTAAACAAAAGTACGTTTTTAGCGACTGCTATCACGATCCGAAAAGAAAAGCAAATCTAAATAATTGGAAGAAACAGTCGCCACAGGTTTCACCTCAGTCATCCTTCTCGTAGATGGTTGCTTTTACGAACGTTGATCGAGGCATCTTTTTTAATGGCTGTAGCGTCCTCACAAAATCTAACCTGAGAATTCTATGCCCATGCCTTTCTCTATCCCTCTCTCTCTACCTATTTCTCTATATATATATATATAGAGAGAGACAGAGGGAGAGCGAGAGAAATATTTTTAATTAACTTTTGTGAACGCAAAAAATAAATTTGCAAATTAATTATAAAAATCTGTATTTAACAAAATTGGTTTATGAATTAATTAATTAAAACATTTATATATACAATTGATGACTCGTCCGATCGAGGGTAAATTAAAAAAGAAAAAAATGTGCTCATGTGTATGTTCTTACAATAATAAAAACAAAAAAAAACGCTCAGGGTGGCGAATAATATAAACGCACCGTAGAAGAACACCGGTCGCTATCGCCAAAAACAAAACAATAACAAATAATCTACACACACACACATATATATATATATATATATATATATATATATATATATATATATATATATATATATATATATATATATATATGTATATATATATATATATAATTGGTTTCCAAATTAATTAATTTAAAAAAAATATATATATATACAATTGATTACTTGTCCTATAAAGGGCGAATTATAAAAAAGGAAAAATGCGCGAATTTTCATGTTCTTAGAAATTCTAATCTTTAAAGACTCCCCAAATCTATTAAACTGTAGAAGTAAGATAGCTAACAGCTGCCTGCACAGAACAAAATGTACTTTA
>OY744519.1:123646845-123741845 GCA_963556195.1 Sepiola atlantica | reverse complement strand
TTTCACTCCCTGAGTGATTAAGATACAGACATAGCATTATGATTCGTCCTTTAATTTTTCGTCAATATATATATTTGTTATTAATTTTATACGTACATAAAAATAATCAACAGACACGTGTCTCTGGATCACAACGGCCATCAGCATGACTAACTTAGGCAAGGATCGAACCTTCGATATTGATGTCTATAGTCCAGCGTTGCCTAGAAATATATATATATATATATATATATATATATATATATATATATATATATATATATATATATATATATATATATATATATACACGGTGGAGAAGAAAAAATTGTAATATGTTGAGGTAGGGATTGTAAAGACAGTGTATGACAGATTAGTTTATTGAAAGTCGTGAGCATTTATTTGGTACAATAAAATTTACATAATAGAAAATGCTTTTATTCTATTTACCTCCCCTCTTTCTCAATAAGTGCTTTCAAACGCTTCCTGGAACTTGCACAAGTGTCCTTCAAATATTCCGGAGACAACTTCTCTCATTCTTTTTTAATGGTATATTGAAGAGAGTTGGCATTGCTGTGTGATGTTTTATTGGTAGCATGTTCTAAAACGCCCCAAATAGCATACTTCAGAGGTTTTAGATTTTTACTCGAAGGCGGCCATAAACATGATTCCCTAAAATCGGCAAAGTTGGATATGCAGAAATCTTGTTTTTCTTTTTAGCTGTGAGAATCATTCTGTGTCTATACATAATAACCATCTTGGTAGTTTGCTTTAAGCCATGGTATCTCAGAGTTTTGTCGTAAGTAGTAACATTGATCTTTTCATCAGCTTTGTAAAATATTATAGGCATTTTCTTTACTATTGGAATCCACAACACAAAAAGTCATAACTTCAGCTAGTTGTTTTTTTCTAAATGTACTCTCAAACTCAGCTGACGATGTTGCGATAAATTTGTAATTTCTGCGTTCCATGTAATAATTTTATTGCACTTTTCCCATCTTAATTGTTTTGCCAACAAGTGTTTTGCTTTACTTCTGCGAGATTTTAACGTCAAATCATATGTTACAGTATTTCTAAGCATCTTGTTGTCTATCTCAAGTTCAATTTCGATTTTCCTCATGGATTTGGTATGACCTCGTAGGATTTGGGATTTGTGAGCTTTGATAAATTCGTATGTACGCTTTCTGTTGATTCTACCACTTCTAGACTCCCTCGTAATACTTATGCTCTTATTCATTCCATTCTGTACATTATAAAGAGTTTTATGGACACTCCAACTATTCTTAAAATTTCCTTTGGTGTTACAAGTGCATTCAGCAAATTACACATTCTTTGACATTTGCCTTCCTGATTATTCATATGAGCAAATAGTTCTTAAGTGACCTCAACTATTGCAACGTCACATTGTGCAATGTCGGGAGTTGAAACCCTTATTCCAGACATTTAATTTCCCTGATGATCTGCCAAGCTAGTACCTGCTTGGTAGTGAAACACGTGTATGAAAAAACATTTAATTTTCATAAATAATATTTGTAAGAAAACATCTTTAATGTTGATCATTGGTGTCCTGGAAGGAATGCTTTGGTAAGCCTTCATAAAACTGCATATATATATATATATATATATATATATATATATATATATATATATATATATATATATATATATATATATATATATATATATATTTAACAGCCCCTGACCTTTTTCCTTGGGGTTATCTTAAGGAAAGGGTATATGTGAACAAGCCTACAACGATTCAAGCAGCTTAAAATCAATATCAGACATGAAATCCAAGAACTAGAGCCAGTTATTCTAAGGACTGTAATGGAAAATGACCTAACTAGAGCTCGTCTTTATAGGGCCGAAAATGGTGCCCATTTAAAGGATATTATTTTCAAAACCTATTGCAACAAAATTACCAAGTAAATGTATTATTTATCAGAAAAGCCTAGTAAATTACTTGAAATGTTGTAGTTTCTATCACCTAAACAAACCAATGCGCGACTTTTGCACCACCCTGTATATATATATGGGCAGCATTTTTTCTTGAAGACACATTTCATTAAGTATTACAGACAACCTATGTCTGCATATCCTTTCTATTGATCATTTCTAAATTCTTATTAGTTTTCGTGTTTCCGGCTGAAATAGGTCGATGGATTTGCCGTACTCGTGGTGTAATCTATACATTTTGGTTCAATTAACATCAATGGAAAAGCACTAAAATAAAAAACGCGTATGGCAGATACATTAGTCAGTTCCAGCCCAAACCTAGAAAACTACTAAAGAATTTAGAAAGGACCAAAGAAAAGGTATGCAGATACAAACACAACATTCTAAGCAAATAACGCGTCCAAACGAGAGTGACACGTGACTTCACATTTCCGAAACAGATGACAACAGAAGCTGAAGAGAGTCGGATGGCTAAGTGCTTCCGTTCTTGAAACCGACGGTACGAATGTTGTACTAATTTATCTGTACCAAAATAAATATATATATATATATATATATATATATATATATATATATATATATATGAGAGAGAGAGAGAGAGAGAAAGAGAGAAAACAATTTTTATTTTATTTTATTTCAAATATGAATTTCATTACACAACGTTTATTTTAGCTCAATAGCGCGGTACTAGAGCTGTAATAGAAAATATTGTAATGTTATTCAAACCACATCAAATGCATAGATCAAATTCTCACCAAATTCACCAGAAATCAATTTTTTTATTTGCACCATATAATTGTTTCGGCCGACGACAAAGATAAATATAATAATGATAATGTTTCCGGTGTTCAAACCATTTATTTCTTGGGAAGGCTATCTTCAGTGATCCTAAAAAAAACAGGTAGTACTCCAGGCAGTAAAAACATGAATTGTAATCCGTACTCATTTATTTTCTTAATATGTTTAGTTTCAGCATGTATTATTTTCATTTTCTTTCATATATATATATATATATATATATATATATATATATATATATATATATATATATATATATATATATGTGTGTGTGTATATAAAAGAAGTGTGGTAAATAAACTACCATCAAAGCTTGTAATAGATGCAATATTTATTTTATTAAAAGAAAAGACAAAATCGAAACCGATTTAAAAAAAAAAATTTTTTATAATATAAACTATCATTTTTTTTGTATTTTATAGTTATACAATAAAGTTTATAGTTAATAAAATAAATATTGCATCTATTATAAGCTTTGATGGTAGTTTATTTACCACACTTCTTTTTTACTAAATTTCATTCGGATGCTTAAAAAAAAGTATGAACCTTTAAAACTATATATATATATATATATATATATATATATATATATATATATATACATTGTTCAATAGGGTAGTTAAAACCCGTACATTCAAATCGCAACATCAACTCACCATGTGCTATTATTCAGTATTATATATATATATATATATATATATATATATATGAAGCAATCCAACTTTGAATTCTAATAAAATTTGATTGACACCTTATTTTATTACCTTATTTATATTATAATATATATATATATATATATATATATATATATATATATATATATATATATATATGTGTGTGTGTGTGTGTGTGTGTCTGTAGAGAGAGGGAGACAGAGATAGAGACAAAGAGAGAGAAAGAGAGAGAGACAGAGAGAGAGACAAAGAGAGACAAATGATAAAATAAATATTGCATCTATTACAAGCTTTGATGGTAGAGAAAGAGAGAGAGAGAGACAAAGAGAGACAGATGAAAATATTGAAAATAAATTCTCGTTTTTGCTAATTTTATAAACACACGAAGAAATCCTCCTTCCCTGAAATACGAGATAGCACATATATCCTACTTGTATCACTTTCTACCGGTAGCCATTAAACCTTGTATGAGATTGTTTAATTATATTCATTTATTAACGTGTTAGAAAAGCATTTTCTTTCAAAAAAATAAAAAATAAAATAAAATGATGTGTTTATTTCGGAGCTAGAGTGTATAAAAAATGAAGTTGGCTTAATCTTGGCGAGATTTTTACTTTTATCGGTGTCAATCGAACAAACCCGATACTTCGAGTCGATTACGTTTATATCGATTACAGAAAAGTATTTTTCAGTTTTTCTTTCAATTATATCTACCCAAATAATTGAAACCATAAAAATATTGACAAGGTTACATAAACACACAGTGAAAAAGATGATGCTGAAAACTGAAAATAAAATTTACGCTTCATCGATAAAAATGTAAAAAAAATACAAGAACAGATATTCTAAGATACGTCCATTTAATTAGCGCATTTAGTGATGGACATGTTAGTTCAAACTTGAGCGTGACAGACCAACGGCCTGAATGACTTACCTACAGGTTCTCGTATATAAATGCTCGAGTGCATCTAAAGTTCTTTTCCAAGTTGAATTTGACCGTTCGAATAAAATACTATTTTAAACCTTAAGCGTGACAGCCAGACGAAAATGCTATTTCGAAGTTAAGTGTGACATATTACGAACATACTATTTCAAACTTAAGCGTGACAGACTGACGAAAATGTTATTTTTAACTTAAGATTAACAGACTACGAAGATACTATTTTAAACTTAAGCGTGACAAACCGACGAAAATGTTATTGCAAACTTAAATACGAAAAACTAAAGAAAATACTATTTTAAACTTAAGCGTGACAGACTAAAAACATACTATTTTAAAAGTGAGCATGATAAATTGGCGAAAATGTTATTTTAAAATTAAGTGCGAAAGACTGAAGAAAATACTAATTAAAACTTAAGCGTGACAGACTACAAACATACAATTTAAAACTTTAGCGTGACAGACCGACGAAAATATTATTGCAAACTTAAGTGCGAAAGACTTGAAAAATACTATTTTAAACTTAAGCGTGACAGACTACAAACATACTATTTTTAAATTAAGCGTCACAGAGCGACGATAATTTTATTTTAAACTTAAGCTTGACAGACTACAGAATACTATTTTAAACTTAAGCATGACAGACCTTCGAAAATGTTATTTCAAACTTAAGTGCGAAAGACTGAAGAAAATACTATTTCAAACTTAAGCGTGACAGACTACAGAATACTATTTTAAAATTAAGCGTGACAGACATACGAAAATGTTATTGTAGACGCAAGCGCGACAAACGAGGAACATACTATTTAAAACTTAAGCGTGACAGACCGACGAAAATGCTATTTAAAAATTAAGAGCGACAGATCAACAAAAGTACTATTTAAAACTTATACGTTACAGACCGACAAAAATTATATTTCAAACTTAAGCATGACAGACCGACCGACCGACCGACCTTATAAATACGCGAGGACGCTTAGATATTTTTAAAAAGCGGAAAGAAAAAAAATTCACACGTAGAAAAAGAAAACTGAATTTTGTTAAAATAGAAAAAATATTTTTAGAAAAAAATTTAAAAAAATATATTTTAAGAAATAAATAGAAACGAGTATAATTTTATTTGAAATTTTTCTCTTTATTTTTATTTTGATCTCTTTTCCAGCAAATTCTTTCACCGGATCGATTGTGAAATTTTATCTATGCTTCAGTACAAGTAATAGTAAAGCTGACTAAAATTATACGTGTCGGTGTGCCTATCTATCTATCGATCAATCTATCTCAACATGTTTGTATCTATCGATCTCATAATACTTACCTTGCACAGCTTCAGTAGGTTCGTATCAGTCGGTGATACGACCTTGACAATCAGTCCGAAAGTGACTTTGTTGCTGTCGGGCTGAGGTAGGGTTTTATTCAGTGCTACGAGGTCCACTCGGCCAGGCTATACCTTTTCTCTGAGAAGAGGCTTCTCAGGCATTTTCTTTTGTAGACCAGAGTGCACGTCAATAGTACACCGACGAAAAAACTAAAAATTAGTTACAGTGGTTGTAACTAGACGAGTTATTGTTGTGTCTTTTTTACAGGAGGGAACTATAGATTGGAGATCAGTAAAGCATTTACCATGAAACTAGGATAGAGCAGAGAAAGACTAAAAACATCTCTTCTGTGAAAAAGTGGCTGTAGGGAAGAGAAGAAGACACCCCAACTAGATTTTGTAGTCAGTTTTGTACTCTGTCAAATAAAGAAAATAGTGTTCTTAACGGTACCTTCCAAGATGCTGCAACATAACTCCATCTTAGTACATATTTGATATACAGGTAAAGGATTGTGTCAGGTGTGAGATACCTTCTGGAACGGTTAAATAACCAACACATTTTTCCACCGACCTTAGTAACAGATTTGATGTAAGTCTTCCGTTTCAATTCTGAAGTAAAAGTCAGTCTCAGAAGCTTATACATTTATAGAGTTGTTCAAGGGAACAGACTTTCTTTTCAGTTGGAGCAAAGTGAGGATTCGAGCGTTGGTCGTGAAAGGAGAGACGCTTGGTTTTAGACGCACTAAAAGCAACCAGCCGCTGTTTTCCCTATTGCACCACGTGCTCCAAGTCGGAAGATAGAGAATCAGAAAGATCTTGATCATTAATGTTCTTTGACGTGTTGTCATAGATGTTGTGTCATCAGCATAAATGTCGACGAATGATCTTAGACTGTGTTAAGGGAGATCATTGATGAATATCATGAAGATGGTTAGGCCCAGAATGGATTCTTGAGGCACTCCAGCATTGATACTATGTGCTTCAGACTTCTGTTCATCAATAACTACTTTCATAAACCTATAAGAGAGAAAGGATTTGATCGTTGAGAAGATATTTACAGGTATTCTCTAGTTTATATATATATATATATATATATATATATATATATATATATATATATATTTAATCAGACATGTGGACCAGTGGTTTCTGACAGGAAAAAGGTTGAATCCCCAATCCCGTCTTCGTCAGCACAGCCTGAAATGGTATTCAACATTTTTCCTGTCAGAAACCACTGGTCCACATGTCTGATTAAAATCTGTATTTATGAATAAAAAATATTACGCTCTTAATTTAATTTAATTGAGCACTCTGCTGGTATTTCCCTTTAATCTTTTTTGAGTATACCCTTATACTCTTATATATATATATATATATATATATATATATATATATATATATATATATATATATATAAAGTGGTGTACTAAAAGCGAACTTTTAGGAAAAGTGAAACCTATTGTGAAGAGTATATAGCTCAATATCCAGGATAGAGCAGGTAGAGTGAAGAAGAATGGAAAGGAATTAGAGAAGCAAAAGTCAAATCATAATTCAATTCAATTGCTCAGAGCAAGGTATATTCCGCAAAAAAGGCAATTTATTCAAGTAAAATTTTCCTTAAGCCAGGCTTTTCAAAGATCAAAATCTTATCATCAGAGGAAGTCGCTGGGATAGATAAGTTGGCAAAGGCCAAGATTTAAAATTTGAAAAAATAAAATAAAAGTTGTAGGGGGAAGAAACACAGGGCAAAATTCTGCCCGAATGCAAGCAAATGTCCGATTGCTAAAAAGTCCGGTGTCGAAAAGTCCAGCGGAGAGAATGAGATGTAGATAGGTAGGTCGTTAAAAGGCCCGAAAGGTTGTGAGAGAGGAATCAAAGTTAAATTCCAAGAAGCCACAACTTCAGGTGCGGCGAAAATAGAAAATCCAAAGGGTAAAATGTCCAATAAGTGCAGGCAGGCAGGCTCAGAAGAGAGTGAGGTGGAAAATATTCGCCATTAACAATACTTCCTGGGCAAAGATGTCAGAGAAAATGCTTTAAAATGGGAAAAAATGTAGCGAAAATATTTTAAAGTTAGCCCGAAGCGAAAGCCGGCTTGAAAATGAGAAAAGGCATAAACTCCTGTGCGACCAGTATGCAGGGAGGGAATGAGTGAGGGGTGTGAGGTGGAGAGAAGAACGGGTGCGAAGAAGGAAAAGGGGTGTGGAGAGTGAATGCGGTTAAAACTAAGAGTGTGATTGTGGGGGGTGAGTCGCATGAAAGTAGAAATTGGATGTTAGCGCGAATTTGGGTTCAACTAAAAAAGGGAAAGGATTGGGTAGGAGTAAGTCAACGGTGCTGGGAGGGAGAGTTCAAATGCCAGAATGCGTCTATAAATAGAGTTCGGGGTTTAGTTGTTTTATCAGGAGACCTTACTTATAAACAATGAGGCAAAATATATTGAAGGGTAGAATTAGAGAAATAGTAAGAATAAAAATTAAAAATTGAAAGATTAAAACAGTAAAAAAGTAAAATAAGAATAGAATTAAAATTAAAGATAAAAATAAAAATAAGAAAAATAAAAAATGAAAAAGAGATAATAAAATTAGTATTAGTTTTAAGCTCGCAAAGAAAATTATGGGTTGCCTGATAAGAAAATAATAATAGAATGAAGGAAAAAGTCCATAAA
This sequence comes from Sepiola atlantica, assembly GCA_963556195.1. Classification (NCBI taxonomy): domain Eukaryota; kingdom Metazoa; phylum Mollusca; class Cephalopoda; order Sepiida; family Sepiolidae; genus Sepiola; species Sepiola atlantica. Next base: position 123,733,515 of record OY744519.1, on the reverse strand, counting down.
ATTGGAACTCGAAAATGAGTATTAGAATGAGGGAAGAGTAAATTAGACCTCGAAAGGATATCCGGAATGGGAATCCCCAAGGTGGTTAAAGGTATGGGTTGAAATAAAATGAGCAGTTAGGAGACTATTTCTCTAATTCTACCCTTCAATATATTTTGCCTCATTGTTTATAAGTAAGGTCTCCTGATAAAACAACTAAACCCCGAACTCTATTTATAGACGCATTCTGGCATTTGAACTCTCCCTCCCAGCACCGTTGACTTACTCCTACCCAATCCTTTCCCTTTTTTAGTTGAACCCAAATTCGCGCTAACATCCAATTTCTACTTTCATGCGACTCACCCCCCACAATCACACTCTTAGTTTTAACCGCATTCACTCTCCACACTCCTTTTCCTTCTTCGCACCCGTTCTTCTCTCCCCCTACACACCCCTCACTCATTCCCTCCCAGCATACTGGTCGCACAGGAGTTTATGCCGTTTCTCATTTTCAAGCCGGCTTTCGCTTCGGGCTAACTTTAAAATATTTTCGCTACATTTTTTCCCATTTTAAAGCATTTTCTCTGACATCTTAGCCCAGGAAGTATTGTTAATGGCGAATATTTTCCACCTCACTCTCTTCTGAGCCTGCCTGCCTGCACTTATTGGACATTTTACCCTTTGGATTTTCTATTTTCGCCGCACCTGAAGTTGTGGCTTCTTGGAATTTAACTTTGATTCCTCTCTCACAACCTTTCGGGCCTTTTAACGACCTACCTATCTACATCTCATTCTCTCCGCTGGACTTTTCGACACCGGACTTTTTAGCAATCGGACATTTGCTTGCATTCGGGCAGAATTTTTCCCTGTGTTTCTTCCCCCTACAACTTTTATTTTATTTTTTCAAATTTTAAATCTTGGCCTTTGCCAACTTATCTATCCCAGCGACTTCCTCTGATGATAAGATTTTGATCTTTGAAAAGCCTGGCTTAAGGAAAATTTTACTTGAATAAATTGCCTTTTTTGCGGAATATACCTTGCTCTGAGCAATTGAATTGAATTATGATTTGACTTTTGCTTCTCTAATACCTTTCCATTCTTCTTCATATATATATATATATATATATATATATATATATATATATATATATATATATATATATACAGAAAAATAAATAAATAGTATGCTCTAAATGTGTGTATAGTGTGTCTATCCCGGCAGCATATTTTTTAAAACATATTTGATTTAATATGACGGACAATTTTTGTCTGCAGATTTTTATTTTGACCCTTTTTAATTTCCCTACGAGTTTTCTGGTTTCGAGCGAGCATCACTTGTTGGTTACAGTATTAATCAAAGACTTGTGTTAGTATTATAAGCATTTTAGTATCTGCATCACACACTATTATTGACATTTATTCTGTTGATATATGTTCGTTTTTCTTTTGATGTGCAGGGTTTCTAATGTAGTTTTTCTTTGATAGTTGTGTGTTCTAAAATGTAAGTGTGAGTATGATAGAACTCTTATCTCTCGCTTTATTTATTTATATGTAAAATTAGCTATGTGTATACGTCTGTATAGTTGTATGTCTATGATTCACTCCTAAACTACTTAAACGATTATCATGAATTTTGGAACACAGCTACTCCTTCAGGTAGTTCAACGGGTTTTAGGGTATATATATATATATATATATATATATATATATATATATATATATATATATATATATATATATATATATATATATATATATAAATATTGAAAGGGAATTATATATATATATATATATATACCCATATATATGTGAATATATATATATATGGAAATTTATAAAAAATATTTGTTAGTTATTCAGCAACATTTCGTCTTTTATTTCAAGACCTTCTCAAGATAACTGATTGAAAGAAAAAGACGAAACGTGGAGTAATATATAAATAATTTTGATCTTTCTTTTTTATTTTCCATTACGTTGGGATATAATTTCTATAATTATCATATATATATATATATATATATATATATATATATTTATATAAGAATATATAGTATTGGCCACGTATACTTTAGTTCTTTTGATATTTATCCAACCTCTGTTTCTTCTCTCTCCCTTTACTTCCGCTTTTCCTGTCTCCCCCTTTCTTTCTCTGCCACTCATCCACCCGCCCTCCACCTGTCCAAAGTTTATTTATCAAATAGTCGGCATGCTGTGAGCGTTAAAACAATTCCCACAGCTGACTAAAGAGTGGAAAATGAATTGCAAACGGCGAAATAAATAAGTCTTAATTTGCGCACGTGTCAACACATCGGGTGCGTCTACATCGTCGGCCGACGCGAGACGACCATATAAACCGACCCACTTCCGTCTCTTTGCCAATTCGAACCCTGAGATCAGTCCAAGATGAATTTGCAAAGGTCACCCACACATCTGACCTGGTGTGAACCGAAAGAAATAAAAACAAGGCCTAATATTCTTAAGATGCGACCATTCAATCTGCGCGTTTAGCGATGAAAATCCTATATCAAATTTGAGCTGACAAAAATTCTATTTCAGACTTAAGCGTGACTAACAAACATTATCTTATTACCCACCTAAGCCTAGCACACTAACGAGATATTTAAGACTAAAATGTGACAGACCAAGCGAAGGACAAAAACTAAATTCAATGTGTCTATTCAATCTACGAATTTAAACAGGGGTCTCAGAAAACGCTGGACGGACTGAATTTCTAATAGAGGTGCATGGATACATTTATCAATCACCAATACTTTAATATGCACCCACCCGTTTCTGCAAAGTCTACAGCGACGAGTCGAAGACCTTTGAGTTGAAAACCGATGTTTGAGAGGGGTTTACGCTATCCCTAACTCTCTTCAATGCCACCGTCGACTACATCCCTGATCACACGCTACATGACTATCCTGGGTACCAGTTTAGAGGGAGGTGATTGTGTCGGACATGGCTTATACCGACCTCTTGCTGGGGGCCAATCGGAGAAGAAGTGCAGGTTGCGCTGGACAGGCTGGAGGAGGCTACACTTCGCAGGAACATGCGCATTAACATATCAAAGACTAAAGTTTTCTCCTACTTGATCTCACCGGAGGTCTGAAGACTACTGTTTGTAAATGATGCTATTTGAAAGACGTAGATCGGTTCGTATAACTCGGGTACATCGTTGTACCGTTCAAGAAGGTTGATCGTCCTGTTGAGCCCGTTAGATCCGCCTTTGTGCACGTCTACCGGTCCTAGTGTGGAAGTCGAAAGATTTCAATATAAACCCAGAGGCGTGTCTATTAATCTGTCGTCTGGATGATCTCTTCCCCGGGAGTATAGAACTAGTTTTAAACATTCTGTGGTAGTAATGATATCTCTGAAGATTACGAACGTAGAGAAAAGCCAAGTACTATTTATTAGCAATGAACATTTGGAAGCAATTCTTGAACAATAATCCCACATCAAAGTGTCTCAGTAGTGTTTATCGCATTTGATGTCAGTATTTCAAAAGCAAATTGCAAAGGTAAAATAAATCTTGATAAATGGACCCCATATAAGCTCACTGAAGAGATGTTTGCTCCTGAAATCGGACATTACTTTCCGAACAACCTAGTACGTCAAATGCATTTGTAATGTTGTGTTTTAACCTTGTGTCATACATAGAATTTCATAATTTTAGCATGTGCTGCTTGCTCCTGTACGCGCCTTTTTTATGTGATCTTGCCAGACAGTAAACGCCGCCTGCAATAAAGTTCTTCTATACATAACAACACTTGTTGGGAGACAAAGGATATTTATTTTGTCGGATCTTTGTTCCGAATTAATTACCAGTGGGTGGGGACAAATAGATAGATAGATAGATAGATAGATAGATAGATAGATAGATAGATAGATAGATAGATAGATAGATAGATAGAGAAAGAGAGGGAGTGAGAGAATTCGTCAGTTCGGTGGAAGTCATAGAAGCGCGAAACTCCTATTTGAAAATGCTCTAAGTTTTCCTTAAATAGCGATTATCGATCTCTGTTTATTTCTATCTCTCGCTCTTTCTATATATATATATATGAGAAAGGAAGGATGAGAGTAATCCGATGTATATATATATATATGGAAAATGAAAAAGGAAAAACCAAGAGATATTTTTTTATATATTCATCAACGTTTCGTCTTTATTTGTAAGACTTCCTCAGGATGATAATTTTAAGAAAAATGTCATGCAAATACATCGAAATAGTGGGTTTACATAATGAGTTGATGAGAAAAAGTAGTAGCCGTGGCTATTAAGAGCGCTGGACCAATATTTCGATGTACTTGCATGACATTTTTCTTAAAATTATCACCCTGAAGAAGTCTTACAAATAAAGACGAAACGTTGATGAATATATATTAAAAAAATATCTCTTGGTTTTTCCTTTTTCATTTCCCATTACATCGGATTACTCTCATCCTTCCTTTCTCATATATATATAGAGAGAGAGAGAAAGATCGAGAGATAGAAATAAACAGAGATCGATAATCGCTATTTAAGGAAAACTTAGAGCATTTTCAAATAGGAGTTTCGCGCTTCTATGACTTCCACCGAACTGACGAATTCTCTCACTCACTCTCTCTTTCCCTCATTGAATCAGGTGATGTCACGCTCATTTCTATCAAGTCCCACAGCCGACTAGATCGTACCTTAATGTCACCAATTGACCCAGACTGAACCCCCATTTCCTGTTATTTTCAACTAACCAATTTATATACTAGCGGGTCTACTCGGCCAATATTTGTCAGTCATGTCTTAGAAACATACATTTTTTTATTTGTACTTGCTTTTTTCTGTTAGCATTGATTAAACTAATCGAATAAGGTGCAAATATTCCGAGTGAGATCGATGCTATAGATTTGAACACGGAGCGCTGAAACATCTGACCGCACTTCTCCGCTTCTATCTCTCAACACAATTAAGAATACCAATTATGATTCCCAAATGAAGCACCCTTTGAGTGTCTTTTAACTAGAATTATTTAGCTGGCAAAAATTTGGCATTTGCGCAATTTAATTTTCTCTGTTCAGCGTATTTAATGCATTTAATCATTTTCTTATATGTAGATTTATTAAAATGAAATATTTAAATACATTAATATTGATTTAAACATCGTAATTTAGTCTGTTTAAAACTCTTTCATGTTCTTAAATTTAGATGTTTCAAAGTAAGCATTTAAATAAATTAAGATTAATTCAAAGATTGTAATTAGTCTTTTTTGAGACGCGTTCAGTTATCAATATTCTGATGTAAACATTAAGATAGATAATTATTCTTTTAAGCATCGTAATGCAACCTTTAAAATATTTGTTTGATTAAACACATCTGAACGATGCGATGAACTACGTCGTCAGCGACGTTATGATTACTCGTAGCAGGTTTATATAAGTTTTCGGGTTTTACATTATTTCTTTCACTTATGAGTCAAAACCTATCAAAGCTGTGAACTACTCGAAGATAAGGTTCAATGGCTTATGGCGACGGTTTATGACACGTATTTATTGACAGTAGACTTGAAGCTGACCATGTTTTATTCCATCAGGGAAGAAATCTTGGGACAACTTTTTCCACCAATTGGAAGTTTTTGGAAAGAAACTCTGTCCATGGAAATTCGGTTTGATGTTAGAGTTCTTGCTGTGAGTATTGTATAAAGAGAAAACAGAGATGAAGTCCAGTCATGCACTTCCATGGAAATGACGTTAGAATAGAGAAAGACAAGCAACGTCTCTTCTCTGAAAAAGGGGCGTGATAAAACAGGGGAGATAATCTCTCACTAGATTGCGAAGTGGATTTTGAAGTGTGCCAAGGCAATAAAAAAATCTCAATCTTTTTTAGTCGTAAGGTTCAAATTCCGGAAGTTAGTGGCCATGATCACAACAGGTGAAATTTGAAGCAAACTTCTTTGCAAATCGTCTCTGATCCACTTATGATGGTTGCAATAAAAAATGACATTTTTTTCAGTAAATTGTTTCTTATTCTCCAAAACTCTCGAGCTCCAAGTCTTTTTTCGCCAGCCATACCCCAACTTCACTGATCGGTTTAATTCTCGCATCCCGCTAGCGTAATAGCACCCACTTACAAAAGATGCATACAACTATGCATCTACATGCAAATTATAACCCGTGTCGATCAATCACAACGCATGATATCACGTGTTTCCTTTATATACATATTCTGATGTATTGCGATAAACTACATGCAGTGTAAGCTGGAATTTTAATTTGGAGCTTTGTAATGTCATCCATTAGTTGTCAGTAATCGTCAAAGATAATCGCTCAATATTAGTTCAAGTCGAAATCTATTTTTTTGCGTCAGTACTAATCATAGCAATATTCAACTTTCTATCAATCAATCAATCAATCAATCAGGTCCAGAATCCTCTCGGATTGCCCTGACAGAAACTGTCATTTCAATCTTTCGATACCTGGTGACATCTATGTGCGCCACTACTATAAATGTATTATAGTTCTCCGCTTACTGGAGCAATAAACCTTCCGGTCGTCGTGCAGGATGATCTTCTCTGATACCGACACGTTTTCTCTGGCGAAACATCCGTTTTGCAATGATCAACACAGAAAGTAGAACTACCCATAAAAAAAGGGAGTTCTTTTTATCAAAGTTTGACTGACTGATCTCTTCGTTTCATGTTTCTCGTCTGACGTCATTTCTACTAAGTTTTAGTTACCATACTAGCCGATTGCTCCAAAAGGTTAACCGCCTGAACTCTGCTGACTTCTAGTCGACGATGCATCCTGTTTACGTTTAAATCTGCATACAAAAACAATTCAATGAAATCATTACTAGCTTAGGTGCCCACCAATTCTTAATATTAAGGCGCCACTGAAGAACATCTCGAAGAAGTATTACCCATCTGCATAAATCCCTTAATCAACTACTTTATCTTCATTGACATATTTGATATTTAACATATTTTAAAAATCTACCTACCTTGACGTTTAACATCGTAATTGTGTCGTTTTTTAATTTGAACGTAGTTTTTAAACCTTGTACGCCGAAATACTTATTCGTTTTTACGAACATTTATGTAAATTCTGAAAATTAATAAATCAGCTCAATTTGCTAAATGAATAATCGTTTCGTTGCATCTTTTCAAAAGAATTCTCCTTTATTCCATCTGTATGTCTTACATCATAGATACACTTTCTTTCCAAGACCTTCCCACTTGTACATATATAGAAGGAAACACTAGTGGGCAGATTTTTCGTGGAACTTGGAACATAGATATTAGCCATACTCGTAGTTTAACAAACTATATTTGATTTGGTGTTGAAGGGAGAAAAGCGGCAGAAACTCACCTTTAAAATCAATGTACCTATTGATTAAACAAATCTCGTCGCAGACTTTCATTAAATGTGGAACATAGATAGTAGACGTAACAGAAAGTGTAATGAGCCCTATTTAATTTTCAGGGGATAAAATGGCGATAGACTGTTCCCTTACAATTAAATGCACATGAGTATTCAAAAGCTACTGGTCATATTATTATGAAATAAGGAAAAATAGTAGCAAATAAAAGTTGGTGCAATCGACTATGTTCCATTTATTTAAAACTGGATCAAATAGAATAGAATGTCCGTTTCGAAAACAAATGCAACTATGGATTCAAACCTAGTGGGCAGATTTTTTTAATGCAATTGGAAATATAGATATACAACATTATGAAGCGTGGGATAGACTGTATTTGATTTATTTTTTTAGAGGAGCATAGTGGACAGAACGCCCGTCTCCCCGGAAATAATTTTTTTATCAACTTTGGAACACAGATAACATATATAAAAGGGAATGTTGAATGATATTATATTTATTAGTAGAGAAATGATGGCAGAAACTTCTTGAAAATAAATTTACTCAAAGATTAAAAACTCTTTAACAAATTTTTATGAAATTTGGACCATAGATAATTAAGATAGCAGGGAGTACAATGAACTAGTTTTTTAAAAAATTACGGAGATTAAAATGGAAAGAATCCTAATGAACATAAATGTTTTTGTCCCGTTTTTTTTTTACATTTTATTCGGTAATGGTACAGCTTTTAAACGCGAGTAAACATTCATTTGCCAACGAAGAATTACGTAAACAGCTGGAAAAAGTCGAATGAAAACGAACCGGCGACAAAATCAAACGAGGCGACGTTCCAACAGAAAAAAGTGATGAAACAAAATTGAAAGCAAGAAATACACTCACCGTATATTAATTTTTCTGACAAAATATTCATCTTTTAACGAAAAACATTAATGGAACAAATTTACCATATATTTTTTTTACGAGAATGTTAGTTTTTTGGAGGGTTCTGGTCAAGCTTTTGAATTAGACGAAAACCTAACGGTTTTTGATTACTCTAACGCTAACCTTACTCTAACCTAACCCTAAACTAACCTTTAACTAACCCTAACCTTAACCCTAACTTTACTGTAACCTAATTTTATATAATTTGGTAACAGTTATTTGTTGACTATTTGTTTTTCTTTTAAACCTTTTTTTCTCTGCTGGAATTTCGTGACTATCGCCAATTTACGATTTAATCTATTTAAAATAAAACCTCTTGTCTGCTTTTCTCGCCTTCTGATTGGATAAGCGGGTCGGCATCTTAGGGCTGTTTACTTAACAGTCGAAAAATGTCGAAAACAAAGTTGGTTTTCCCTAGTTAACCATCTGTGCCAGTACCTTTTATTCATTTGACCAATAAAAGAGAACTCTTAATACTTAGATTTCATTAAGAAAGTCGGCAAATAAAAAGAAAGAAAATATATAAATTATTTCAGACAACTTCTATAAAAGACTACTTTTCTTAAACTTTAGTCTTAACGATACTGTTGTCTGCAATGTTATCTCCCACCCCCAACCCGGGCAACGCAGGATATTAGTATTTCATGTATCCACATAAAATTTTATAAGGAGATATAATTTTTTATGTATCAATTTTCAGTATTTATTTCAACAGTGCTCGATACGTAAGTAGAGCTAGATAGTAAGTTATGAAAATATATTTATGGCAATTAAGCTACACAGAGGCTCCCGCGTTTCATCCCCGAGGGAAAATGCATTTTAACCTGAAGATTCCCCCCGGGGATGAAACGCGGGAGCCTCTGTGTAGCTTAATTGCCATAAATATATTTGCATAGCTTACTATATATATATATATATATATATATATATATATATATATATATATATGAAAGTAAACAACAATTTCATACAAGAAACATTAGTTAATTTAGCAGAGTAAGTAACAATCCGGTTTGAACAAGTGTATTGTTTATCTATGTAGGACTGCGGAAACGCGCCAGTATCTACTGAAAAGAGTATAATAATATAGAAGTATGTTGAGTTGCTACACATTTACAATTGCGTTTCGATTCAATATTCTTTTACCCCCTCTCTCTCGTTTCGATCTATCTACCTATATATATACATATATATATATATGGGGATATTAATAAATAATTATTCAAAGCTCTCGCTAGATTAGGGCTCTTCAAGTAATAAGTCGACAACTGGCCGTCATTTACAGCGGAATGCAACACTATAGTTCCCGCTTATTGAGTGCCTTAACGGCTTGCTTATGGCAGCCGAATTTGCCATTAAAGCGTTCATTTACTTTCCCATTTCCAGACAAGTTAAATATGACTTGCGTATCAGGCTTCAACCCGTGTGACCGGCAGGGATTGTCTTCTCCCATACTGATGATTGCAGGTTTGGAATGAAACACATGTGTGCATGGGTAAATTTGAAAAAGAAAACTCAAATATGTACAGCTATCCTGTTCGCCGTATACTTGTATTCGACAGGATAGCTATAAATATTTGAAAGTTCTGGGAGCAGACATCATCAGATCTGCAGAAATAAAAGAAGAGGATTGGAAAAGAATACTTGAGTCTAGTCTAACAAAGAAACTGTTAGAAACGAAATTTTATAGCAGAAACTTAGTAAAACTAATAAACACCTGGACTTTTCATAGGTTGTACTACAGAATAACTCATGCACCTTGGCCAGAAAACTAGAAAATTAATGACTATGCGCAACGCACTACACCCAAGAGACGATACAGACAGACTCTATGGGAAAAGAAGAGGACTGGTAGGTTTAGAAGACTGTGTAGAAGACAAAGAAAACAGCTGCAGAAATACATAACCCAAAACAGAGAAAGGTTGATCACCGCAGCAAGAGACACCGTCCCAATGAACAACTAGGAAGCACCAACATCAACAACAAAAGGAAAAGAAAAGAAAATTAGGAAAAATGCAGATACATGGACGTTTCATAAGAATGATCAGAGAGGAGACTGACCGGCATTTAAGAAAAGGACACATGAACAGAGAAACGGAATCTCTACTGGCAACTGCACAGAACAATGGACTAACTACATTAAAGCTAAAATAGATAAAACCCAGCAAAACAGTAAATGTAGATTATGTTGACAAAGGGGCAAAACAGTAAATTACATAAGCAGTGAATGCAGCAAACTAGCCCAAAAGTAATACAAAAACAAACATGAGGAAACGTGGGGAAAGCAGTACATTAGGAACTATGCTAACGTCTTTATTTCGAACACGTGTACAAATGGTAAACATAAACCAGAGACAGTACTGGAAAACGAAAATGACAAAATCCTCTGAGACATAGAGGTGCAAGCAAATAAACTTATACAAGCAAGGAAACCGGATGTCATAATAATGAACAAGAAGGAAAAATCTTGTCAAATCGTAAATTTTGCCGTTTAAGCAGACAACAGAGTGAAGATCAAGGAGATGGAAAAACGAAGCTAATATACGGAACTTGCAAGAGAATTGAAAGGGATATGGAACATGAAGAAATTTAATATAATACCAATAATCACAGTAGCACTAGGAACAATCCCCCACAAAAAAAACTAGAAAAAAGACTGGGAGAAATTGGAACCAAAAGGATCACTGAGACCGTAAAAATACGGCAATGATGTAAACAGTCTCAATCTTAAGGAAAATCCTCGAATGTAGGAACCACCAATATAAGCTACGAACGTTAACCAGTCACATTGAAGTAACAATAGGAAGAAAACAAAACAACAAAAGGAACGCCACCACATGAACTCAAAGAAACATTAAGTACAAGGAATTTGCATGAACTGACCTCCTCCAAAAGTGATGGCATCAAAAATTTGTTGTGAAGGGTTAAGGAGGATTGAAGTCCTCCGATAGATAGCACTAACCAGATTTCCGCTAGAAGAGTGCGGAGGGTACTGGATCTTTGGAGAGATTTATTGCCGCCGAAATCCCAGAGACATCCAATGGCTGTTACCAGCGAAACATCAATGGTTAGCAGCTGTTGTGATACCGTAAAGTCATTTTCAATTATCATTTAAAGGAGGCTGAGAGTACTGGAAATCTGTGGAGGTTTCTTGTCACTCAGACTCCAAGGAAACACCGGTTATTATCAGTGAACAATCACTGATCATGACTTGTGTGATAGCTCATAATGACTACTACTACTACTACTACTACTACTTCTACTACTAGTACACATAATAATAATGTTTATCTTAGTAAAGGTAGAAATAAACTAATCATACCAATAATTATTGTAATAGTAGTGGCTACAATGGAAATTATATCAATGTTTACAGTAACAGCAATTATAAATAATCGAAATAACAATCATATTAATAAAGATAATATTAATTATATTAATATAAATAATTATCTTTCTATCATCTATAATCAGCTGATAGTAATAATAATTATAAGAAAACTAATATATAATATATTAATGATAATAGTAATAATAATAATCTTATTAACGATACTAATATTCAACTATAAAGTAACACACATCTAATCGATAAGGTCTATATTGGATATGAATCTAAAATATAATATTAATGAATAAGAAAGAAATAATAGCGATAGCGATCCAAGAACATCACAGTATGAATAATAATGTTGCTGCCGTCAGGAAAGCTGGATTAGAATTAAGTTTAGTAAGGAACAATACTAGTCAGGGAGAACTTAGACAGAACTTTCCATGGAATTAACATAAAAGTGGAAGTGTTTCAAGGATTTTTCAAATATGAAAAAATCGAAATACAATTTACTAGATCAAATTATATAAGTCGAAGGTATCACATATAAGTCAAGAAACAGTTTGACAAAGGTGAGTATAAAACAAACAAATATGAATTGATGAGAGCAATTAGAAGTCCAGTTTTGAAACAGGTTATTTACAAAGTGTAGGTGGGGGTACTTGGTTAAGAGTGTGTAGTCTTACAAATGACTAACCGTTAAAAAGATAGTTCCTTCGTGGTTGTAATTTCGGTAATTGGAATTAGAATAAGCAGTTCTCCCACAAAATGATCAGATGTATGAGGGTCCAAATGCCGGTAAAAACAACCCCTCATACATTTAAGAATTTCCCCCGATGATAGGAGAGTTAGAATAATTAGCCAGCCTATAGAATCAAGAGAGTCACAGAAAAAACAAGTGACCCGGTCAACACCTAACCGGAGAATTGGATTTTACAATAAATTGCCTTAGATGGAAAATTACAAGAATCATAGAAAGGGGGAACGGGGAACAGTTTAGTAGAGGGAATTGAGCTTTATGCCCTAATAGAGTGGGCGGTGGTCAGGCGCAAAAGGGGTAGAGAGTGAAGGTGGATTCAGGGAGAACTTATCTCAGATGGTAAATTAAAAGCCGGCTGGTGAGTCAGTGCTTTATGGTGAAAATGATAAAAATGACTCAACCTAGTTTCGCTTTTAAGCCTCACTCACTCAGAGGATCAAAGAAAAGTAGAGTTTGTGGATGCAATATTAAGAATAAAAACAACTCCAACAAAGTCGACTCGTCAATATCTATTCACTTATAATTATAATATTATTAAAGAAAAGTAAGTAAATTTAAAGGTCATCTCATATAGTTCCATTGATAAATGCATTCCTGCCATACATCTACCAACAGTATTATCTCGATTATGAGATAATGAACTGGGTATACTTGAGTTTTCTTACTGGGGACATGTCGACACAAGTCTTATCCTATATTAATTTAAAATGCCATATAACCATCCACGCATAGGCATATTCACACACATATGTTTCCAAAATATCAAAAATTAAAATTAAATTGAATTACATTCAATCGTAAATACCTATAACATTCGTATAAATAATTAATGAGTATAACCGATATGAATCAATATGTGTACATCGATGCTTTAGTAAAACAGTGTATGAGTGAGTCAAGGCAAAAAGCCGCTCAATCTCGCGAGGCGGTGGTAGAAGACAATGGGCGAGACAATGGGCGGGAAAATATGTGGAGCAATCTCATAGTACAAAATCCACCAAGAACCAAGAAGAATATTGCACTTATACGACCTAAATTAGGTGGGACAGATTGGTGTGGGTTATGGGTTTAATGGGAGGACTTTAACAAGGTTAAGGTACCTTAAAGTTAGATCACCTGTACTTGCTTTTGTGCATGCATTTGGACAGTACTTAGTCCTTTCCATTTAGTAACGGATCTTTGTATTTCATGAGTATAAAAGCTTCTTCCCTACATAATCCACAGTAATTTTCGAAGGGTTTAGGGGCTCATTCTTTTAACAACCTCCCAGCTGAAGTTGAAGCCGCTGTTTTTCTCTTTTAGATCCCACATATGAATAACTAGAGATCTGAATATGCGGAGATGTCTATTATTGAAGGTATAAAAGTTTCTAGAGATCCTATCCTTCAGCCACCATGCCGTAAAGCCTATATAATCCGCCTCATTAGCAGGGGTGTGTGCACGTTCTACTATTGCTATCATGTAAATTCACATCTGTTTAAACAGAGTTACTGGTGTCATTCTGGTTAGTGCCACAAGTACTAATTAGAATTAGGGTTATGGGTGGGTCTCTTAAGCACTGTACACTTATAAATAACGGTCTCTTGCTTAGAAGAGACATTTTAAAGGGATGAGTTCGTATCTATACAGTTACAACTAGGGGTTATGGGATGGGGTTATTTGCCCTTTGGGACAATCTGATTTTTTATGAGTTAGAACCTATTATCTTCTATTTCTGAATTCTTGAGATGCGGATTGATAATTTGTATAATTTTGGTTATTCGAACTACATTTCTCATCTTGAGTGTTATCACTACTACGTTTCGGCCGCTGTAACCCCCGGTCTTCTTCAGGTGTAACTTTTCGAACTCGGGAATATTTCTGTCAGACTCGGGAATTTGGATGGAATTTTTAACAGAACCGCAAGGACCCGTGGCGCAGTGGATATACTACTAAGTTAAATTAAATTCTAAGTGATAGTCATCTGAATATTGAAGGTTCAATTCTCGGTGCGGGCGATACGAAGAATTGCAAATTACTGAAGACTTCTCCTGGTCGTCGCTGACGAGCTGTGACAAAAGAAGCAGTGAATAAATCACATAACTCTGAAGAACACATACCATAATAGTATTTATAGAACAGTAACATCACGCCTGTGAGAGAGAGGGTGCAGTAAAGAAAAAAGGGTAGGGCCATTCAAATTGCAAATACGTATCTGCACCTTATCAAGAACCCTCAAATGGGACAGAAAATTACGAGCCTAAATATGACAACAGTACTCTATACCTGGTCTGATACTAGATTTGTAGAGATAGAGAATAGCCTTAGGTGTGAGAAAGTGTTTGGAGCGATAGAAAGAAACGACTTTACGAGAAGCAGAAAGCACAATAGATCTAATGTATGAACTCTAAGAAAGATTTGATGAGAGAGAAAGACCAAGAAGTTTCAGAATCGATTTCTCCTCAAGAGCAGAGCCATCCATGAGAATCCAAAGAAGAAAATAGACACGCCTACGATAAAAAGACACGAGCTGAGTCATAACAGAATTAAATGAAACAAGCCATTTCTTACCTCAATCCACATCTGAACCCAGGTCAACTGTATATTTCGACTAATCCGAGGGAGATGGGCGAGGAGCAACACCAGAATATAGAGTGGTATCATCGGTATAGATGTTAATTTTCTGAACAATATTTGCTGGATGATTGTTTATATAGAGACGAAACAGTGTGTGGCCCAGAATACAGCCATGAGGAACACCAGCATTGATAGGAAAATAGAATGAAGAGACACCATGCAAAGTCACTCGCAAAGTTCGATCAGAAAAGAAATGATCGAATGATGTCAAGAACCTCACCAACAACACCATAACCCTGAAGTTTGTGTAGGATACCAGAATGCCACACTCTGTCAAACGCCTTCGAAATGTCAAGCTCAATGGCTCTACCTTCTCCTAAATTGTCCATAAACCGACAGATCTGCTCAGTCACAACAGTTAAAAGATCAGAAGTTGAACGAAAACCACAAAAGCCATAATGAGCAAAAATAAAGGGGCCCATACATTTTAGTAAATGAACAAACTTGCCATTGATCAACCTTTCAAAAACTTAGCTTATAACAGCGAGTGGACTGACCGGACGATACTTAGTTGGGTCAGACCGATCACTAGCAGTTTTAAAGACAGGGACAACAGAAGACACCTTAAAACAAAAAGGGAAACAGAACATCTAGAAGAACAGCACCCGAATACTCAAGAAAAGAATTGCCAGCAAAAAGACGAGCAAAGAGATCAGCCATATCCTTAGAAGATGACATAACATGAAGACAATTAAAAAGAGGAGAAATAGCAGACTTGCTATAACACTATTGTAGATTCTCCCAAAATCAGGGGTATCTTTTGTTCAGAATCTATTATCAAATTAAATTACTGACTTTCTGCCTAATAAAATTAAGTCTATCTCAATAGAAGTAATGTCAGATTTTTTTATTAGCCATTTGTAGGGTCTTATTTAATAGTAGAGGTGTAGTCAACTGGTAGTACGAGTCTATGTCGAAAGCTCAGAATTAAAGACTGTGCTTATACTTTAGGTTACTAAACCAATTAGATACATGGTAAGAGGAGATCTATTCAAAGTATTTGATCTTCCTTCTAACAGTGGGGATCATTCTATCAAGTATGTGTTCACTTACTGATCCTATGTCTAATCTAGAAGGCGGTTTTAATCTAATGAAGTGATTGGTATTAAACTTAGGTTTGTCGTTCTTTATAGTGAACCGAGGGTACCGGGAACAACGATTTTAGTGTATTTTTCTAGTTTGAGTGACAAAATAAAAGATAAAAAACGAAAACAAAAATATTGTATTCAGGGAGGGGACATAACAATAAGCACCGAATTGTATTTTTAAAACATTAAATACAGACGATCTTCTTTATTTTTAAATGGTTGCGATTGATTTGTTAATTTGTGCTTGGTGGCAGAGTCTGGCGAAGTCAGGCGGTAAGTGACGCCGATAAAATGTGCTGCCGTAAAATTATAGAAGACTATCAGGTTTGTTTATGTGAATTGGGGGGGGGGGATGTTGAAAACGAACTATCGAACATATGTAAAAATTACCTCCGTCGAAAAATAGTCAAAGAAGTTTTCTTAAAATATTCTATTTTCACTTTTACACCATCGGTTCATATTGTGTTTAAGCCTCGTGGTTTGGCTTTGTAATTTAATAAAATCCAATGTAAACAGAAATTGCAACTGTAGATGTTTGTATTTTAATAAGAGGCGTTTCAATTTGACACTATGTATACTTATATTTTTTTCAGAAAGGAATAATGAGCTGTAAAAACTCAGTAAAATACAAAAAAAAAAGAATAGAAATGTTGGCTTATGGGACTGGCTCGGGATTCCCGATTCGCCTTGTTATTCTGTAAGTAAGAACATGTGATTCACGTCGACAACGAACATATAAAAACTATCTCCGATGAAAAGGAATCGAAGAATGTTTTTCAAACGTTATCCTATTTTTTTAATTGTATACCGTCAGTTCGTATTGTGTAGAAGCTTCGGAACTTGTTTCAGCTTTCTCCTAATTATAATATATTAAGTAAAGTTATATGTAACTAAGTATTTTTGTGTTTTAAATTGTTCTCTAGAAGAAAATTATTTGATCTTTTTTGTTTTCTAATAAATATATAGTACTTTTTAGAAACATGTGAACGCTTTTTAATATAGGAAAAATTCATCTCCTCCAAAATGGGCAGTTTGGATTAGGACGAAAATAAAAATTGCTGCACTTTAGATCCGTCTGTGTCCGAGGAGAGAAAATATTAAGTATAGTTTCAAAACAGATACTGTAATGTTAATTCTATTATAAATAGTTAAAAAATGTAAACAATTCCATTTACTCTGTTGGTCCACTTTACCCAGGATACCCGTAGTCTGAGCGTTTTTTTTTATTAATACCACATTTGTTTTCTGTTGATATGTTTAATTATTAGTTAACGAAATATTTGAACGAATAATGTTTGTTTTTTATGAACTTGAATTATTTTTTGGAACAAAATTAAGTCTCTTAAGCATTATAAAGTGAAAACACAAACTTACTTTAAAATACGTCATTTTGTTGACTAGATATGCTGAGATTGATGTATTTTGAAAATGTAAGTTGGAATATCGAAATATAATCGGATTAGTCAAACAGGGCGTTTTGTGTATAGTACATTTAACGTTTATTATGTAAGATCTTTTATCCGATTTGTCAGCATTCGTCGAAATTGTTTATCTTAACACACACACACACAAAGATATATATATATATATATATATATATATATATATATATACATATATGAACTGGAACTATGCATTATAATGTATGAGTATTATTTCAAGGGGGTTTAGTGAATAGGAGAATAGAAGACGCTAAGTTTTACTTAGTAAATTCTTTTTTTTAATCGTTCGGCAATTGTATTCCCTTAAATCAGAATAGGTTTTAAGCAACTAATCAAAACTCGACGAAAATTAGAACTTAAACAGAATGGAACAGTTCATATTTAATTAGACTAGTGGAAATGGCAGAAAGGTTAAATCACGAAATGAATACATGAAGCAATGACGGTATAATTATCTGATGTAATAGGCGTCCCGGTGAGTGATGAGAGAGTGTTAGTAGATTTTAATGTAGGAGTAAAAGTTACTCCTACCTCCCCTGAGTATGTTTGTTTGGTGACAGAAACTTTGGTAGAATGTGAAATAGGAAATTATGCAAGTGGATACAAGTTAATGATAATTTCCGAAAACACGCATTCGGTAGCGGCATGAAACCTGATTGTGTTTGAATTGTATGTAGTGCCTATGTTTGTTTTTCTATAATATTTTCTTGTAGAGAGGAAATTTATCTTTATTTTATATGATTTATTCATTTATTTATGTATTTTTATGTACAGAATAATCTTCTACACTAATAAACGGATCATTATAAATTTGGGAATATATATCCTAGGCAGCACGGTGAGTAACATCAACATAGACACATTATATTTTTGTAAACTTTAACATTTAGGGGTCCATGTAAAGTTTGGTATGTGTATAGCATGAGCACATTACCCATCCTTACAGCAAGCACCAGACCCACCTAACTAGCTGCAAAATCACACCCCTTCACTTTAGAGATGCCAGAAGATTTTCTACTCTAATAGCTTATTTCATCGCATTTAGGATTTCCCTCCATTCTCCCTGCTTCCTTGACTGTATCAACAGGCAGAAATATAAATGTAATATGAACACACATCTAGCTGCCGAACTCCCCACTTTGGTTGCCCCGTATACATCTGATCTCTATCACAGTAGCCCCTTACGCTTTCGTGTCAATATGCCTGTTTTGTGGCGAACAAAAGTAAACAAACGTCTTACCCAGCACTATATATATGATAACTTGTCTATTTATATGTTGATTTCTGTGGACGGGTCCATTGGAATTTTATTTGCTATATTTAATTGTTATATTTAATTTAACTGACGCGGATAATTTTGTCATTAAATCGTGGTTTAAATTTAAAAGTCAATCTAGAATGATGAAATTCATAAAGATTAGGTACGCTAGACATTAATATAAAAAATGGCGTAATTCTTATGAATCAGAACGTTACCCATTTTGGACCAGCTTAATTATTTGTATTATTTGTATTATTCGAACAACTGTTATTATCCTGGTTGCTATTCTAACAACGTTTTTGCCGATGTAACCTCCGACCTTCTTCACATGCATCTTTTGAATTTTTCGGTCGAATTTTGAAACCTATTTTGAATTTTGAATTGAACTTTATATTTAATCTATGGGGGACGATTGTTATGACCGGGTAGCCATCTAAAGTAATTCCTTACTATATTTGTAATTGAAGGTATAGAGTGAAGTGTATTTGTACAAAATATGGATGGATTGCAGAAAGGATGGATAATTTTAGTAACTATGTCATGGGTGGCATTCTTTGGAGGTAAATCTGTTTTAGGGTTACCCTGTTTTATAAACCGTTAATTGCATACGATTAATTAAAAAAAATGTGACATGTAACCGATATCGGGGGGGGGGGGGGCGATAAATTTAGGTTCATACCGCCGTAAATAATACTTGTGCGCAAATGACCGAAGTGGATTCGATGGGATGTGAACTCAACACTGCCGATTTTATAGTCTGCGAGGGAAACGATCGGGCCAATCACGCATTAGGAAGGAGAGGGGGTGTGGTTAATTGAGGCCATCAGGTGCTCGACACGTGTCCATTTATGGTGAGGATTCGAATCAGTACGGTAGAGAATTAACGTTGTCCATGGTCGCTGGAATTGTCATTAAGGTGAAACATTTAAGACATTTCAACAAGTTCCGAAACATAAAATCCATCACTGCGTTTATTTTTAATAGAAATTCAGAAAATACAGCTGCCGTTTTTCAATGTCTGTCGATTGAATTTCGCATAACAAAATACGGAGGTGGGCTCAAAATGTTGATCTTATTTGATTTATCTATAAATGGCTCTACCTCATCTTATAAAACTCATATATATATATATATATATATATATATATATATATATATATATATATATATATATATATATATTTCGTTAAATACGATGGGAAATTTATGTTTACATATTTTTTGTTTGATCCTTTCTAATTTCCTCATTTATTGTCTGATTTCGAGCGGGAACTGGCCGATGTATCTGCCGTATTCGCTTATACCCCTAGTACCTTAGGATTTATCTGAATCAATTTTCAAGGGTGGCTATCGAGTAAAGAACGTCGTGTTTATATATCAATAATTAGTTTTGGCGGGAACCACAAGTTTATGTATATTTTAGGATAAAAACAAAAATATGCAGAGATAAATTGTTTGTCGTATTTAATAAAATATGTTTAAAATAAAAATGCTACCTATATATATATATATATATATATATATATATATATATATATATATATATATATATATATATATATATATATCGGTGGTTTTGAATTCTTGAAAAAATGTTCAAATTTTGTTGATTTTAATAAGCGGAAGATTTTTAAAAACTCAACTTTTCGCCCAAAAGTTATATGGGCTTTGTCATGAGCGAACGAAAAAATGCAAAAAATGACAAAAGACGAGAAAGTCTATAAATTATGAGAAATATATATAGTGGTAGGGTTCATGTAGAGAGGGAAGATATGTAAATATGTATAGAGTGAAAGATAAATACATAGAAATAAATAGTAACGGAAAAGAAAATAAAGAATAAAGAGTAGACAGGGGGCCTAAAGGAAGACTAATTCAAAACTCAGGGAAACAACCGGTGTCTAGATATATCTTGTTTTCATGAATAATTGCTTTTGATAGGTTAGGGGAGATAAAGTAGAAGCCCATTCTCTGTTTAATTTTATTTGTGGAAAAAGCTATGAGTGCAATTTCAATTAGTCGACGGGTTGATTAATTATGTATTATCCTGATTAAAGTAGATTTATCAAAGTACAAAACAATGCCCACACTCCATAGTGTGAGCATATAAGGCGTTAAGCGTGTTGTTGGTTTTAATCGCTATTTTATGCTCATAAATCCGCTTGTCCAAAACTTAATAAACTAGGCATAAACATAACACAATTTACTTCAGCAAGTATTATACATTTAATCAAAACATCTAAACTTAACACTACACCTAATGTCAAAGCTGACATATACTCCATCCCTTGTCTAGATTGTAATAAGATCTACATATTGGAGACGTAGCGTAGTCGGTGTATATACGTTCTAAAACTGTTCGATACTGAATTAGTTATTAACGGGGTTTGTGCATACATATTTTTATACGTATACATTTAAATATGTATATATATATATATATATATATATATATATATATATATATATATTTATATATATATATATATATATATATATATATATATCTTGTATTAAATATTTAATTTATAAAAAATATTATTTGGCTATACAGTTGCAGACATATTACGATCAGCGCCATGGATAGCCAAATCTGTTCGAACCGACAACTTTACCTTACGGCTGCATTAAGTAGAATGAAACGAAAATTTGTTCTGGAACACCTGATCGACTAAAAAAACAACAGTTGATGTCGCATCTGTTAAATCTTAAATTTATATTTTTATTTAAAATATATTTCTTTTTTATTTTAAATGAAAGTGTGTCAGACATTATGATCTTCATTATCTAGTCGAAACTGACACAATATATATACATCTTTTTCTCATGCGTTAATCCGCTAACATAATATACATATACGTTCGAATATTCATATCTGATTGACTGTAATATCTACCGTCTACAGGTCAACATCATGTTCTTCTGAGTTGATTAAGTGTTCAGTTTCAGAAGGAAGTTTTCTCTCAGTCTACCGAATGCAGTTATAAGAGGTTTGGTTTTTGTAACTATCAACCTTCGTTAGGATGACGACATCATTTATTTTTAAAACTTTTATTGCTCTATCTAGTATATTGGGAATATTCTAGCCATAATAAGTCATATAGTTTAATTTATATATATATATATATATATATATATATATATATATATATATATATATATATATATATATATATATTAGGGTAGGTCGATTTTACACTTTTTTTTAAATATTAAAAAAAGGCACGTTCCGAAAGTTGTATATAGACCTATTAAATACTCATGCAAAAAATTAGATCAAAAACTTCAGCGGTTTTTTGAGCGTTTGGTATCAAAGAATATACTGAAAATTCCTCGTTTTTGCAAGATTTGCTTGAATATTGGTGTGAAAACCAAATAATTTTAGCATTTAAAAGCAGGGAATGTCCTTTTATTTTATAAAAATGATATGAATTAAAGAAATCTTCAAATTGAAAATTTGCCCCCCCCCCTCATTTTCAGTATCTGCTTTTGTAAACTACCTTTTAACGTTATGAATTAAACAGTAATATTTGAATACCTAAAAAAATGATTTTTTCTGTTATTAGTGAAAATATAACAAGCAAAGAAATAAGGAAAAACCTAACACTATTTTAATGAAGCTTAATATAGAGAGTCAAATTGCTCCATATAAGACCCCTTAGACAAAAATGCTGGTCTCAATTTCTGACTCAAAACTTTGGCTGTAATGTGTTGATGCCTTGCTTCAAAACCATATACAGTTTGTGAAGCTTCTGTTATTAACTTAACTGCCCGTTCCACACCCTGAGAATGTGAGGGCAAATCTGGCAAGTCAAGCTTGGTTCCATTCATCAACGATTCTCGAAGTTCAGATTCAGTAAAATCTTCCGTCATTGGTGGTTCAAAAATGCCGCATAATTTTAAATCTATTAATTGTGTCCAATGTGTGGCATTAAAATTAATAGGTAGTATTCTTTTTAATCTTTTTCTGGTTGACTCCTCACTCCTGAAAGAACAAATTAATTAATTGAATTATTAAAAAATTCCAATCTGTACTGCTTTAATAATTATGGTGAAATTAGATAAAATCTTTAAAAATCATTTTATAAATTGGAATAAATAATTGAGTCAGAGATATATGAATAAATATTACTTACCTAATGGCCAAAATTCTTTTTAAAGCTTCTTCTCTTACTTCAATCTCCTCAGATTTAACCATGGAATATAGAAAGTTTTCAGGCAGTAAACAAAATGTATTACCTTGTATATTTCTAAATGTGATATCTTGGATTTCCTGAGGCTTCTCCTTAATCCTCTGGGTCATATTAAAAATGTGCACTTACTGATTGTGGAATTTATTATTTCTTTTAATTTCAAACCAAAAAGTGGCATACACATTTACAATAAAATTTACTACATAGTGTAGTTTTGTTGTGTGCCTTTGTGGGTATGCACCACGAGTCCATAAACACATAAGCCTGATGGCCAAAGTTAACCATCTTGCTTGGTTTAAAGGACAAATTTTCCAGGAGGCATATCTAGAGTCAACCTTACCTCTAGAAATACCTACTGTGTATTCATAAAGGAGTCTTTGGTCAGAACTAAGATCATGTATTTCATCAATTTTGGAAAATGATATTTGGGGTAAATCATATCAATCATTTGAGCATAATTTCCCCAGAGGGCTACTGAATGTTGTAGGGCCCTTTGCGCAACCATCTATGTTTTTAACAAGGGCTCTGAAAGGTAATTCATTATGATGCAAAGAGCAACCAATTGTGTGAAGAGTTTTAAAAAGTTCTTTTTCTAAAATTGCAACCATTCCACCATCGCAACTTGTGTTGGTATTAGTGTTGTCAACAAGTATAGCCTTGATACTGTTCTCACTGTGGAATTCATGCAAAACATCCACCACTTGATCTGCATGAACAGCACCTGTTGCACCACTATTCGGAAGAACTCTATGTGTCAGATATTTACTTTCACATGGTGTTTCTTTTGTAAAAGTTAAATGGTGTTCTGGTCCCTTAGTTTTTTTCATAATTCTCTGTCTATTTTCATCCACAATTTCCTTATACATCAATGTGTCCTTATCCATTCTCCCATCAACTCCAATACATATATTTTAGGTGGGGTAAAAACTCCTGGCTGAAATAGTTTTATTTATCTACCTCCAACAAGGTAAGATGTGACACAAGGTCAGGAAAGTGGGATTAGATAACCCTGCGCTATAGAGGTGAGCACTCTGGCCATTAAAAAATTGACTGGGCAGCCCCGTCGGCATTCCCCTGTAGGGGCGCCTCAGACAGTTAGCAATAAACTTACTCCTCCCCAAAGAGGAAAGGCAAAGCCTGGGAGGATGCACCTCCTAGAATTGCACAGGACGGACAAGCCCCAATAGACGGGCGTAAATCCAGACCCAAAGGCCCGGACGATACCGGTTTATTTGGTGGGGTAAAAACCCCTGGCTGAACTAGATTTTATTTATCTACCCCCAACAAGGTAAGATTGACAAAAGGTCAGGAAAGTGGGATGAGAAAGCCAGTGCTCGAGAGGTGAGCACTCTGGCCATTTAAAAATTGCCTGGGCAGCTTCGTCGGCATTCCCCGGTAGGGCCGCCTCAGACAGTAAGCAATAAACTTACTCCTCCCCAAAGAGGGAAGGCAAAACCTGGGAGATGCACCTCCTAGAACTGCACAGGACGGACAAGCCCCAATAGACGGGCGTGAATCCAGACCCAAAGGCCCGGACGATACCGGTTTATTTGGTGGGGTAAAAACCCCTGGCTGAACTAGATTTTATTTATCTACCCCCAACAAGGTAAGGTGTGACAAAAGGTCGGGAAAGTGGGATTAGATAAGCCAGCGCTCGACAATTCAATATATATGTGTGATAATTAAACAGACAATCAACACGGGAAGTCAAATTCGCCCGATGAATTTTCAACCGGTGAAAACCATAAAAAATATCCAATAAATAAAACGCCTATGTAAACAAATAATTATTTATATATAACATTAAATATCATAGTGTTTTATTCCTTTTTAATTTGAATATGTACATTTAATTTCTTAAGAAAAATAATAATAAACTTTAAAATATTTATTATTAAGTAATGTATTACTTTTTTTTGTTAAAACCCGGGTTTAATTTAAGGCGACACATCTGCCGGTGAAATCTCGGCAGTGAGAAAAAATCTCGATTTATTTGATCTTAAAGTTGCAATGCTCAAATAAATACAAAATTTTGAAGAAAAATATTTCTTGTGGTAACTTTTGACATTATTTGGCAACTTTCTTCGAGTGCGATAATTTACAGTTTCAAAATCGACCTCCCCTAATATATATATATATATATATATATATATATATATATACATATATATAGCTCACATATGTAATAAACTAATTAAATCATAATGTTCAATTAAAATCGTGTAATATGTGTTTATTTTAATATTACATGCTATTAAATCATTATAAGTTCGATGCCTCGGTATGTAAGTCTAATCAATATATGTAGTTGGATATTAAAAATATTTATCAAAATAATTATGTAGAAGCTCCCTTTGCAGATGAGTACTGTAAGAAAAAATAATAAAAAGCCTCTAAATTAAACAAAATTTGCAGATTTATTTCCCTGGGGACGGCTTAATATACGTTTGCTTAAAAAAAAGCAATAATAGTCTTTATTTCTTTTCATTCTGTGTAGCTGTTACGATAGCCGTGGCGACAAGACCTCAGATTTGAGTCAAATGTGACTCGAGTCCGGGGGTTTAATCGTGCGAATGAAACATATATATATTTATGTAAATATAGAAATATTTATTGAAAATACTTAGATAAATTAAGCAAGATTCTCTGTCTTTCAATTTGTTTGAAACCCCTTAAGCATGAGTCTTAGATTTAAGACATTTTCAAATCAAAATCAACTAATGTATTTTGACTTAAATTAGAATAAGGATTCTAGACATAAAGTTAAATATAATTATATCTTGATTTTAATCTTCGTAAAGTAACATAAACCTTTTGCAAAACTGTACTTTTCGGGGAATTCATTGTATTCGTCCTGAGGTGGGTAGCTTTCTAATACATACATATATATATATATATATATATATATATATATATATATATATATATATATATATATATATATATATATGTGTGTGTGTGTATATATACATATGTATATATGTATAAATATATATGTGTGTATATATGTATGTATACATATATGTTTATATATGTAGGTATATATACGAGGCCTGTCGAAAAAGTATCCGAACTTAGGCCAGAAAAAATATTTCAAATACCTGACGGGGTTGGAACCTTAATTCCCTCTAAAGTAACCCCCTTGTGCTTGCACACACTTAGCCCACCGATCCATCCACTGCCGGAAACACCTCTTGAAGTTTTCTTTTGGAATGATGTTCATCTCTGCTGTCGCGTTCCGTATTATCTCTTCTCTAGTCTTAAAACGAGAATGTTTCAGTGGTGTCTTCAATTTTCGAAACAACCAGAAATCGCAAAGAGCCATATCTAGAGAGTAGGGAGGTTGGCGAATAACTGGAATTCCATGTTTGGCCAAGAAATGTTGGATCAATTAGGATGAATGTGCGGGTGCGTTGTCGTGATGCAGTTGCCAGTTTTTCGCCGTTTACATGTCTAGCTTTTTGCGCACAACTGCGTCACGGAGACGCCGGAGAACATCTTGATAGTACTCCTTTGTCACTGTTTGTCCTTTCGATGCGTATTCGTGATGCACAATTCCACGGATATCAAAGAAGACAGTCAGCATCACTTTGATTTTGCTTCGCACCTGTAACGCTCTTTTTGGCCTTGGCGACTTGGGATGCTTCCATTGCGACGACTGTCTTTTTGTGTCCGGGTCGTACACATACACCCATGACTCATCACCAGTTATCACGGTATTAAGAAACTCGGGATCAGTGTTGGTGGTTTCCAGAAGTCAATGTGCTACTTGATAACGGAGGTCCTTTTGTTCCTGCGACAAAAACTTGAGCACAAATTTCGCAGCCACAGTGCATGTTCAAATCATCACGCAAAATTGTATGTGCGAAATTTTTACTCACTCCGACCTCTTGATCGATCTCCTACACGTTTGAACGACGATCTTCCATCACCAACTTTCGCATCCTCTAAACAACAGCTGCACTCCAAGCAGTTTGGGGCCTGCCAGAACGCTGGTCAGTCTCCACTGATGTGCGGCCATTTTTGAATCGGTTAAACCACTCTTTAATTTGTGTTACACCAATGGCATCTTCTCCAAACCTCTGCTGAATCTTACGAATTGTTTTGCTTTTAGAATCACCAAGCTTTTAACAAAATTTGATGCAGTACCTTTGCTCAACACGTTGAGTCATCTTGAGAGAATCGGTAATCCGAGAAACACGTTGTGTAGCACCTCACTCAGCGACCGACAGGCAGCAACTAACGCGCAGAAACGCAGTGATAAAATTCACACATGCGCATGAAGGTGTCTACCTTCTACTGTGTAGAGTGGCGACGCCCTGTCGTCTCTATTTCTCTCAGAAAAAATAAAGGTCGGATATTTTTTAGACATGCCTCGTATATATGTATATATGTATATATGTATATATGTATATATATGTATGTATATACATGTGTATATATGTATGTATATATATATATGTACATATATATATGTATATATATATATATGTGTATATATGTATTAATGTATATATATGTGTATATATGTATGAATTATATCTATGTATATATATATGTATATGTATATATGTATGTATATATATATATATATATATATATATATATATATATATATATATATATATATATATATATATATATATATATTCTTGCGTTGAGTGTTAATCCATTAAACTGGTCAGGCAGTGCAAATCCAGTTGCACATTAATTAAGAAACGTCACTCAACACATGCGCAACCGAGACGACGACATTCAAAAAACTGAAATACACTCGTTCAACCGAAATGTTAAGAGAAATTGAAAAAAATAATTGAAAAAGAAATAGAGAAAAAAGATTTATGGAAATAAAAACGGACGGCAAATTAAAGATATTTTTAAAGCCCACACATTGGATGAAATTTGTTCTTTTTTGAAAAAAATAGAAAATTATACCCAGTTAAGAATGTGCACATCTATGCTGAAAATGTTGAACTGAAAAAATCTAGTTCACTGCAATTCACATAAAAAACATATATCTTTCTGGCATATCTAGTATTAATACTAAAACTCTGATAACCTTTTTATGGTCGGTTGTTGTTGGGGGTTTATGGAATGTCAACAGTCGATGGGTCATTTTGCATATGATTGGTTTGTAGATTAAGTTGTTTTGTCAGTGTATATTGTGTAATCAAATGGTCGATAAATGATTGCCCCTTTTTTTTATTTACTAACGAATCACCGCTTATCAAGACCCAAAAGCCGACCGAGGATAAAAGTTAATGAATGTGTCACGCTGAGACAATACTGTGAGGATTGGTAACGATGGTTGAGACTGGGCAGAATTTGGTTATTTAAGAATAAGAATTTGTTAATATTGGATTTTTAAACGGCCATGTCGTAGTCAGCTGGGAAGCAACCCCGTGGTATTGTGTTCCACAGACGGGTTGTTTTTGGAAATAAAATTTGCTCATAGAACTTCCATTTAGTTTTACATACACAGAGGAAGAAAGATAGATTATTTAAAGTGGTTGTAGCTAGACGAGTTTTGTTTTGAATGTTTTACAATTGAACCGACAGATGGGGCTCTGACAGGTATATCCACTTCCGATAAGATTGGACCTGGGAGTAGTAGAAACAAAGAGGCGCCCCCCAGAGCCTCCAAAGTACGGACTAAGTGGATCTTTATCCCCAGATGTACTTTGCTTGTTTGGTGGTGTGCACATTGACGGTTTCGATGGTCAGAAGACGGCGGGAAAATTCGAAAATGATCGGAGTATAAAGAAAAGAAGTAGTAGTACCAGAAGTGTAAGAGAATGAGAGTAAAGGATATCGTAAATAAATAAATGATGTAAATAAAGAAGAAAAAGAAAATGAAAAGTGGCAGTAGAAGGTTAACGATTAATTGAGAATTATTTTTGTAGTAATAAGTCAACATTTATCAAGGTCGCTCGAAGATAATAGTTAATGGGGTTGACAGGTGGGCGGCGAAATAAACAACTTGAGTATTGGAGATGATTGTTGAAACTCATCAGAATTTGATTGTTTGAAAGGACGACTCAACAAGAATTAGCTAACATTGGAAATGAAAACGACATGATGTAGTGAGCTGGGAAGCAGTCCCATGGTATTGTATTCCACAGACTGACAGTTCTTTGAAATTAACTCTGATCATGGAATTTCCGGGGTTTTTTATGTACACAGAGGAAAACAGGAAAATTATTTGTAGTGGTTGTAGCTAGACGAGCTTTTGTTGCGAATGTCTCACAAGGGGAACCGGAAATTGTAGCCCAGTCAAGCCCTTAGCATGAAAATAACGATAGAGCAGAGAAAGACTACCAACTTTTCTTCTGTGAGAAAGAGGCTGTAGATGGGACAAGAGGATGTCCCCCACTATATTTTAAGTCAAAATCATCGATTTATTTACTTATTACATTACTAATAATGTACAATGTATCAACGTTGACTTAACAGGTCACGGGTCGTCTAGTATTTATTAAAATATATATTTTTATTAGTTTCTTTACTTTGTTCCTGTTTTCCTAAAAGTGAATATTTTAAATATTGAAAATAACAAAAGCACTTAAATATCCATCATCATCATTATCATCATCATCATTATCATCATTATCATCGTCGTCGTCGTCGTCGTCGTCGTCGTCGTCGTCGTCAGTGTTATTGTTTTATTGTTATTGTTACTGTTATTATTTTTTGTACTCACTAGGAGTTCTCACACAGATCATCGTCAGGGATTGTGTTACATTATGACGGGCCCTGTATTTTGAAAACGGGTAAAGTAGCTAGTATGAATTATGAACTGGGTGAAAGAAATAGGATTAAGTGCAATTTAGGTGCATTGATAATTTGGGACGCACGTGTGGATGGACGTACAAAAAGATCGCTTAACTTGCGCGTTTTGTAACGGAGTCATTTCGTGCAATTTTAGTGCAATGTTGTTTCTCACGGTCGCACTGACGGGTGATGAGACCTTAGTTCAAAGGTTAGGTCACACCTGCGTTGTGATCACGAGATTTCGTGACGTCACAGTTTTCCCGGTGGGAAAACTGAGTGAGATTGTCAGTTCTTGACTAGAAGCCGACGAGTCAAGACGCATTAGTCATGTAGAGATTAAATAAGAGGGGAACACGGATCCCCAAAATTGAGAGCCAGACTATGTCTCCCTCTTCCTTCCCTTACAAGTGATTAAATGATTAATAAATTTAGCAACTAGTGTAAGCTTCTCTCTCTTTTTCAACGACAAGCTAATGGACGAAAATAAATGGCTCGAACTAAAAGCGAAGGCTTGTTATATTTTGTTATGTGTAGATTGGTTTCAGTTACAAAAAGAAACCGCCGGCCCAAAAATGTAACAACGACAAAGCGTCTGCAGAGAATGGTGGCGGCGATGGAGCGACTAACACTGGCAGCTAGGGTGTAGACATTGAAAGCAGAGAGAAAAAGAAGAGGGAGAGGTTATGGGGTTTCTTGCAGTTTCTGTTCCTTGGTTCGTGTTGTGTTGTTCTTCATGGTGTTTTGTTTTCTCCCTGTTGTAAATTCTTTGTGACTGGTTACCCTTTGTAGCTTATGTGGGTTGGTTTCCGCATTCGAGGATGTTCCTTAAGATTTCAGTTGTTTTGATTATTATTATTATTATTATTATTATTATTATTATTATTATTTAATAACTGATCGAATACAAAACTATTTTCTTAAAATAAGAGAGTAATGTAGTTTCCTTGATACATTGTTTAATTTGTACATAAAGGTAATTTATAGAAGACAATACAATGCAGACACACTGAAGAAAATTAAGACATATAACGGTGGAATGAGTTATGCGGTTTCTCTTCCTTAAGTTAAGGTGCGATTTTGCACCTCTCTTCTTATTAACATTCTGTTGTACACCAACACCCACTCAAGCTGCCTGGATAATTTTATAGCGCTGTTGTCGGTGGATAACGGAGATATTTTTTGCTTTTATTATTTTCCACGAAGAGATTCCGCTTTATTTTAACAAAAAATATATTTAAAATAAAATCCTTTCTAAGAAATAATCATTCTGGGAATGGGTTAAAACTGAGTACACTAATATGAATGTGTTGCTAAAGTTTAATTTTTGAGAAAAAATAAATTTTATTTGTAGAAGACAATACAATGCAGGGGTGTACCGGATAAAAACAAACTCGAGCAAATCAAGACATATAATGGTTGAATGAGTGATGCAGTTTCCACCTTTCTAATTAATACACTATATATATATATATATATATATATACATATATATATATATATATATACCTTTCACAATATAAACATTTGAGTGAAAGATAAGATTTTTTATCCGCATGCTTAAAACTTAATTCCTTATAACTATTGATCGATAAAATCGACATGCCAGTGTAGCGGCTTTTTGTGCATGTCTATAAATAAAATAATTATATATATATATATATATATATATATATTCCATGAAAAATGCCAGTATACTGAAATCATATGCCCTTAATAGGGTAAAGATGAAAATTCATATACACTAAATATGCAAAAGCAAGGAAATTCCCAAATTTGTACACTTTTATTGTCAAGGGTATGACTACATATAAAAAAATTCATTATCTCATCACTACAGTATAAATCTCTATGCATGAGTGGAGGAAGTGTGTGAGGTGCGCTAAAGAAAAAATCCTACCAGTAACATACATAGCCCTGTTGTGCTCGCATACCCTAAATGACAATAAAAGTGTAAAAATTTCGGGAATTTCCTTGCTTTTGTACATTTAGTATAGGTGAATTTTCATCTTAACCCTATTAAGGGCATATGATTTCAGTATACTGGCATTTTTCATGGAATGTCACTACTTTTGTAAAGGCTATGCCTCAATACAATGCCTTCTCATAACTGATATAGTTGGTAGTTTGACTAATCAATGTTTCTTTCAATATTCACAGGTAAATATTTTTTTTAAATCATGATGAGTGCATATTTACCCATGATACAATTCAAACTAGAACAATTTTTTTCAAACTTTACCATATATTCATCGCAAACAATAAATGGTGATTCAATACACAGATGTATTAATCAAATAGCTGATGAGGTATAGAAGAAAGTGTATGTGGACTAGTCATTTTTTAGGGTTTTCTGGAATTTTCTGGAAAACAAAGGTATATTTGTAAACTGAAATTAAAATGCCATCAACTAGACACTAGAACCTCTATCTTTGCCAAAAATCAGCTGAATCCATCAAATGGTCGATAAGATATTTAATAAAGTGTATGAATACTGGTCATTTTTAAGTTCATGATTGAACTTTTTGGATCTCTGGGTTGCCTTGACTAATGATGCTGAAATTCTACACACTTATAGAACCTATCAAATAAACATTTTGTGCAAAGTTTTAAGTAATTTGGTGTATTGGTTTTTGAGTTATGATTGATCAAAGAAATGAGATTTCCAGCATAGGCCATTCGTGAAGTCTATTAAGGGATAGAGCGCTCTCGCACCTCCCTTGATTATATTATATATAGTACTACAATTTTACTTGCGTCGGTGTGGTCTGATGTAAGTTCCTTATAATATGATATTTCGGGAAAATTTCCCTTCGTCAAATGTGTGTTCAACAATACTTCATGCATGAACTAATAGTGGCTTTGTAAAGATTATTGCTCTGTAAGGTATCGAACAGATAGATCATCTAGTTTATAATGTAGTAAGTTGAAATAAAGTATTCCAGACAAATAATTTCGAGTTTTAGAAACAATTTCGTTTATGATGTTGTTATTTTTATTTCTGATTAGCAAAAAGTCGACCGAACCATTGTTTCAGAAACCCTCAGCCATTGGCTAATGAAAACATTAACCCCGTAGGAGGAAAAAACAAAGAATCCGATTGGTTAGTTTGCTAGACTATCACATTGACATATAAATACAATCACTAACAAAAATACATGCATTTAGCCTGATGATTTCCTGTGGGGATAAAAAAGACTCTTCTTTGTAGCCTAATACTAATATATTTTCATACCATATATATATATATATATATATATATATATATATATATATATATATATATATATATATACGTGTGTGTGTGGGTGTGTGTAGGTGCAAATGTAAATTGTGGTGTCCTTACATGAAAAAAAATGAAAATAGGAATAAAGAAACAGAAGGAAATGAGAAATTGGTTTTCATTTGAATAGTAATTGTAGTTGTAAGAAAATAATTATTAGTAAACACGCTGTAAATTTGAAAAATGTTTTTATTGATTTTTTATCGATTGAATATAAACACTGTAAACAAAAGAAGAAATCAGGTATCATAAACATAATACAACATAAAGTTTTATAAGCAAAAAAATACATTTAAATAAGTGTTCAGTTTGGAAAATGTGTGTTTACCGAAAATATGTATAAGTTAAATGAATGTTGGATAAGTTTCAGTTTTTGTTATGCTGGATCGTTATAAACTAATGAAGCCTCTGCATGAACATCAGTGATATTTTGTATATCATGTAAATATATGTTCTTGAAATTGGCAGAAACAATTATTTGTAAATGAAAGAGTTTTGGAATGGAAATATGGAGTGTTTATATTCTGGGTACCTATGGGTTACATGATGTCTCTCTCTCTCTCTCTCTCTCTCTATATATATATATATATATATATATATATATATATATATATATATATATATATATATATGTTGCATTACCCGTTCTTTCAGGGTACCCGGTAAATTCCAACAAGAATGACAAAGAACAGAACGTATATGGAAAAACTTTGGTTTTCTTTATTTGCCATTGCCGGATGGTTTACGCCGGCTACGCACACATATTAAACAATCTTTTGACATACTTTTGTCTCATGAAAGTCTTTTTCTTGCTGAGGTCACAGACTTGGTTTACGCTAGAAACTGGTTCGTATATACATCCGATTGGAAAGCAATTTGCTCTGCATTGTCTATCCGAGTGTGAACTTTTTCGCCAACTTTATACCGTTTTTTTGTTATCGTTCTTTTTATATTTGCACTATCCTGGTTTGGTAACAACTTGTGGGAAATCGATCTAACCTTGCGTCCGAACATGACCTCAGCAGGTGTCTTCGACGTTTCGATGATTGTATTCGGAGTGACTCTGTAAACCTGCAGAAACTGTTGGATTGACTTATCCGTCGGTGATCCACTAGCTTTTTTCAGAGCTCTCTTGAATGTGTCAACGAATCTCTCCGCCGGTCCATTGCTTCTTGGATGGTATGGAGGGATTGTTATATGCTCGATGAGATGATCCTCGCAAAGGTGTTTAAATTCAGTAGACGTGAATTGAGTACCATTGTCGGTGACAATGCAGTCTACTACTCCAAACCTAGCGAATAGATCGTATAGGAAGTTGATAGCTGCCTCGGATGTGGGCTTCTTGCATTTTAGTACTTCCGGCCACTTAGCTAGGCTGTCTACAACAATGAGATAGTAGAACCCATCCAGTGGTCTCGCAAAGTCTAAGTGAATTCTAGACCAAGTTCGGTCCGGTTTAGTTCACGATCCGAATTGAGTTGGAGGAGCTTTCGTAGCTAAGGCGCATCCTCTACACTCCCTGACTTTTTCTTCGATATGCTTATCCATGTTTGGCCAGTAAACGAAAGAGCGCATAAGGCGTTTCATTCTCGATATGCCTGGATGTCCTACATGGAATTCCTTGAGCAATTATTTCTGTAATGTCATAGGAATTACAACCCTGTCGCTATATAACAGGACGTTGTCGCAAATTGAATAAATTCCATCATCTAGTTGGCTATTGTTGATTTTTTTCTTTCGTGCTTATGATAAATTCATCCACCTCTGCCTTACTCTTAATCTCATCAAGCGTTACTGGAAGTTCTCTTATTGTGTCACATAACGTATTTTTTACTTCAGCTTCCGCTTGAATGGCTGCTATCAGCATATCCTCCAATGGTTCTGTCTGCTTAGGTATAAACCTTGATAACCCGTCTGCATGACCAAATTTCTTAGATGGTACATACTCCATTTGAAAATTGTAGTTAAGAAGAATGATACCCCATCTTTGGAGTCTATTCGCAGTGTGTTGTGGTAGTCCCTTTTTCGATCCGAAAATCGTTAATAAGGGTTTGTGGTCTGTTTGTAACAGAAATTGTCTACCGTGCAGGAAACTATGAAATTTCTTTACTGCGAATATGATGCTTAGAGCCTCTTTCTCAATTTGAGAGTATTTTTTTTCGGCTGGTAGAAGTGTTCGGGATGCATGGGCTATGGATTTTAATTTTCCATCATCCATTTTGTGCAATATGCATGTTCCTATACCATGGTTGCTTGCATCGCTTGCAACTACAATATCACGCTTGGGATTATAAGGTGCCAGACACAAGTCAGACGTTAAGATATCTTTAATTTTCTGAAACGCTTCTTCGCACTCTTGTGTCCAGACCCATTTTTGGTCCTTCTTTAACAGTTCATTTAAGGGTGATCTTAGTTTATGCATGTTTGATACGAACACATTGTAGTAATTCGCAAACCCTAAGAAGCTTTGTAGGGATGCAGTATTTTCTGGAGCAGGCATGTTCCTTATCGCCATTGCCCTATCTGGATTTGGCCTTCTTCCTTGCTCATCGATGATTTGCCCTAAGTATTTTATTTTTCCATGAAAAAAGTACATTTCTCATCTTTGATTTTAAACCCATAATCCTGGATTTTTTTGAATACTTGGTTTACATGAGTCTTGTGTTGTTTTTTGCTAATGCTGTTTATTAACACATCGTCCAGGTACCCTACTGCGAAATCCATCCCACTTAACATCATGTCCATAATTTGTTGAAAAATCGCAGGGGCGACCTTCACCCCAAAAGGAAGTCGGTTAAATTTGTATAATCCCTTATGGGTATTGATACATAGCAGTTTTGAACACTCTTCATCGACAGGGATTTGAAGATAAGCATCGCTGAGGTCGATTTTAGAAAAATATTTTCCTCCACTCAGTTTCGCAAATATTTCTTCAGGGCTTGGAAGAGGGTAATGGTGATCTTTTAATGCCTTGTTCAAGCCTGTGGAAAAGTCGGCACAAACCCGAATCTCCTTGTTTTTTTTCTTAACATAAACTGTAGGTGACGCCCACTCACTGTGATCAATTTTTGAAATGGCAGCCATGTTCTCGAGTCTTTCTAATTCACCGTCTATTGGCTCTATAGCGGCGTATGGAACACACACACATATATATATATATATATATATATATATATATATATATATATATATATATTAAAAAGGAAAAACAAAACCTGTAAAATGTTTGTATGTTCATCGGCATTTAATTTTTATTTTTAAAAAAACAACATAGAAGTCAATAGTTCAAAATCTGTGGCGCCTCTATGGCGCGAAAAGTATTGTTATGTATTTCATTCGTACGAAGCATTGGCGTTAGAATAACAAATATGTGGTGCATATATATATTTTATTGCTATATATATATATATATATATATATATATATATATAAAAGCAAAGTTTACACGCCCACTTGTTTAAGACACTTTGATCTTGAAATGTTTGAACCCTGTCGCTGGCTTTATATGCATCTTAATTTCAGTAATGTATGTGGAGATTTCCGCTGGCCTAATGAATTAGGGCGTATGATTGTGATTCTCTTCTGAATCTACGAACTGCGTTCGAACCTGTCTGACCATCTGAAACCATCACTAATTAGGACGTAAGTCCGAAACAACGTTGTCTGTAGGTAAATACACTTAAATATCTAATAAAAAGTATCTCTCTCTCTCTCTCTCTCTCTCTCTCTCTCTCTATATATATATATATATATATATATATATATATATATATGAGAGTGCGCGTTAATTAGGTTTGTTTATTCGTTACACAGTGTTTATCTTCTACTAGAGTATCTATTTTATCTTTTATTTCTTCGTCTTCATTTTCTTATTTTCCATTTCTTTTTCCTTTTCTTTCTGTGATTGCATTTCTCACTGTATGTTTTCTCATAACCTTTTCTCTTATTTCTTTATTTCCCTTTTTTCTTAGTTTTTTCCGTTCGTTTCTTTTTTTCTTCTTCTTATTTCTTCTATTTCTATCAATTTACATTCAATCTTTGAAGCTGTTGCATCAAATGTTACCAATCCCACACTAAGAACTGTTCATTTTTCTCCCGTAAAAATGATTCCTAAGAAATGGGTTGGGCTGTTTGAATTGTAAACAGGTTTATTGGTTTTTACTTTTAGCAAAACGTGTTATTAACTTTTTTACTGCTTTCTCAATTTATTGATTAATCAATTTATTCATACACACACACACACACACACAGACACACACACATATATATATATATATATATATATATATATATATATATATATATGTCGTATATATATATATATAAATATATATCATATATACATATAAAACATGAAGACTTATCTTAAATTTGAAAAACATATCAACAATTCTCATTATTATCTTTCGGAATTTTTTTCGCAGAGGATCGATAATTGGTTTAATTTGGATTATTCGGACTACTGTTCTTATATTCTGTACAGATTCCTTAGTTTGACAAGACCGATATGAAGGAAGGTCGGAGGGTAGATCGTCCGAAACGTTGTAGGAA
This sequence comes from Sepiola atlantica, assembly GCA_963556195.1. NCBI lineage: Eukaryota > Metazoa > Mollusca > Cephalopoda > Sepiida > Sepiolidae > Sepiola > Sepiola atlantica. Next base: position 123,695,971 of record OY744519.1, on the reverse strand, counting down.
TATCATCTAAGATGAGAATAGTAGTCCAAATAATCCAATACTCATTATACTTTATTTTATTGGATTGAAAAAGTGAAAAACGTTTCATAGTGGCAATATAAAGTAGTATAAATGATTTTTGGATAAAAAACATATTTATGAACAAAAATATACCAAAACACTACATTCTAAATAATCATAGTACATTAGAGTATCATAAAATACATTTTACTTACCATTATTATGACCAGATTTAAAGGTTTAGGCTCTTCAATTATGCCTATGACACACCGATGACACTCGCCCGTGACATTTAAGATATTGATAATTTATCGGGTGTGTTAATGCAACAACATACTAATACACACTCACACTTCCTAACAAGCTAGTTGCAGATGTGAAACAAGTTGCAGTTTGACACATTTTCGTTGAGTATTATATGAAGTAGGCATTTTATTGGAATGTGTCATATTTGAAATAGAAAGCATATAAGGGTTACAACTAAATTATTTCACGAGAAATATTACGATACGAAAAACAGAGTAGGTTAACACGCGTACATATAGAGTATTTTCTGTGATAAAAAGTATCCGACCCAACTGAGCTGTGATCGTTACGTTGGTGATAGATCGTAGACCGAGTTAGAATAATGACGGTCTTCGCGTAAAATGTGTAGTTGTTAAAATGAAACTTCGCAATGTACACCCGGAAAACGCTGATTACTTGGCAGGGACATTTATTATTTCTCCATTTTCTATGAATGGTTTTGATAAAATAAATCCCAGGTAATTTTCGTACTATTGTTAACGCCATTGTTAGCTTCGTATTATTTGTGTATCTCTCCTGTTTTTAGTTCGATATTTTGGGAATGAACCACGCTAAAATATTTTCTGCTCTCTAATACAGTGTGGCGTGGAACAGCCCAACGATGAAAAAGAAGTCTGCGATTCTACAGAAAGTGCAACAGTAATCTGTCTTTATATTACTGCGATTTAGCTAGGTCGTCATGCGGATACGGTTAGACAATTCATGAGAGAACCATAAGCATTGACGAAACGATCCGATTACGGCATCTCCAAGAATGTAACTGGGTTTTAGGAACATTAGTCTCAAGTTACACGAGAATCTAGGAGAAACAAGCCAAGCAATTCTCACAAGAAATTGCGTGTTGGGGATCATATCTTCAATGCGAACCCCCCTTAAACTGTCTCATTTAATGTCCCATCTTAGAAATTTGATACTTCAATCGCTCGGAATTATATGACGTTGAGCATGAGTTGTGATTTTCTAACTGTCAAGTGCAGTGAGACCCTTGATGAACCTGATGGTTGAGTCTATTTCGGAGATAAGCGCAAACAACGAGGTGTAAGAGTCATGTTATGGGCTGGTATCATTGAGGACAGACGTATTGGTACACTCAAGTTTACTAAAAGTGATCGCAGCCGCCTACTGCAATCTCCTGAAGTGAGTCTTGAATCCTTGGCTAGATGGCATATTACTGTCATTACTAAGAATTCTCGTACAGTTATAGTCTAATCATTAAGATATAAATAAGAATAGTAAAAATCTATCTGTAAAATAAGGGTCAGTTGCCCCCTAGGAAATAATTACTTAGCAAATAGTATAATCTACCAAACTACAGTTTACAATATTAAAAACTAGAATAACAAAAAGGAATACGTAGGGGAAACCGCATGAGATTAAATGAAGTGCGGTTAATTACAAAACAACATATATAGTGTTCACTATCTATTCCTCCCTGGGAACTGAAGGATGTTAGATGGTCACCGGTAGTCAGGATATGTAGATTTTTAGACGATTTTTCTGAGCGAGAAACTAAATAACTGAGTCTAAAGATGCATACAATTTACGACACCTGCTGCTCCTCCAGTTTAACATCTATTCTTCCTCCTCTTTGTCGACTCCTCCAGTTCTACCTGTCCCTCCTTGCCGTCCACACCTCCTGCTCCTTATCAACTCTTTTTGTTTCACATCTACTCCCTCATTCCTCTTGCCCCTTTCTCATTCACTGCTTCTGCTGCTTCTGCTCCATCATTTTGTCAATTCCTTCAGCTCCTCCGTCTTCTACTCCATAACTCAAACCCCACCTGTCTTTCCTGCTCGCCCACTACTTCTTTCCTTGTCAACTCCCTCCCCTGCTCTTCGACTCGTCCAACCCTTCTCTGCTGTTCATCCTCGTCTACATTCCTCCTCCTTATTCTCCTCATCCACATCTTCCCCCGGCTCCTCCTGTTGTTTCCTTGCCCCTCTCTCTTCCTCTGCTCCTTTTACATCTCCACCTCCTTGTCGACTCCTCCTACACATCATGCTTCACCGCCTCCTCGTCCACTCTCCACTGATTCTCCTGCCCCTCGTTACCTCGTATACTCTACCTGCTTCTCCGCTTCTACACTTCTCCTGCTACTCTTGCCCCTCCGCCTCTTCGTCGAATCCTTTATTTCCTTCCCCACCCATCCTTTTAATCCCTCTCCTCCTCCCCACCTTGCACTCTGTTCATTTACAATTTTCGGCTTCATTTCTTTTCATCTACATCTTATATTATCGTTTTATGTTTTTAAGAGTCACTTGACACCGTTGACTTCGGTGACCGATCGAATTAACATAAAAAACATACTTTTTAAACTTGTCATTTTAAATCAAATTAATGGTTTGACATTTTTCTATTTTCTTGTATTTTTTTTAGTCTTTATTTCGCAGACGAACTTAAGTTTTTTTGCATTAGTTCATACTTCAGCTTCATTCTTCTCTCTTCCCTCGCTGTTTATCTCTATATTAATAAAATTGTGTGATTATTTCTCGTGTATCTGAGTTTCTCACAGCTACGTGACTTGCACACTATTAACATTATTTACTATTTACCGATTGTTTATTGAAATCAAAATCCAATAGTGTAAACTATCAAAACGAAATTTTAACAATCATAGTAAAAAATATAATTTGGCATAACGAAATGAGCCGAGGTAAGATGTTCACTGCTACATAACAGAGAGAGAGAGAGAGAGAGAGAGAGAGAGATCAATAGATAGGTTAAATAGATAGATAGATCTATAGAAAAACACAGAGAGACAGAGAATGCTTTATTAGTATTAACTCTCTTCTTTTTTAGTCGCTGAACAAAACAATGTGACCAGTTCCCTCTTTGTTTTTAACCGTTTCTTTCTTTATCTTCTTATATGCTTGGACAGACATACACTCATATTTACTTTTCATATATAGATACCAAAATTTAATCCGTCTGATAATTACTTATTTTTATTAAAGCGTTTGCAATTGACAAGTTCATCAAAATCCAATGAAGAAGGCGCAGGATTACAATATAAGTGAAAACAGTTCATACAGGTGTTGCAACAAGAAACTATAGTAACAGATTTGGTAAGATATTTTTGTTTTAAATGTTTTTTGTTTATTTTTTCATATTGGTAGGTGTTGGTCAAGCTTTGATTTAATTTAAACTCACAGTGCATACACCCTTTCAGTGGGTATACATTTTCTCTCAATACAATAATATGGGGCAAGTTCATGTTTTCAACCAGATAAGAATTCCAGACCAGCCTTCAAATTGTGACCTTATTCTTTGAACACCTTTTGTGGAATGACACCATCATTTATCATAGTTTGAAGAAATATTATGGGTGTCCATTCAACATAATTGCATTATTTCTGTCAACTCAAAATTTGGTTTTGTTCTATATTACACTAAACATAAAACTGTTTCTAAATCTATTTTCATCTTCAACTATCTTTATAGTAAATATGCTAACTAAAATAACATGCTATCTGCGTTTTTATTTATTCGATATAGCTGTCCCGATCCGGCGTTGCCCGATACTGTATTTACTTGCAATTGGTTTGTCATTTTTAAAACTATGCCGAGTTAATTTTTTACAAGAAATTATATTTTGTTCTAGTCAAAGGAACATATGAACGAATACAGAGTCACATCCTGTTTTTTTATATAAGATTGTGGCCATTTGAAAATTATTCCGATATGGACAAACTATTTTCTGAAACGAATTAAAAAGAATTACATTTTATTCTTCTTAACAACATGCTGCCACAATCCAGAAGAAAACCTGACAAACGAGAATACAAATATTGATTTTGTATAAGCTATCGATAACAAAGACACGATATAGAGATTTATTTTATATGTATATATAATTTAGCTTGACAATTTCTTGCAGGGATGAAACGCAGACGCCTCTGTGTAGCTGAATTAGCATAAATATATTTTCATACTTTACTACTATACTATACTTACGTAATGCGCACTGTTGAAATAAATACTGAAAATCTATGCACAATATATTATGTCACCTAAGAATATTATACGTGTATACATGAAAAAATAAGACATAGCTTTTCAAGTACTTGAGCACTTTATGAAGAATTTATTTCACCACCTGAAAAAAATGAAAACCTAGCAAACATGAATACATTATTAAATTAGGTAGAAAAACCGACGAACATCTTGGGGAGAGAGACCTTTTTAGACCTGGTCGGCAACCTTCCTAGTACTGGAGACTCGAACAGAATATCCGGTGTGAAGGGACCTTGTTTCTTGGCTACGACGATAGACGACGTCCCTCCATCTCTTTCTCTCTATCTGGGCAACTTGGGGACACTTGCTTGTAACGTAGTTTCACGTGACTAGTCTGGGTCGCTCTTGCCTGACAGGTTAATGGTACAGTTTTGGCAATTTGTCTGGCTGCTGTTTCCGACTGGTAGTACAGAAACCCTAACTCATAGGTAGCGCGACTGCTCTATCAACATTTGTATAATATAGGGATAGCTGTAGTGACAGAATGGGACCCTACATTTATATCCGGTGAGCATTTACAGAAGCCACACACCCATAGATAAAGACTCTGTTAATAGTCTACTTCTGTGAGCTTATGGGCAAAATACACCCACTTTGCTCAACTCAATCTATCAAAAATCAAAGAAAAATAAAATAACACGTCAAAATAAAAGTAAAAAAGACCTAACTAGACGTCCACCTAAGAACAAGAACTCTCTGCATTCGTCCCATAATCAGCACCATCTATTTATATCGACCTATTTGCTGATTCAATACATGAGTCCCTTAGCTTCTCACTGTATGTACTATTGATAGGATTTTAAAAAGCGAGACAAAACTAATACAAGACTCCAGAACAACACCGGATAAATACATCTAGTCTATATATTTCTGTATCTCTTTCTCCCATATTCTCTCTCCTTTTTCACTTTATCACACATACCCCCTTGATGATGTAAAATACAATGCTTATATATTGCTAAGATCGATTCCTGTGAGAATCAATTCTCAAAGCAAAATGAAGCTTAATAAAATTCTGTCGATATGGAAAGAATTTCGACTCCACAGTTCTCATGTGAGGATTCCTTTTGGCAATTTATTAATTGTTTTGACTGAGTGTTCCTTGGTTTTTGAAGAGCTTATTCAGGGAGCCATTTTATATTCATCCGAGTTTATTTTTTCTAGATATTTTAATTTTAGATTTTTTTTAATCCAGCATTAGTCTGTATCACATCCATAGTTTCATTTATGTTTTCTAATGCTGATCTGGAGACATTTTCTGTATTTGGGTATTGTATGGTTGCCGTGTTGTCATTTGGCAATTAACACTGAGGACGGGGATGTATATGTGGTAACTTGGATATGTTAAACTATGCTCTGAATTCTTCTACACAAACATGTTTAAGATTTATTTGGTCCAGGAATTAGCATCAAATCAGAGTATGTTGTAATTCTGATCTTTTATATAAAACACTATATACATAATGCTATTATGAATATATAAAATTAATTCAGTTTTCAACTTGCAAAGTAAATTATGAAGCTCAATATTCTTAGTGGGATACAAGAAAGCTTTATATATATATATATATATATATAATTAAAATTTCTTAAGGGTCACACAAAAGTTGGGTTTAGAGATCAATCGTGTATACATTACAAGAGCTCAAAATATAATAATATAATAAATGTTTCGAATTTATTGCAAAAATTATTTTCATTAATACAATTGTTTATACCCATTTTTCAAAACACATTTCTCTGTATAATATATTCAAAATGTGTTCAAAAGGCTTCTTCAGTTGATTGTCTCTCATCAAGTACCCCCTCCTAATGAGAAAAATAGTTTTTAAGTAGCTTTTGAGATAATTTCAAAATAATAACTTTAATAACGAATCAATTTACGATCGCTTCAAAGTCATTTTTAAGTCATTTCCAGCATTTACTAATCCAAGAATTCAAACGTGCCGAGTGTTCTTTGCGACATTGTAAGAATCAAAATCATTTCTCTTCAGAAGAAACACAGAAAATATATACACTCTACATAGACAACTTCCTCCTTTTTTTTAATGCATTTTGTTTTAGATATTATGAAGACATTTAAAAAAAATAGAAATTTCCCTTTCTCTTCCATCTCTTGTTTTTGTCTTTCCTCCACACTTTTTTTTTTCATGTGTATTTTTGGCCAGAAGAATCCGCCGTCATTTTCCAATTCAAACATATCAAACAACGAATAGTTTCCTACCACATCACACCGAATTAAGCTAAAATCATATTTCGAGATTATAAATACTTTAAGTAAAACAACGGTTAAAAGTTCTTCATCGAAAAACATTTATAAAATACAAAATAATTTTTGTTTTTCAATGCCTTTATACATTAACTTTCCTTTTTTTCCCTTTGACTTTTTTCACCGATTTATAAATATAAAAATGTTGCAATAAATGTCGTTTTTCTGACTGACGCTAGTAGACAACACGTTTCTCCATTTCTGGTTTTGTCTCTCTCCCTTTGATCTATTCCTTTTTTACTTGTCTCCCCACGAGGACGGAGTTAGACACAATGCTAGTTTTTAATGAGGAAAATCTAGCTTCTCTAAAAAGGGTACTCTGGATTGAGACAAAAATAAGCATTGCCTCAGTCTGGAAAGAGGGCAAAAATGAAGTTAAGAATTAGAAATATACCACACATTGCTCATGGCATAATAATATGTATTCTCTTTTCTTTGTTCTATTTTCTGTTTTTTTTTTCATATACAGTCTATCAATTTTCGGTTTACACAAAAAACATTATTCATTGATTTTTCAACATTTGACAAAATATTCATGAAAATATTTTTCAAACACCAAATTTTAAAAGTCTATATTCAGAATATCGGGAAGTTTCCTCTGATATTTTGCTGGTCGAGAGCAGGTTCAAAGTGTTACCTCGATTGGTGGCGATGATGAGGGGGGGGGCGCTGATGAAACGAAGTATATTCAGGATGGTCTCTTGTGTGGCGCATCATTAATAAGCAAAGGCTGGCGGAGCCTGTTGCTCCACTTGTCTTAATGACGATCGGTGTGACTACAATTTGTAAAAAGAAAAGTCTATTATTTTAGACATTATCAAACATTTTGAAGAACATTTTGAATGCGACCGTTTGTTTTTTGTCGTTTGCTTATGTCTTCTATCTCTTCCCTTTAACATCCATGTTATCGCTTGTACAGTTTCAAAAAATAAAATCTGCACTTATTTCTGAGAAAGTTTTTAACAATAAAGATAATTAATCTCACCATAGAAGTTTACATTCTTTTTGTGATTACCGAAAATGATACTCATGGAATCGTAAATAAAATCCACAACGCTGTCTGTAATCCAACCATATTTGGTACACATTTCGCACCATTTCTTCTTATCTAACCCTATTTCTCACAGGGGTGATGGTGCTAGTCTCAGTCTCTTCCATAGTGCTATAATGACATGTGTTCTTCAGAATTGTCTGATTTTTTCCTGCTTCCTTTGTTACAGTTCATTTGACTCGTTGGTCAAGTGGTCTTTGTCAATTCGCTATTCAGGTACCTCGTTATAATACATATTCCTGTTCTAGTAGCTTATTTCCAAAAACTGCACAATTATGGAACCCTCTTCCTACTAACTATGTTTCCACTTACCTATAACCTTCTATTTTTAGACTAAGTTCAATAGACATCTCCTATCTTTGTATAAGTTATTTTTTAATCTCCTTACATCGTGATGTCAAGCCTTGTCTTGAGTGACTTCCGTAAAAAAATAACTTCAGTCCATGCCTGGATTGTCCTCTAAGTTTCAATCATGAATGCCCGTCAGTGCTCGTTTTGTCGCCATTGCAATCACACCCGGATACAACGTGCAAAACTCTTAATAACTCTGATACATTCTTCTCTTGGCACGCCCCTTTCGGGGGCTGTGATAGTATATTTGTTTATGGAAATCAATTTAGACAAAGCATGAAACCACTTGATGTAAGGAGCTAAAAAACTTACCACTTCAAGGTCATAAACTAGTCAACGCTGAGTGTTAGATTGATATATTCCAACCTAGAAACATCAATACCCCCATTTGTCAGAAATATCGCTCATTGAATGTGAGGACTAACGGACAAAATAAGGGAAGCTAGACTCACGAGGCTGTCGAAAGTAAACGCAAGGTCCACTTTCTACTCTCCCAAAGTAAAACAAATAGTCTGAGAATTGTTTTGATCGACATAATCTTCAAGATAACCCCACAGAAAAAAATCTTGGAGGTCATGGTCCACTCAGTGTAAAGTTTATTCAAGATCATACCCTTATTGATGTGACGATTATCAAAATGTCCCTGCATATCATTCAACGGAGATAGAATAAAATACTGTTGGATATTCATTACTGAAAATTGATGGACAACTCAGGCATAGACTAGAGTTAATTTGTATCAAATATGGTTGGATGGCAGAAAGGATTATGGATTTTATTAACGATTTGACGTGTGGCATTTTTGGAGGATAATCTTGTATATCCGATTTCTCTAGTCATTTCTATATTTTGTCGGGTTTTATCAAATTTTCTCCCATCTATATAAGCATTTATTTCTTGGACAATGGATGGAAAACTACACGTAAACATACTAGTTCCAATCTATGGGTTGAATATAAGTTATGCGTCATGATAAACTGATATGTTAATAACCCATCGACAATGGTGTCGTCTAAGTTTTTTTTTTAAATATCATTTTGGCTTTATTTCATTTTCAGGCTTATTTATCAGACGTTATTGAATTGCATGAATCGATTTAAATACTTTATGTTCTTATAAATTATCAAGGGAAAAGATTTTTCCGCTGGAGAAGGTTCCGAACAATAGTACTCTAATATATCGATGCAAAAGTGGTTAATAGCTCAACCGGTTGGATTATCTCCCTTGCCATTGGGAAAAGCATTCATGCAGAGATTCCCACTGGAGAAAGTTTGTTTATTGGCCGCCATTTTGGAGCGATATCTTCGCGTGTTGACAGTCAAGAATTTCGGCCGACTTTTGATCGATTTTGAGTTTTAAGAGACGAGAAATGAATGGAAATGGTATAGATATTAAAGACAGGAACGAACTTGTTCGATATAAAAAATATATAATCTTATATAAATAGAGATTTTGTCCGTCTGTCCGTTTGTCCGTTTGTCCGTCAGTCACACCTTTTTAAACGTAATAAATGCATTGAGGAATTTGTCTCATTTGGAAATATCAGAGATCTTAATTACTTTTAGAAATGGAAAATAGTGCATTAATAGCAAATAATGAATTCGTAACAAATAAAGCGGACATGGCGGAAATCGAAACGAAAACTTTGAGATTTTTAATCTTATGGTTTACTAACTGACTTAGTTGGACTTTTTCATAAAAGAACCTAAAACATTAGAATGACAAAATAATTAAAGCTTTGGTGTTTATCAATTAAAACATAAGCGATAATAGAAAATAAATAAATGATTAGGTAAACATTATTAATAGCGTTGGCAATCATTTTAATAGTCCAACACAATTGATTTTGCTTTAATAACGTATTGTATGTAGTTTTTTCACAATTATATCATCCTCTCAGCCTTGCAAAACTATGCCATCAGAGGGAGCATATATTTGCTAGTTTATAAATTTTTTTAAAATGTACATGAGAACAAAAAAACGAATTAACAGTAATAAGAACATAATGTAGACATAACGGAAGAAGTAACCAACAAGAATAAAGAAGAAATATTCGATCTTTTTTTTACTAATAAATGATATGCCGGGATAGCAAAGGAAAAATAATTTGAAAAGAAAGCAAAACATACATATAACAGAAAATACATGACTAAAAAGGGAAAATAAATTAAAGAACAAAGAGAAAGAAATAATCAAATAACAAAGAATAAAGAAAACACGTTGAAATGAAGAAATAATGAAAGAAGATTATAAAAGAAAAAGAAAAACGGAGAAATGAAAGAATGAAGCAAACGAAACAGAGAATGAAACAACGAAGAAAAAGATGAAGAAAAAGGAAGAAAATTTTGAAGAAAAATAAATAATAACGACTGAGAAAACATAAAATATGAAATAAGAGAAAGAAGAATGAATGAAGGAAAAAAGAGAAATAAGAAAAAAGGGAGGATTAGAGAAAAAGAAGAATGACGAAAATTAAAGAATTAACATGAAGAACGAATAAAAAATAATGAAGTCAAATAAATAAATAAGGTAGAAAACAAATGAAAGAATGAACCCTCGTTCTTATTTTATACAGTCTATCCCTCTTGATTCCATGACTCACTTTCTCTCTCTCTCCCCCTCTCTCTCTCTCTCTCTCTCGCTCTCTGTATTAATAATAAAGAAAGGAAACAATCAAAGATTGGAATAGTCCATGTTAAAGAAAATGGAATAACACCATGACATACGATTTAAACAGTATCTGAGAGTGAAAAGAGACGACAGATAGAGAGGGAGAGAGGGGAAAAAAGAGACCGAGGCAGATAGCAACTAATGTTGGATGTTGTCTTTTTATTTTCTTGATTGAAATAATCTAAACCGAGTTCAATGGGTGACCCAGGAGGTCACATTTTTTGTGATATTTAAAACTCAAGCGTAACAGACGAAAACGGACCGACCAACCGCCAAAGCCTCATACTAACGCGGAGACGCTTCTAAAAATAAAATGAAAAATAAGTTTGCAAAATGATATGAACAAAAAATGAGTTGATAAAAAATGAAGGATGGAGAAATGGCGGCTCAAAACAATTTAAAATGGTATTTTCCATTCACGATTAAACCGTTGATCGCAATAACAATCGGAGAGACAATCAAAGATGATACGACCGGGAAAACGAAGCCGACATGTTTATTTATTTATTTGATTTTATATTTTAGATCGAATTGTCTTCTTTCTGAAACGAGGAAATGGCGTGCGGCCGTTATATTATTATAGTGGATGGAATCTTTTGCAATGCTCGGCTGACTTTCCGCAATCATCCATTGTTTTCGTGGCCCATTCAGCAGCAGGGAAAATCCACCCCAGAGGAACGCGGAGTATCCATCATTCGTTTAAATTGACGACACCTGTAAACGGGAGAACAATTTCTAACCAGATACATTTGTTCAGTTGTTCATCGGAGTAATTGGTTCGGAATGGCGAAAAAGTGGGGTAGAGCAGCTATGAGAAATAAAACGCAAATCGCCTTCGCCTTGGTCACTGTGGTAGCCAATGTCAAATGCGGTACTCTAGATAAAGACATCATGTATATTTTGTAACATTATATGAGGTGTTCGTCGGTCCAAGACTGCTACAAAATATCCAAAGTCCTGTCCTGTTTGAAGTCCTGTTCTGTCTACACGGCGCAAATTGCTCTGTGGGTATATATACAAGCAGATATATGCTCCCTCACGGCGCATATCTTTGCGAGGCTGGGATGATGATATCATGATGAACGAACGACATACACTGAACCACCAAGGAGATGGAAATGACTGAGAGGATGATATCATGACGAACAAACACTACCGCTACTCCCCAAAAGGAGGAGTTAATGTCTGGGATGATGATATAAAAAAGAATAAATAGTAAACTATATATATATATATATATAGGACATTTTTTAATAACTAATAACAAATAGGATATTTTTAATAACTAATATAAGTTAGCTAAACATTTATCTGGAACAAAACTTAAATCTAATATACGGGACGTTTATGTTTTTGTCTTTTAAGGGAAGTGGGGTCTGATCAACTCTGCTGGGAAGCCATGAAATAAAATACTGTTTTGTTTTTAAATTTCTGAAACAGTTTTTCATGGTAAACAACTGATGATTCCTTAAATAATGTTAAGACTAGTGTAAATTCTTGGAAACCAACTAATATAGTAACTACAAAAATTAAATTGACTTACATGAGTGATTTTCTACTGAACGACTTGGGACTAAAAATCTTTTTTTCCTTACATAGTTTTAATGGTTGAGAAACTTCCGAGACTATATATATATATATATATATATATATATATATATATATATATATATATATATATATATATATATATATATATATATATATATTGATTACATTGGTAATACCCTTAAATAAACGGTTAATTTTGCATACGTGATTGGTATGAAACAGTAAGCTAGAATGAGAATTATTCTCTTTGTTTTTCATGTTTATTTCAAGTCACGTGAGCTAAATTAAGCATTTATTTAAGGGACAACAAAAACGCAGCGTGATACACAAATTTCATTGTTTAGTATACACATATATATTTCCTATTATCAAGTGACGTGTTTAGAATAGATCAGTGTGGTTGGGGGTTATTGTTGAATGCGAGTTCCTAATAAACAATGGCGCCAGTCCAGACAATCTGAAAGAAAACAGACAGTTAATTTTTATATTCGAGGGATCGAATGACAAGCAACGTTTTTTTTCTATAAAAAAACTCCACACAAAAACTCATCGACATCACGTCACCATTCAAGTATGTTTTGTGATTTATTTCTCCGCATAGGTCAAGGAGAACCAAGATTTCTTCAGATAGCTTTTTATAGCAGCATAACCTCTCTTTGTGCATAACTAAAAGAATATCTGTTCCATGACGGGTAAATTTTATTCCCCGAACAGAACATTTTTGCACCACTTTTGTGTGCCCCTAGGAAGATAAAAATAAAGATATAATGATACTAAACCTTATTACTAGAATCTTTATATCGATCTATCACATGATTTTGATTCAAGAAAATATCTATAATTTAAAACTTAAAATTAAGTGGTCTTAAGGATAAATTGAAATTGAGACAATCTTGCTCATTTGTATCTAGTTTCTATGGATGAAATTTAATGCATATCTGATGTATTTGAATTTTCATATGGGAGATTGTGTCTATATTATGCCTCCTAAAAATACTTTAAAATGCTCTAAACTAACTCAAATTGAGCGAATATATTTTAATTGATGTCCAATACCTATTGTACAAATTTCACATGAATCGAATGTATTTGAATTTTCACGAACGGCTTCAACCCTCTTTTGACTCCTTGTATATAAGTAAAGTAACATTTCGACCCCTACGCCTAGCATTTGTGCTTTAAAATTCATAATGATCGGTTAATTAGTTTAGGAGTGAAACCTATAGACACAACTATATCAAAATATAAACATATCTAAGCATATAAAGTTAAAGACCAGCCAACTCTACCCCGAGTTACCTGGGAGTCTTTTTACGTTTTTCTGTGTATCACTTATTGACCCCCCCCCCTTTCTACTGGCTCCTTTTCTCTTTTTTAATTTTGAAAAGATTATTCAATGAAGGTGTATATGTAAAAATAAATTAGGTTTGTAATAAAATCGAGAGGACGTCTTACAAAATTTGAAATTGTTGTCTTCTTTTAGCGGCGATAAAATTATAGTAAGAAAAATCAATTTAAATGTTGTTTAATGCCGGTCACTTTTCTTTGTTTTTATAAAGAATTTTCATGAAGTTTAATTGCATTACCAACGCAACCGTTTGGTTGTTACACAATTGAATAAAATTGATTTAAATTATAACATACTTTAAAAATGTTGATTAAAAATATTACGATATGCTGTCCGACAATTTTATTATATAGAAGAGAAGGCAGAATATATATATATATATATATATATATATATATATATATATATATATATATATATATATATGTGTGTGTGTGTGTGTGTGTGTGTGAAAACAGAAGTTGAAGAGAGCCGGATGACTAAGTCCTTCCGTGCTTGAAACCGACGGTACAAATGTTGTACTAATTTTTCTGTACCAATATATATATATATATATATATATATATATATATATATCGAATCCTGCACGCTCTTAGAAAAAAATCACGCCATCATGTAACATCTCAATATTAAAGACGCTCTTTTTAAAGTTGTAAATTACTAGCCATTATACTAATTAAAAACACTTAAAAGTAAAGATATATATATATATATATATATATATATATATATATATATATATATATATATAATCATTTTTAATATCCACATACATATATGTTTCATCTTTACTAAGAATCATTAGTGTGGATAGATGATTCGAACACCGGACTCAAGTCACCTTTGACTCAAATCCGACCCCTTTTTTGCCGCGACCACCGTAACAGCTAGACAGAATGAAGAGACACTAAGTCTATTATTCTTTAAGCGAATATACAGTTAGTCGCCGAGAGTGTTCGAACATTCAAGGAAAGGAACTCACAATTTAGCTTAATAATAAGACTTTTTAATACTTCTCTTAACAGTGCTCGTCAGTGAATGGAGCTTTAAACCATTATTTGTAATAAACTTTGTTTAATATCCACATACATATATGTTTCATCCTTACAAATTTATTTTTGTAGTCAAACTTTCAGTGTTTAAGCTCAATATATATTAATATATAAATCCAGAGCATTTATAAATAGGAAGTAGAAAAACAAAATGCAACGATCTTGGTTGTCTGATCAATTGAAGAAACGGCTGTTAAAATGAAAAACAAAATTAGAAAACAAAGCTATTGTTGCGGGAATCTGTGTTTTGATTTTATATATGCTAGAATAATGGGCCATAAAGGGCTAACATTATAGTATCTTATATAATTAGGGATTTTGTCCGTTTGTCTGTCCGTTCGTCCGTCAGTCACAATTTTTAAACGTGATAAATACATTGCGAAATAATGAAGAATACTGCATTTAGGTAATCTAATATTTCAATCTAATATAATCTAATATGAATAAATGCGAATCTTTCCAAAGTATATTACCATCAACACCTTTAAACTTAAATATAAGTATACAGTATATATAGTAATCTCTAAACTCCCTCAAACAAAACCAGCTTTTGCACATTACCATATTTTTTAAAAGTTTCAAATGAATTAATATTCTGTAATATACATTTATGAAAGTATATATTTCTCTTGATTTTGTTGTGAAACGCACGTTAGATGTATACAAAATACGGAATTTAGAAAAAAAAATGAACAAAAATAAATAAATAAAATAAAAATATATTGAAAATATTTTTGTTTGTGAGACAAAAAGTAATTACGGATATTCGCCGATGTATATATATATATATATATATGTATATATATATATATATATATATATATATATATATATATATATATATATATATATATATAAAGATAAATGAAAGAAGAGGAATAAACATGTACGAATGACAAATCTATTTCAATTTTGATTGTTCAATCCAATGTGCATTCGGTAAAAACATGTTTATTATTCTTTCCTTAAGGCAGGGCTTTTTAAAGATTAAAATCTTATCATCAGAGGAATTATATAGATGGATAAGTTGGCAGTGGAAACATACACATTTAGATATATATATATATATATATATATATATATATATATATATATATATATATATAAAGAAAGAACATGAAAGTCATGATTGTGGTTGTTCAACGATACATTTAGTTAAGAAAGTTGGAGGGATAGGTGAAAGTTATGGTTATGGATTAACTTTTCCTATTGTGATTGGAATGCAACTATAATATATATATATATATATATATATATATATATATATATATATATATATATATATATATATATATATATAAGAGAATAAAATTCGAGATGCTTGCTTAAAATATTTTATTATTAGCTATTTCGTTAACATTAAATCACACGTTGCCTTTGTTTATCAGGGAAAACCAAGTATATGTTAATGGGCTGTTGTTAAAATCAGGAAAGCCAAAACGTATAAACAAAATAAGATGCTATTATTCCTTTACACACAATTTCTCATAGATCGTCTCAAACTCAATATTAAATGAAAAACCAAGAATGAAAACCGAAGTAATGATTAATTAGAAAAATAAGCCAGGAAATAGAAATGTATAACGAATGTGTTTTTTTTTCCTAATGTTCAAAATAATTGTTTGTTTTTTTTACCTATAATTATTTTCAATGGTTTTCGACGTAAGAATTTTTTATGGAACTTTGACTGAATTTATATTGACTCGTACGCCGAGCAGCTGTGTTCCAAAATCCATGAGCATTGGTTAATTAATTTATGAGTGAATCATCTACATTCAAATATATACACATACCTAACTTCATAAAAATAGAGATATGTATCTGTGTTTGTTTGTTTGTGTGTGTTGATTTGTGCTCTGATTGCAAAGAAAAGATATGAATGAAACGCTACATAAACTTCATAACGACGCATTTTGAAGGTTAGACATTGTAACTGACGTGATCGCTGACTCCGAAGAGAAGTGACCTTTTGCTGCTCACGTGTGCCCTTGTGTTTGTTCTCGCTTATTGCCAATTGGTCTGGAAAGGGAAGCATCGATTTCCTCACGACGAAAAGAACTCATGTCCGCCCCCTTTTCTCGAAAACCTCCACTAGCAAATGTTCTGAATGCAAGAAATTGGACTCGCGAATATATGTAAATAACATTTGTCTCTAGAACAGAAGGCACCTTTTTTGTACAATATTCAAAGTGACAATATCATTATCTCTTTATTATAATATCGATTAAACGTATGTCTGTAGAGAAAACTACGCCACAGGTCAGAATCTACTTCCATTAGCAGGATTTAGTCTAGTAGTAAAGCGTGGAACCACAGTCTCATTGGTTCCGGTTCCGAATCTGCTAGGTCTAGCCACGCTGATGACTCATCAGACAACGAAACACAATATTTGCTTTCAGAAGTGGGCATCACATTGGTGAAGGGATAATATTCTCACCTAGCATTTAGGTAAAAGTAAAATACTTTTCTATATAAATAGTTGAATACGTTCAACTATTGCAAATATAATAAATACATTTATATATATATATATATATATATATATATATATATATATATATATATATATATATATATATATATATATATAGTGTGTGTTATAATGAAATAAACTCCAGGAGGAAATCCGGGCATGAGAGCTCAATGTAATAAACAGAGCAAGAATAGAATAAAATATAGTAACACGAAATTGCATAATCATCGATGCAATAATTTATTTTAACCTTGTAGTATTATCAAGCATCCAAGTGAGATGATTACATTTTTTAAATGATAAAAGAGAAATTCACAGTCGACAATTCAAATATATGTAGAGATAGAGAGCGATGCAGCATATCTAATACATATTTAGAGAGAAGGGGGAATTTGAAGCATATTTAATTTATAATTTTAGAGGAGGGATCACATGATTTATGACGGAAGGCAATATAGAGTCGGAAGAATAAGTCATATATATAGAGAGACATTGGGAAATTGTAAAGGGTATTCAATGTCTCTCAAGAAACCAGGTCAGCGTGTCAAGATATCACCAACCCCAAAAACCGCCTCTGCAACCTGGAAATCAACGTCATATATATATATATATATATATATATATATATATATATATAGTGAGAGATAGAGAAAGAGAGAGAGAAAGAAAGACCTTCGCTTCAGACTTGAAAAAGAAGAGTTCCATCAAATCCGTTGATACGGTCACTAGAAAATTATTTGGATCATTCTACCGCTCCAGAAAGTATCTCACGCTTGACGCGAGCCTTTATCTGTATAAGAGGTAAATACGTCCCAAGATGGAGTACTGTTGCCACATATTGGTAGGTGCCGCTCAGAGCACCCTTTTTGCCTTAACAGAGTACAAAACCGGCTTCGAAATTTATTAGGGGTTGTTCTCTTCTCTTTCCTACAATCTCTTTCTTACAGAAGAAAAGTTTGTTAGTCTTTCGTTATTTTATTGTAGGGACTCGACTCAGCTCTAATCTATGGTTCCCTCGTGGGAAAAAATCCATAGCAAAAGCTCGTCTAGCTACAACTACTGTCAATAATTTCTTCTTCTCCCACTGTGTACCTACAACTAAACGGAGCTTCCATGAACAGAGTTTATTTCATAAAACTACCTGTCTACGTGGTTGGTCTAAGGAATGCCAGTGAAACCTCTTGTGATGGGGAAAAATGCACTGTTTAGAATTGCAATATTTGGTGAGAATTAGTTACATTTGCATCCTGAAATATAAACTCCTGGAGTCTATAGATATTTATGAATGGATTCTTACAAGACTTCCTGAGAATTAGTTAGGTTCGGATTTTAGAAATCATGGCATAAAATGGTTTCTTCTGTTGACTAGAAAAGATAATGTCATCTTGAATTAATCACCAGGCATTCTTATGTCTGAAATATAGACTGAATCTGAGATTACACCCGGTTTTCGTTTTGTGCCGATCGAAATTTCCAGAGATTCTTGAGATTTGGGGCTGAGATAATTAAAAACACATTACAAGTTATATATAATCCGGTTGTATTTCGATGCCACTGTAGAACCGCACTAGCTACTGTGGGGTGAAGGCAGTTATATGAGTTGAGTTGTGCAACGACCAAGATCGATAATTTATTAATTTATGATACGACACACAACTGTGACTTTCAAATCCACAGTAATTCACGCACTAATCCTGTGGTGAAAGGTATCCAACTGCAATTTGTGTTCAATCAACTGTATACAATTAAACCCTGTGTCGGCATTAGATAACAGGCGTAATCTTACCATATCTCGAGGAACAGCTGCTTTCACTAACCCTTGAGAATAGCCATAAGTATATAGGTTTATCTTAGTAATATGTATAGAATTACCTACATGTGAAATTATTGAATACTACAATTGAACTAATTCTCGCTTTCAGAGGATTTACAAACGAGTACAATAATGCATTCTGGATTATTCGGACTACTATTCTCATCTTTGTTGTTATATTCTAACGTTTCGACCGATGTAACTCCCTACCATTTTTAGGGGCATCTTTTCGAACTCGGGAACATAATAGTCGGACTAGTAATACTATATTGTTAGACAATATCAGGTTGAAGGCTCCAGTCATGACTGACGCGACGAGAACAATCAACTCCCCTAGATTACATTCATAAATTGTAAAAATGCATCTTACTGAAACATTGTGAATATAACAATAAACATGAGAATAGCAGCTTGGATAATCCCCAAATAATACAGATTATCAGTTATCATCTCAATAATTCTAAAACATAATTCATTTGAGGATATACGGAGGTTTACTTTTTGGAGAGTTATAACGTTTGCTATGGGCGGACTATGACAATATATCTGGAGTTATAATTGCTTGACCTTAAAAGGACAACATTTGATGTGGTTTTGTATACTGACAATGAATGTTCCATCAATTTCCTATTATCTATATATTATAATTATAGTCTTGTACGCAAACCATAAGGTTTAATTAGTTTACAGAAACTGTACGAGCTAACATTCGGCATTTCATTGAATGGAGATGGTAAATCCAAAATTACAAGACTGCGTTCAGGAAAAGAGAAAAAGAAAGATAAACCATCCCAGGAGAATCATTAGATGAGATTATTGCAAATTACGTCAAATTAGAACAATTAATATAGAGTTTATTTTAAACCAAAAGAAATCTCAAATCTGCGTTTCTTCATGAATCGTTGCGTTGATCGAGATAGACCGTAGCTAGATAGAGTAAATGCTAGACTATAGGATAGACCGTAGCTAGATAGAGCAAAGGCTAGACTATAGGATAGACCGTAGCTAGATAAGGCAAATGCTAAACTATAGGATAGACCGTAGTTAGATAGAGCAAAGGCTGGACTATAGGATAGACCGTAGCTAGATAGAGCAAAGGCTGGACTATAGGATAGACTGTGGCTAGATAGAGCAACGGCTGGACTATAGGATAGACCGTAGCTAGATAGAGTAAAGGCTAGACTATAGGATAGAGCGTAGCTAGATAGAGCAAAGGCTGGACTATAGGATAGACCATAGCTAGATAGAGCAAAGGCTAGATTAAAGGATAGACCGTAGCTAGATAGAGCAAAGGCTAGACTATAAGATAGACCGTAGCTAGATAGAGCAAAGGCTGGACTATAGGATAGACCGTAGCTAGATAGAGAAAAGGCTGGACTATAGGATAGACCATAGCTAGATATAGCAAAGGCTAGACTATAAGATAGACCGTAGCTAGATAGAACAAAGGCTAGACTATAGGATAGTAGCTAGATAGAGCAAAGGCTGGACTGTAGGATAGACCGTAGCAAGATAGAGCAAAGGCTGGACGATAGTATAGAGCGTAGCTTGATAGAGCTATGGGGTGATTATAGGATAGACCGTGGCTAGAGTAAAGGCTGGACTATAGGATAGACCGTAACTATATAGAGCAAAGGCTGGACTATAGGATAGACCGTAGCTAGCTAGAGCAAAGGCTGGACTATAGGATAAACCGTAGCTATATAGAGCAAAGGCTGGACTATAGGATAGACCGTAGCTAGATAGAGCAAAGGCTGGACAATAGGATAGACCGTAGCTATATAGAACAAAGTCTAGACTATAGGATAGACCGTGGCTAAATAGAGCAAAGGCTGGACTATAGGATAGATCGTAGCTAGATAGAGCAAAGGTTGGACTATAGAATAGATGCGACAGAACTTCTACATCGTCCAATTCTTCAATCTTGTGTATTGTCTTTCTATCGGCTTTGCGTAAAAGAATTACCGATTTTGGTATTTCGATGGAGTTGAAGAAGCCTGTAAATTGATTTTGCAGTTCAAAAGTAAACGGTTGGTATTTGACCAAACCCGAACCCTTGCAGGACATTGGCAAAAGGTTGAGGACAACCATGGTCTTTTTTATGAAGTATATTTTTTCTTTTGATTGAATTAATTTTTAAATAAAATCAGTTTTTTTACACAGCTCATAAACTTTCTACATCATATACACGTATGTGTTTTAGATTAAAGGACTGCCGTTGCCTTAAAATGCCCGAGAAATAACACGGACATAAGGGTGGGATCCCTCTACCGGCTGAGTACATTTATCACACAAGTCAGTATCGTATATCTCTAAAAGGTCAGCATTTACCAATGCATAGAGTATTGTTGTCACATCTTGGCTGGTACACCAATTACTACTATCTCCATCTTGGACAGGGTACAAAATAGATCCCACACTGTCTAACAAACTCCTGCCCCTGTCCCATCGCTGCAATATTGTGCTCCGAAATACTGCACTGATAGCCCCTCGGCGTCAATACCCCTAACAAACTCGACTAGCAGAAAAATCCCACCCTTCATTGTAGAGGACCCTAGATACTGGAAACCTTCTACTCTAATAGCTTCTTTCTTCGGACAGGTTGCCTTTGTAATTTCCTTCCTGCTCCCTGTTTCGTCGACTGTACCAATATGCAGAAAATTAAATGTAATGTGAACAAACATCTTAATGCTGAACTCCCAACTTCAGATGTTCCCTCTATATCTTCGCCTAATTACAGTACTTCCCAGTTGTAATGTTCTTTGTGTTGGGTAAATTAAGTAAACAAAAAAGAGATTGTATAAACAGGGAGTACATAATAAATGGGTTGACAGAGGCTGCTTCCTCACTTTGCTTCTCTTTCCTCTTCTGATTGGTCATAAAAACTCTATTCATAGAGTCATGAAGAGTCCATACAGTGACGGAATAGGGTAGGTCACCATAACAGGGGTGAAGAGGATATATATGCAAAACTGTGTTGTTGCATCTGATAAACACCGACACGCGTCTATTTGTTCGGTTGAATCAATTTTAAGAAAAGCAAACTAAATTTGATCTGAAGAAGATCGAGTTAACACAAGGGTTTGCATGGATGGCGTGCCCAAGGCTATGTTCGCCGCGAGGCGGAGTTTGTTGAATTGATGAAATGCGAGACTGGTCTTAGAATAGATGAAAATAAAGTCAGAAAAATGTATGCAATAAAAAAAGATGACTAGAATAATAGAAATGAAAAAAAAGATGACTAGAATAATAGAAATGAAAAAAAGATGACATGAATAATAGAAATGAAAACAAAAGATGACTAGAATAATAGAAATGAAAAAAAAGATGACTAGAATAATAGAAATGAAAAAAAGATGACTAGATTAATAGAAATGAAAAACAAGATGACTAGAATAATAGAAATGAAAAAAAAGATGACTAGAATAATAGAAATGAAAAAAGATGACTAGAATAATAGAAATGAAAAAAAAGATGACTAGAATCCTAGAAATGAAAAAAAAGATGACTAGATTAATAGAAATGAAAAAAAAGATGACTAGAATAATAGAAATGAAAAAAGATGACTAGATTAATAGAAATGAAAAAAAAGATGACTAGAATAATAGAAATGAAAAAAAAGATGACTAGAATGATAGAAATGAAAAAAAAGATGACTAGAATAATAGAAATGAAAAATAAGATGACTAGAATAATAGAAATGAAAAAAAGATGACTAGAATAATAGAAATGAAAAAAAGATGACTAGAATAATAGAAATGAAAAAAAGATGACAAGAATAATAGAATGTAAAAAAGATGACTAGAATAATAGAATAAAAAGATGATGATTAGAAAAATAGAAATGAAAACAATGATGACTAGAATAATAGAAATGAAAAAAAAAGATGACTAGATTATAGAAATGAAAAAAAGACTGACTAGAATGTAGAAATGAAAAAAAGATGACTAGAATAATAGAAATGAAAAATAAGATGACTAGAATAATGAAATGAAAAAAAAATGACTAGAATAATAGAATGAAAAAAAAGATGACTAGAATAATAGAATGAAAAAATGATGACTAGAATAATAGAAATGAAAAAATGATGATTAGAATAATAGAATGAAAAAAATGATGACTAGAATTATAGAAATGAAAAAAAAATGATGATTAGAATAATAGAAATGAAAAAATGATGACTAGAATAATAGAAATTAAAAAAAAATGATGACTAGAATAATAGAATGAAAAAATGATGATTAGAATAATAGAAATGAAAAAATGATGATTAGAATAATAGAATGAAAAAAAATGATGACTAGAATAATAGAATGAAAAAAAATGATGATTAGAATAATAGAAATGAAAAAAATGATGACTAGAATAATAGAAATGAAAAATAAGATGACTAGAATAATAGAAATGAAAAAAATGATGACTAGAATAATAGAAATTAAAAAAAATGATGACTAGAATAATAGAAATGAAAAAAAGAAAAAGTGGCATGCATAAAGGAAGAGAGGATAAAAAATAAAAAGGAAGGAAATAATTTATCAGTAAAAAGAAAGAAAATAAGGATAAGATCGAAGATAAAATAATTTAAAAGATGATAGAAAAGAAAGAAACAAGAAAAACGAAAGAAACAAAGAAAAAGAGAACACAAATCAAGAGGTGGAAAGAGAAAGAAAAGTAAAATAAAAAGAGAAAACAAACAGAAAAATTAAACATTAAAAGAAGAACAAATAAATTAATTAAATAAGAAAAGAGAAAGTAGAATCAATAATCCTGTCTGCTTTTATGGAATGAAAAAAGAAAGAAAGCATAATTAAGAGAGAGAAAAGGAGAGAAAAGAAATAAGAAAGAAAGTACGAAAGAAAATCAATAATAGAGGAGACGGACAGAAGGAAGAAGAAGGGAAGATAGAGAGGTGAGGAAATATGCTCTCATGGTTGACGTCACGGCAAGATTTGACTGACGACAGTTTCTCTTT
Source organism: Sepiola atlantica (assembly GCA_963556195.1). Taxonomy (NCBI): domain Eukaryota; kingdom Metazoa; phylum Mollusca; class Cephalopoda; order Sepiida; family Sepiolidae; genus Sepiola; species Sepiola atlantica. Next base: position 123,672,100 of record OY744519.1, on the reverse strand, counting down.
TTTTTTGTTACATAGTAGCTTGATACGGACGGGTATTTAGGGCGCTTGTACGGAGCACCCCAGTATGAACGTACCAATAAACCGGCAGTTTGACTCGCGTTAAAAAAATCCTGTTCTGTGTTTTATTAAAGTTCTGAGCTATAAATTTTCGCTGTGTTGTATTTTACAACGACGCTGGTTTGTAACAACGTGGTGACGCAATTAAAGATTACGGCGATTGCACATCGAACGAAGATAAGGTGATCCAACAAAATCACTTAGAAAACAGAAAAATAAAGATGATAGAAGAAAGCGGTTCAATTTTATAGACGTTCATGGAATGAAAAAAAAAATAAATGGTGAAAAAAAACCCATAAAAGATTAAATAAAAGTAAGAAGGAAGACACACATAGAAATAGGGGAAATCCTAAGAGCATGAAAAAATAAGAAGAAAAAAATAATAAAAGAAAGGATGGAGCATGAATGGAAACGAAACGAAACAAAACCAGGTGCTCCGATGAATTTGCTGCTCTGCCCCCCTTCGACCTAAATACACCCGACCAACTCGACAATCAGTTAAATCCCATCCATTCACTGTGGAGGTCCCAAGATACCGGAGGGCTTCATACTCTAATAGCTTATTTCCTTGAGCTGTCAGCCTTTGTAACTCCATCTATGTTCCTTGTTTCCCTAACTGTACCGACATGCAGAAATCTAAATAAAATGTAAACAAACACAAGGCCGCACAATTCCTTTCTTAGGATGATCCCTTGACCCCTTTAATTGCTGGCACCTTATTCATAATAGCCTCTTACGTCTCAGTGACAGTATATCTTGCCTGGGGTGAACTATTTCAACAGGACGTCATGAAGAAACTGCAAGATCGCTCTTTAACATTTAAAGACAAAGAATAGATAAGCACACAAAAACAAACGAAATCAATGCATTTAAAACCCGACAATTCGATAATATATTATAATATTTAAAAACAACTTTTCCAATACCTAATATCGTTTAAAAGCAAATAATTATTTTCAGATAATAAAAAAGTCGATGAAAAATATCTTAAATTATTGAGCTAAAACCAACAACTGTTGTTTTCAATACCGACATAAATTATTGTAAAAATTCAAAGGAATTAAATCCTATCGTAATACGTGAGACGTGCGTATGTCTGTGTGGTGTGTTCTATAATTACTTTTACGCTATTAAACATAGGAACGCGTAATTTGAATGAGATTATCGCCTGTGTATGAAGATGTGTTATCTTTTTTCTCACAAATGAAATATCAAAAATTAATTTAGTATTTTTGTTTACTGCTGAGATTTACGATTTTTACTTTACCTGGATTACTATATATATATATATATATATATATATATATATATATATATATATGGTTATAATTTTCTTTTGTTTTTAGCGATAACAGCAGCTGTTATAAACGCTATACTATTTTAAAACTCATTTCCTAAGTGGTAAGAGTGTTTTATTTAAGTAAGCTCATCTAGTTGACAGGTAACATTCTAGATTACAGACAATGTGGTCGTAGATTCGAATCTTTCCCAAGCCACGCTGAAGATTGGTAGACCGTGAAACACATGTGTACGCGGGTTTATTTTATAAATAAATACGTTCCGTATTAGGGGCGACTCAGTGCACATAATATATGTTAAGAGGGGGAAACTTTCACCACATAGGAAGTGAATTGAGAAATCTGATAGCGTTCGATATAAAATGATAACTGTCGTTATCGCTAAAAACAATAAGAAAAAATCTTGACTATTTTAAACCGATGCAAAATTCGTACATTTTTAAGCAAGCACTTCCGATCGACAAGTAACATTCTAGACTAGAAAAAAACAAAGTAGAAAATGTAAGGAGAATGAGAAATGGAAAAACAGAAAGAAAAATAGAAAAGATGGAAGAAGTAAGGAAAAAAGAAAATGTATGATTAATAACAAGAAAAGGAAAAACAAAAATAATACAGAAGGAAAGAAACACAGAAAATCATATAAAAAAGAATGGAATAAAAAGCAAGAAATGATAAGGAAAACATTTTTTTAAAGATGGAGAATATTAAAAAGGTAAGATGTAATGTAAAGAAAAGAACACAGAGAGAATAAAATTATAAAAAACGAGAAAGAAGGGAAGAACAAATAAATAAAGAAGGGGGGATGAAAGGATAACAATGATAAACAAGGAAAGGAAAAACAAAGAAAGGAAAAAGAGAGAATAAAAGTATAAAAACGATAAAGAATGAAAGGAAAACAATAAAAGAAAGGGGGAAAAAGAAGATAAAAGTATACAAAAGAGAAAGAAAGAAAAGAACAAATGCAGAAAGAAAGGAACCAGAGAGATTAGAAATATAAAAAGAGAAAGAAAGAAATAAAATAAAGAAAGAAAGGAAAAACAAGAGAAACAAGTATAAAAACGAAAAAGAAGGAAAGAAAAAAGAAATAATGGAAAAGAGAAAGAAGAAAAGAACAAATAAAGAATGTGACTTTCTTACTAGATAAAAAGAAATGACCCGCTTCCCTGTCAACCCGGCCCTCTTTTGTCCAACTTTGACCCGTGGGTCCGTCGATCGAATTTCCGAAGCAATCATGATACGAATGCGTTGCCAATAAAGCAGATCTCCTCGCACAAAGCATAATAATCTTTTAAAGTACCGGTGGTCGATTTTTGTCTTTTTTGTCACGTTTCGGTTCCTATCTATCCGCAAGTGAAAAGGGGGCTGACCTTGACAACCATATAGTCAACACAAACGGAAACAGTATTACGTCTTAACCCATCAAAATACAAACTGTGTAAGCAACATTTGTTCTCCTACAGCGTAAAATATACAATTTACAACCTACTCCACGAAAAGAGAGAAATGTGTAACAAAGGTGAGAAGTGCGCTAACAGAATTGAACTGAGGTTAGAATAATAGACAGAGGTAAAGCAAAGAATTAATGCATATGCTAGGCAACTGTGACCTCTTCCATAAACCAAATATAGAGATGAATACACTACTTGAATAAATAATTAGAAAATATATCTCCTTCTTTATCCATCGCGCTCTGCTGTAATATCTATCTATCTATCTATCTATCTATCTATCTATCTATCTATCTATCTATCTATCTATCTCTCTCTCTCTCTATATATATATATATATATATATATATATATATATATATATATATATATATATACATATATACGTGTGTAGGTAGTTTTTTTATTGGCGATAAAAAAGAGTTGTTTTCTTAGTATATTTCCACTTCCGTGGCGGTAAAGAATATTGCATTAAGTCGCCCTTTTTAGAGGACGTGTTATTTATAATGTATATATATATATATATATATATATATATATATATATATATATATATATATATATATATATATATATATAATTGTTGACATACATACAAAAGGAATCCATGGACACGTTTTCTAGTTATCAGCCGTCATCAGCATGACTAACCCTCGATATTAATGTCTGCAGTCTGGCGCTTTACCACCAGACCACAAACGCCTTGCCGATATATATATATATATATATATATATATATATATATATATATATATATATATATATATATATATATATATATATATATATATATTGTATATATAATCACTCAAAGAGTCACGGGCCTTACTCATAAAACAACAACTATTGGAACAAAATTCTTTATTCATAAACATAATCTTTTTCTTAGGTGATGCACTGATTCTAACGCTTTCCTACCAATGCCTTTTTCTTTGGTCTCAAAATACGCCTCCATTTCCGATGTCATTTTGTCATTAGAGCTAAATCTTTTTCCCTGGAGCATTATTTCGCGGTGTGCAAACAGCCAAAAGTTGCTGGTGGTAGATTAAGAGAATAGGGTGGGTGCGGAATCGATTCGAAGTTCAATTCATGTAGTTTGGCCATCGTTGCGATTGATTTGTGACACGGTGTATTGTATTGATGAATTGTCTTTTCTTTTTTATTTGTGGCGCTTTTTGGCGATTTTTCCTTCAAACGCATAAATAGTGCTGTATAATATTCGCTATTAATCGTTCTTCTTTTGTTGAGGTAATCGATCAAGAAAATGACATGCGCATCCCAAGATACGGAGGCCAAAACCTTGCTTGTGTTTGTGTCTCTTGTCGCTTTGACTGGCTTTCACCTGCTGCTTGCTACTCAGCTGACTGCTGATTTTGACTGCGAAGTGAAATCGTGGATCCCTTTTTCATTTATTGTTAAATATTGACAAACACTTGTTTTCTGTTGCGTCTAAACATTCGTACACAATGCTCTGAATCGTCCGCGCGTTGTTGTTTTTGATCAGGTGTTTGCAAACGCGGCACCGATTTTGGACACAGGTTTTTCATTGACAAATTTTAATGCAAAATGGCGAATAGACTGCCTTCTGATACCCTCAACTTCCCTGTCACCTCATACAACTTCAATTTACGATAGACGACAACAAATTTGTGGATTATTCTTTTATGTTACCACTGCTGAATTATGGGGCCCTGATCGATCAACATAATGTAGACCGCATTTAAAGTCAGCATACCACCTCCAAATTGTTGTTTCCGATGGGGCAGAGTCTTAATAACACTTATCAAGCCATTCCTTTGATTGAACACTATTTTCCCATCAGAAAGCGATGCTTTATCAACAAACGAAATTCAAATTTTTCCATTGATTTGACAATTTGCAACATTAACTTCACTAAAAAAACTGTTATTTGTAAACTAGTAATCCGATTGGTCTCAAATACTAACTTGTGCCATTTGAAGATTAGCACTTTATAAAAATCATATGGATCTTTTATTAGTGGTGTCATTTGTTATATATATATATATATATATATATATATATATATATATATATATATATATATATATATATATATATATATATATATATATATATATATATATATATATAAGCAAGCAAAGTTAAATTACATTCCAAAAGTCAAGATTTGATTTTATCTCACTAAAATATTTAAAAAACTGACATTCTTTAGTGTAATTATTTTACGAATTCCTTTCGCTCGAAAGTAAACCAACCGACATTAGTATGTCAATATTGAATTTGTCTTCTTTGAGCTCATCAGAAAGTACAAAAAAAGTACTTAGTCTTGAAAATTATATACCGTAGTATGACATGAAAGATAAACGTAAAAATAATATTTGAAAATAAAATAAAAGAAAATGGGGCATAGTTAAAGACGGATTTTGGACGGAGGGCAAACTAATTTCGAAGTTTAATAGGATTTCCGTTGCGGAGATTGGAATTCCAATGAATGGGGATCTGAAGTTTAAATGTTGAGTAAGTAAGGGTCGGGCAGAGACTAGCGTTTACTAATTAGATATTCTAACAGTTTAAAAGGGCTATCTAGTTTGTAAATGTATGATTAAAAATAAGTAATTAATTAATTAAATAATTTAAAAAAATATTAAATAAAACCCGGATGAAGAGTGCAGAAAAGGGGGAAACCACACAAGGTAAAGTGTGATAACGTATTATTCTCGACTTTCAGTTCAGTAAAGTAAACATAGAGGTGAACGACATGGGAACTTGGAAACAGCTAATAAAGGAACAGTCGTTTGTCTAGAAGGTATGATTGGATCGTGTAGAAAAGAAGAAAATAAATAATACATCGTATTTGATGAAAATGAGCAGTTCATGTATTGTGTACTAAGACGTTCCGTGTGAAGATATATTGCTGATTTGAAAGGTTTTATAGAAAAAAAAATATGTTCAGATATAGTCATTTTTAGAATTTGTGTCTTGAAAAAAAATTTAAACAAAACATTTGTAATATAAAGTTCAGTAATAAAATAAACTATTAGCACGACGATGTTCTTAAAAACTACTACCTAAAAAATAAAATTTGTAACATAAGGTCAAGTACTAAAAGAACTGCTAGCGCGATGAAACGAATTTGAATTATTCTTAAAAATAAAATTTAAAAAATTATTTTAATGTTTAAACATTTTTTTAAATACATTCTGAGATATTGTTTGTTTAATTTAATTTTTTGTTTTATGAAACGAAAGAAATCTACTTTTCAAAAATGAATTTCGTTTCTTTGCATTAAAATATATTTCAGTTATTTTGTAGACTTAATCGATAATTACCATTAGTGACCCCAAATAGGATCGAGGGAAGCTTTCAATTCTTTCTTTATATTACTTGAAAAGTGTCACCTTTATTTAAACTTATTTGAATGTTCGGTTAGCATATCAATTGTTATAACACACACATTAGGTTTATGTAGAGAGAGATTTTGTGAAAGTGAATAAAGTTGTAGTTTGGACAGATTTATAAATAAATTACGTCATTTGATAGAAAGCAACATCTTAGAAAATACGTTTACCCACATGGACAATGGACATCATCGTACGACAAAAAAATCAAATTATTTTATTTTGATACGTAAAGTTTCTAACGAGATTATATTTATTATATCGCTCAGCACTCAACACTCATGACATTTCAAATCACAAAATGCTGAAAGGTAAAGTTAAACTGAGTTTTGCTTGGCCAAAACAGGGCCCATTTGACTGCCAAAAAGATCTAAATTTCTAGAATATAAAACAAACAAAAACGTAAACTTTTCGAAATGTGTCCAAGTGACCAGATTTTTGATCTCAGATCTGTAATTAACTCGGAAATCATATACAAAAACATAACCTAATCGATTGCTGATTTAGTTTGTCTAGAAGGAAAGGTGGAAGTGTGCTTAAAAACATAGAAAAGCTGACATAATGACGTGTGTTCCTGAACTTCTAGATCAACTAATCGGATAAAAAAAGTTGCAAAAGATAGGATGTCCTGGTTATAGTTAAATCCTGTAATAATTGTAAGTAAATTCGCATGAATCAACACGGTAAAACTTTGTTGAACGGCTGTATTCTGTTGTTGGTATTCTTGCAGGAGGGACTACGTAATGGTTGCCAACATCCCTAACTGAAAGTGATTCTATGAAACAGACTGGATTCGAACTTGGCATACCGAGGTGTTCAGTCCGCGTCGTTATCCACTTAACGACCGTCCCCTCCAGTTAAGCCCTGATAAATCATATTCTGAAGTATGTCTAGAAGGAATGGTGGTAGGATGCAGAAAAAGAGGTAAACAAACGAAAAAACGGTGTGACCACCTATGATCCTGAATTTCCAGATCAACAAATCAGCTAGACAAAGTAGTGCCAGACAAGAGACCTTGGAAGAGTTCAGATATGATAGATGCTATTCAGCAGTATATGTAGAAGCAATTGTGGAAGGGCGTAGAAAAATAGGTAAACCACCGAACAGATGGTGTTATAACGTATGACCCTAAACTTGCAGATCAATTAATCTGCTAATGAATGCTTGATCGTTTTCTGTAGCATCTCTAAAAGAATGGAAGAAGGCTGCAGAATCAAGGGTAAATCAACAAAGAGATAGTGTGTTCAGGTATGATCCTGGACTTCCAGATCAATCAATCAGTTAAACATGGTAGCAAGAGCCAAGGATGTTAGAGAGAGAGAGTTTAGACACGGTAGACCTTATTCTGCCGCACGTTTTGAATGAATGGTGGAAGGGTGCAAAGAAAGAGGTAAACCACAAAGAAGATGGCGTAAACTGTAGGATTCTAGACTTCCAGATCAATCAGCCAGCTAAAGAAGGTGGCGAGAGAGAAAGAGTGCCTTGGAGACATATAAGCCGTGGTAGATCGTATTCTGATGCATGTCTAGAAAGAATGGCGTCTGAGTGCAGAAAAAAGACGTAAATAACACAGAAAATATGGTGAGTTTACATATGATATTGGACTTTCAGGTCATTCAGCTAAATAAACTAGTGAGAGAGAGAGAGTTGATGCATAATGAATCGTATGCTATAGTATGTCTATAAGGAATGGTGGAAGGGTGTATAAAAATGTAAAGAACCGAAAAGCTGGTGTGTTACTCCATGTCCCTGGATATATCAATCAACAAAAAATAGAGTTAAAAGACAAGAGACATATCGTATTCTCCATTATGTCTAGAAGGTATTTTCTTTACTTCAATTCACCCCAAATAAGGCACACTGCCACTTAGACGTAAGAGGCTACTGTAAATTAAGGTTAAGATTTATAGGGGCATCTTAAGTGAGGAGTGGCGCAGCGAGATGCTCATTAACATTACATTTACATTTCTGCATTTTGGTAGAGTTAAGAAAACAGGGAGCAGGGAGGAATTCTAAAGCCAAGCAGTTCAAGGAAAAAACGCTGTTAGAGTAAGAAAGCCGGAGGACCTTTACAGTCTTCTCGATGTTGAAGGTTCAATCCTCAGTACGGGCGATACTAGAATAAAATTAAGAATTACTTAAAAATTCTACCCAGTTATGGTTGAGGGAACGAGAGTAATCTACCATCCTGTATTAAGTAAAGGGTTCAATTCAAAATTCCGTGCAGATTCTCTGAGTTAGACAAGATGTACCTGAAGAAGATCAAAGGTTGCAACCTAAACGCCGTGACAATAAAAACATCCAAGATGAGAACAGTAATCCAAATAATCCAAATAATAAAAAGATGTTGTTTATTTTTAATCATGAATGTGTGTTCTTTAGATGATTCAGACTACTATTTTTATCTTAGACATTATTCTCATAACATTTCGGCCGATGTAACTTCTGACCTTCTTCAGATGCATCTTGTTGAACTCGGGAATCTGCTGGCCGTCACCATATATTGTAGAATTTGAGGAGAGTAGAAAGTGGACCTTGGGTTTACTTTCGGCAGCCTCGTAACTCTCGCTTCCTTTATTTTGTCCTTGAGTCCTCACATTCTATGAGCGATGTTTCTGACAAAGGGGGAATAATTAATGTTTTATTGGTCGGAATCTATACATCTAGCATTTATCGTTAAATGTTTTTGACCTTGAAGTAGATTTTTTTTATTAGCTCTTTACATTAAGTGGCTTCATGCCTTGTCTGGAGCGATTTCCATTTAAAAAGATGTTAAGTAATTTGTAATTGTATGTTCAGTTTCGCCCATACAGGGAATTGAACCTTCAACCTCTCGAATACTGTCACTTAGAACTGATTATTACTTAGCATTTTTATCTTTTGCGCCATATTTATTTTATTTCCTCATTTTCTCAGTATTGTGACCTGTAAATGCCCGATAATAAACAAGCCGCGTGTGCGTGCCCCCCCCCCCTCTGTATGTGACTGGATGTGGCGAATGTAAAATGCAATACATTTGGGCAATTTGGGGCATTTTGACCCCCACTTTGACACCTTGGGGGCGCGAACCAGAATTTTTCTGAGATCAAGGATGCTCATTTTATATCCAGAACAATTGCCTCTACATTTTGACCAAGTTTCAGAAAAATTGAATGGATGGATCAAACGTTATGGGAGAAAATGGTAATTTTTTTGCCATTTTGGGGGCTTTTGACCCCCTGGGGGCGCGAATCAGATTTTTTCCAAGGTCAGCGATACTTATTTTCTATTAGGAACAATTGCCTCCACATTTTGGCCAAGTTTCAGATAAATTGAATGGATGGATGAAAAGTTATGGGGCAAAAAATGTCATTTTTTTGCCATTTCGGGGCCTTTTGACCCCTTGGGGGGTTAACCAGATTTTTTTTTAAAATCGGAGAATGTCACTTTCTAACCTGACCAAAGTTACAACTTCATGCAAAATTTCAAAGAAATTCAAGTGATGGTTGCGGAGAAAAATCCGGACGGACGGACGGACGGACATGCCTCAAAACATAAGTCAACACTGTGGTATATTTACAAAAGTACAGTATACTATGTTACAGAAAGACTGCTCGTCCCTCATCGTAGGCTCCTCTAAACATAATATCTAGAAGAGTCTATATAGTCACGATATAGGGTAGATCACCATCAAACCATAACACTTAGCCAATATATTTGTAATCTGCATCTTTTTAAACGTTCGGCATTGGAGAAAATTAGAATTTTATTTCATGTTTACTTTGATGTATCATAAAGCTTCTATCAGCTGTCAGTTATTTTCACATTTCGTATTTCGAAAAACAAAAAATGTTTCATTTTTAGAAAATCTGCGTCATTCATTGTTTACTGATTGTGTTTGTCAATAAAGCTTTTGTCTTGATCCTTTTTTATGACACGTCATATTTTGAAGAAAATCAATATTTTATTCATCCTATATTTCAGTCTAGATACTTTTGCCACTTCTTTCGAAAAAGATTAAAATTGAGTGACATATTTTCTGCTCTCTTCTTATTTGTCTATAATAGATGTAGCATAGACCTCTTGTTTTTTACTGGTCCTTAAATTGAAAGGCGTTACAGCAGAAATGAAAAAATCGAAAACAAGAAAAAATGTTTTTTCATATAGCTTACAATTTATTGCAAGTAGAATCTCAACATTCTTTTGAGCACAGTCCGCTTATGGTGATAATCAACTCCTTAACCCCACGTTGGGGAGCAAAACGTAAACGTCTACCCGCTTCCTTCGTCAAGTCATGTTTTTCTCGATCCTCTTTTGATCGGTGACATAATTCTGCAATTGTTTTCAATACATTTCTTAATTGGTATACTTCAAAATAAAAACAATCCAAATTTTTCAAATTACATTTTAGTCTCTGATTTTGCAATAATCGAAACAATCGCAGTCGCATTCCAAACGTGAGGCATAATAAAACTGTATTGATCAACACTACATTTACTTCCTGCTTTTTTAGATCACCTCCGGGGTAATTCCATTGCAAAAAAGATCTATCAAGATGCACACTCCCCACGCCAAATTATATTTATCTTGGAAGGACACCATACACTCTAAAATTACACCCTTATTTTATTTCCCTCCATAAGTCTCACTCTTATTTAGAGATCCACCATGTATTTGTTCTACACAAACTATAAAACAGTAGTCGGGAAAATGTTGGGAGGGTCTTACTAACCTGCTGCTGATTTTATTTTGTTTCCTTGTTTATACTTTTATTTTTGGGTGTTTATTGTTGTCTTACTCCACATCAATTTCGCATCAAATTGCAAACACTATTTGTATGGGTAAATGTGGTATTGTGGTTATTGCTGAAGTGAAAGTGATGGACAAATAGTGAGAGAACGAAATGGACCGTGCTTAAACGAATGGATTAAATTGCGTCGAGTTAAGAGTAGGATAGAAAGCATATTTGTTGTATGCCGCTTACCTTCTTGTGGGTACCCGATTTTCGGCTAGTGTGTTCAGTGCGTCTCGGGATTCTCGCATCTGGCTCCTGCCCGTCGACCGTGATCGACAATCCATGGACTCCGGGGTCAAGTTTTAGATGTTTATGTAACATAAACAGACAACACAGATTGTGTGTTATTTTTTTGCACGGGATAGAGAGAGAGAGAGAGAGAGAGGGGGGGGGACTAGGGATAGATATTGTCAGGCCATTTGGGGCTACTGCTCCTCCCACCTCTTGCCTACTGGAAACGGACCGGGCGACATTTCACGTCCGTCTTCTTTGGTCGTCAAGAACTAAAAGACAGAAAAAAGCCTCCCACTAACGTGACGTCATTTCCAACTTCCGCTGCTACTACTACCTCTTTTCAGGGCGTCATCCTACTCTCTGCGCCCCCACTATCTAACAAGATAGCATTTTACCATATTCCGGACAATTATGATGGCCTGGTGCCTAATGTCTAAGTGACATGTATTTTTATAAGCGAATAAATGATTTAAAATCATTTTTTAAGTCAAAACATTCTGAATTGTTTTATATCACACGTCGTATTGTAAAGAAATACTTTTTAAACACATTTTGCGTTTTTTTTTAAGAATTAAATTAGACAAACCTTGCATTTTGAAAGTAAATGAAAATTAAATATATTGTTTATTTCTGTGTTCGTAAATACACCTTGAGCTTGGATACTTTATATAGCATGATTCGTATTTTTACGGATATTAGTGTCTGCTTACGTGTTTGTGTCTTAGCCAACGTCAGTCTCTATTCTTTTTGGACATATCTGGTATTTTGTCTTATTTCTGTTGCATTAAAACTTTAGGGGGTGATGATGGTGAAGTGGTTAACGACACGAACTGAGAGCCTGGGTGTCCTATGTACGAACACCGGTTTCTAGCGAGGTCATCCATGGCGGACAGGTTTAACACCAATCGGTATTAGAGCTGCAATCCGGTCAACAGGGCGCTGCTGAAGATCAAGTCGGCATCAGGATACGTCGTTCTTTGGTCATCTTTGCACATGCGTCTTCAAGCAAAGAAATGCCAAGCGAGAAATTACAAATCAATGGAGTGTGTTCTGGGCCGAAACTTGCCCGATTTCGAATATCGGGGATAAAACCTGAAATCGTGAAGGTAAAGGAAGAGCTGTGACCAATAAAGAGGACTTCATGCAGACCAGACACTCGTGATGCACGAAGCCAGACTCATTCAACAACAGCGACAAGAACACGAACAATAACACGAACAATAACATCAGCAAAATCATCACTAACAACAACATCGTCATCAGCTGCAGCAACAGCAGCAACATCAGTAATATATTAAATATGTCTTCCATAGCACCACTTTCACTTGTGCAGTTCATCCTATATGTACCCGATTCTAATAAAATAACATTAAACTTAAAATAGTTCGGAATACCTCTGCCAACAACAAAATCACACCAATCAAAAAAGTCGTACCTGATGCAGATTCATACGGATTTACTTTTTTAGCAAGACTTCAGACTGTGAATTCCTGGTCATACCTATAAGGGCACCCTAAGTGAGGAGTTGAGGGGGGGGGAGATGTTGATTTACATTACATTTAAATTTCTTCATATTCGTGCAATCAGGGGAAAAGACAGCAGGAAGGAAATACTAAGGCTAGCAGTTCGAATAAAGTAGCTATGATATTACATTGTGATGGACGTAAGTCGCAGAATGGCTATATAAGCTGGTGTTAATTTTGACAAGGGTCAGATTAAGTGCATATCGACGTGACACGAAGTTTGAGAGAAAAATCAGTTCCCAGGAAAAATTGACAGGAAGAGATTACCTGTCAGGTTAAATTAAAAGTGAGTTCAAAATAGGTCAGACTCAAAAGGATGAGTTAGACATGGCGCATGACGTCACGGATAAAAAGTAAAAATCTTCAGAAGTCGAAAATCTGGCCACGAAATTGTATGCCTATTATGTCCATCCATTTATCTCTTGTTCAGATATCCAATTAGAAGTCAAGTAGATTTGTAGTCTCTCTCATGTGTGAGTGATTTCTCTCCAAAACAAACTTAAGGCTAATACTCTCAGCGGACATCTTTAGTCTCCCTGTCTATGCGAGGAAAAGTTTGATTCATTTAGCTTATTTAGCTAAAACCTTTTTCGCTTTGTTTTAATGTCTTTCTTAATTTGTGATAACATTTGTTATTAAATTCAGTTCATAGAAGACAAATATGCAGATGAATTATAACGTGAAAGATTACCTTTAATTTTTCCCGCCTCCACTCTTGCTATATATTTTTCTCGTCTCCATCTCTTCGTTTTCTTCCTTTTGTATTGAACTACATAAACACATAAACAAAAGAAACGACAGTCTGTTACAACTTGAGTAGTGAGTGTTGCGTGTATTCGTATAAATAATGGAAGTAATAGGGAAATCGAAACATGTTTAACTCAAGTTCATTAATTCATTTTATATGAATCAAATGATTTTATTGTTTGCATTTGTTTCCCCGATATCTTTCTAGTTAGAATTTTTTCTAGAAAAACATCGGGTACTTACAGGAGGGGCCACGTGAAGGTTTATAATATCATAAGTGAAAGTGTTTATGTGGAACGAACTGGATTCGAACTTGGCACACCTAGGTCGTCAGTCCGTGTGGTTATCCATTTAGCTGAATAGCAATATATATTAAAACTACATTAATCACTACACCTGTCAAGACACTGGGCCTGTAACCTGTAAAGTTACTATGGTTGTTTGAATAACACGTTCATTGTAGAATGCTGTGGAAGTAAATCAAATGCAAGCTCTAAATTCAGTGAAAGCAGTCGCATTAAATGTATTTATAATTGTTATATTTATTTATTTTAAATTATTCCGTCTGTGTCTGATTAATTTTAATTTTTTGTTATTATATTAATTCATTCCAATGGGTAAATTAGAATTCAATCTGTTAACGTTTTTTTTTTTTAAATTTTCATATTTAATATTAAATCGTTGTGCAGAATACATTATATGTATGTGTGCGTACGTACGTACATCAATATATATTAACATCATCGCGTGCATAATACTTCCTTTCTATATATGTACGTACACACATCAACGCCTGTACACATCAATATTAAGATACTTTGCTAAGTATGTTTGATTTTGAACGGCCGATTATATTTGACTCGCCTTGTATCAGATCATATCCGACTGGATCTCATGTTTAACGTCATGCGCGAACTTAACAGCAATGGTTTGCTTTCAGACGATTATGCGACCGCGACACACATGCTAAGACTTAAATAAATCATCAGCAGAAGAAAAAAAATAGATTTGAACATTTTTAATTCTTACTTCTTCTTTTTTGTTGTTGTTGTTCATTTATTTTCAAGAAATAAAAGATAAAAAATGATTGTAGTTCGTTCGGATATCCTTCAAAACGTCCGCTGAACGTGAGCAACGTTTCAGATTTCTATCAGCTCTGGTAAGTCGGCGCAGACAAAACAGACCTACATGTTTTATTTGTGTCGTTTGTGGTAAATACACAAAAAGTGGCTTCCGAGACGTTGGTATTAGAATGGAGGTCACAGACTCGCGCAACGTGATTTGATTTGGTAAAATTGTTAAAACTTCAACGATGTAAAACATTGTTAAGAGACAAAAAAAAACATGAACATCATCAAAATCATGTTTTACCTAAAAAGTATTATTTACATTCTCAAGAGGTTAGACACAAGGTCAAGTGAGATTTTGAAAAGCCAGCACACTAGAAACAAGACACTGTGGCCTAAAAAACTGTTGGGGCAGCCCATTGGTATTCCCTGGTACGGGGGGATGGGGTCTTAGATAATCAGCAATAAACTAACCCTTTTCTCAAAAAGAGAAGGTAAAGCCTATTTGTAGACATTTATCATTGTTTGGTGCTTGTGGCAACACCAGGCCCAGGCTTAGTTTACCTGTGATGCTGGCACAGGGATAGTGTGTCTCCCATTTTCCTGAAGGTCAAAGTTCACTACCACACATACATGATATTCACGGAAAAAATATACATATACATATACATTATTTTCATTCCATTCCACCGACTTTCTTTTAACCCGGACCTCGATCCTGTGCTCCCAGCCGTGACTACTACTTCTTCTCATTAACCCATCATGTCAACCCAATATTTTCATGTACTTTTATGACATTTTCCTTAAAATTATCATCTTGAGGAAGTCTTACAAATAAAGACGAAACGTTGATAAATACAGAAAAAAACATATTTTTGTTTTTTCTATTTTCATTTCCCATTACGTCGGATTACCTTCATCCTTCCTTTCTCATATATATATATATATATATATATATATATATATATATATATATATATATATATATATATATATATATATATATATATATATATATGTGTGTGTGTGATGTGTGTGTGTGTGTGTGTGTTACCTAATTACTTAGTATGAGTTTTCTAAGATACTCTTAAATAATAATAAAAATACGATAGATTTCCCTCCCATGTTTGTCTGATTAATTAATGCCGAGTTATCAAACGCTTCTTGCTCCGGCTCGGTCGCGCTTTTAAATGCCAAGGGCTCCTTATAAAATAACAGAAACTTTTTTCTCTCACGTAACTATTTAATTATTTTTGTTTAATTCAATTTCATTCAACTAAAAAAAAAGCCTAGAATGATATCCCCTCTTGAAAAAAGAAGAAATCTCAGAAGCTAGAATTAGTTAAAACTATGAAAATTAAATAAACTTTTTTCTCTCACGTGACTATTTCATTATTTTTTAATTCAATCAAAAGAGGCGCGAGAGCGCTCTATTCCTTAATAGACTTCAAAAACGGCCTATGCTGTAAATCTCATTTGTTTGATTAATCATAACTCAAAAACCAATAAACCAAATTAGATAAAACCTTGCACAAATTTTATATCATTAGTCATGGCAACCCAGAGATCCAGAAAGTTCAATCATGAAATCATGTTATCTGTGTGTACGTACGTACGTACGTATGTACGTATGTGCCACCCTGTATCTCATCAACTATTTGATGGATTCAGCTGATTTTTAGCAGAGATAGAGGTTCTAGGGTCTAGTTGATGGCATTTTAATTTCAGTTCACCATATATCTTAGTTTTCCAGAAAATTCCAACAAACCTTAAAAATGACCATTGTATTGACGCATAGCCTTTACAAAAGTAGTGACATTCCATGATAAATGGCAGTATACTGAAATCATATGCCCTTAATAGGGTTAAGATGAAAATTCATATACACTAAATGTACAAAAGCAAGGAAATTCCCAAATTTTTACACTTTTATTGTCATTAAGGGTATGCGAGCACAACAGGGCTATGTATTTTACTGGTAGGAATTTTTCTTCAGCGCACCTCACACACTTCATCCACTCATGCATAGAGATTTATAATGTAGTGATGTGATAATGAAATGGTTTTGTTGATATGTAGTTATACCCTTAATGACAATAAAAGTGTAACAATTTTGGAATTTCCTTGCTTTTGTACACTTAGTGTATATGAATTTTCATCTTAACCCTATTAAGGGCATATGATTTCAGTATACTGGCATTTATCATGGAATATCATTGAACTTAAAGAAAAGGCTAGAATTATATCCATCCCCTCAACAAATGATTATTATTATTTATTATAATTATTATGCTGCTGATGATGATGATGATGAAGATATGTCTCCCCATATGATAAAAAAATTCTCACCGTCTCAAAAGAGATGTTTCTTTAAAAATCACATTGACTAGATCTTTTCTCAACCGCGTTGATGAAAATAAAAGCGCCTGTTATGGATGACGGCACTCGATGTATTAGGGACAAATAATTTACATGAGAAAAGAATTACTCACGAACGCAGACGCGACCTGATAGACTTTGTTTTTATTGAATAAACGATTATTATATTATTTTTGTCGATTCTTTCTATCCTGTTAGCAGCCCTGATTAGGCACGTAGTTGTGGTGAAAGACAAACGGCACCTTTCCAAATATGAAATACGTCACGATGATTAAAGATAGAATCATGAAACAATTTCTCCCTTCACTTTCGTCTTAAAATTTCATAAACCAAACGCTGTGTTATTCACCTGCTCATTTCTTTCTCTCTCTCTCTTTCCGTTTCTTTCTTTCTCTATCTATCTATCTATCTATCTATCTATCTATCTATCTATCCATCTATCTATCTATCTAAGAAATTCAGTCAAAAATGTATAAACGTGTATATATAAGACATATAGTGTAATAACAAAAAAAATAAAATAAGATAATACATATATACAAATATTTTCAATGAAAATAAATAAAAATTATAATCTAAATCCATAAAAATGTGAATAACCAAAAAAAGTACTATAATGGATTCGTCCGAAATCTATAAAATACAGCATTTTTTTTGTAAATTACGAATATATTGTTCTTGGACACTGACAAACAACACATTTAAGGAAAACAATCTTTTAATAACAAAATAGGTTATCAATTAATAAATCTGTGGCAAAGTACTAGATCTGATAGACGATACGTTTTTGTTCTTGTTTTTTTTTTAGGGAAGTTGTGTCTGATCAACTCTACTGGGAAGCCATGTGATAAAATACTGTTTTGTTTTTCATAGTAAACAATTGATGATTCGTTAAGTAATATTAAGACTAGCGTACATTCTTGGAAGCAAACTAATGCAGTGACTGCAAGAGATTAATTGACTTACAAGCAAAGTAGTTTTTCCAACGAAGGACTTAGGACTAAAAGTGTTGTTTTTTTCATATTTTTAAAGATTGAAAAACTTCCAAGTCTATATATTTTTAGATTGCATATTTTATTTATTTACTCACATACATATAGGTCTCGTCTTAACAAAAATCATCAGTGTGGCTCGATAAATCCCAACCACTGGTCGCGTGGTTCGAACGCCTAACTATAGCCACCTTTGATTTCTACCTTACGTCTTTCCCCTCTACATACATACGGTATACTAACTTTAACACACTGGAAACGCGCAGAGAACGTTTTTCGAATTGTTCCAAGAAGTCGTTGACGATTTAAATTCAACAATGCTGGATGGCATCACAGAACAAAATCGCATTACGTTAAGCATTTTAAAATGTTTCCACTGGGTTCATATATGATTTTGTTAATTTTAGGTAGTGTTGTTGTGTTTTGATGTAGATAACTTCCAGTAATTTTCATTTTTTTAAATTGCTTTGCGTTGCTGAATGTAGATCCTAAACGACTTTCTGGAACAATACGAAAAACGTTCTCTACGCGTTTCTCCATCGTCTTTTAAAACATTATCTTCTTTCTCCAGCTTTTTTGTCCATTTGCTTTTGACACCTGAGGATGATTCGACGCAGAATCGAAAACGTTCGTGAAACCTATGGAACATTTATAAATTTATTTTTTTATTTCAATACAAAATAGACCATCAGAAAAATTGAAAAAATAAAAAGGTATAATTAAACAGATGAATTCTGTTATTTTTAATAATGTCTTCGTAAATAAAAAAAAATATTGCCTAAATACACACACACAATATATATATATATATATATATATATATATATATATCCCCTCTAAGTGCTAAACTGTATCTCTTTTATTCATTGTTTGTCTGCTTCCTCTCCATCTGCTTCCTTTAGTTTAAGCACAAAGACCCAGGCGTTCTCAAATATTTTTCTATCGTTTTTTGTACATATCTAAGGTGTTCCACTCGACTAACCCTAAATCGACGGCACGTGGGACCTGTGACCGACAGACACTTCCCCTAACCCGGCGCCTTGGAGTTAATTTTTTTCTTTACCCCTAGCAGTTACTGAACCCTGACTAAGAATCATAGGCGACTCGATCTAAGGTCCCCGAGAAAAGGAAAAAGCCACTCACTCAAGAGAGGACAGCAAAGTCAACAATATTGAATACAGGATTTCTCGTTAAGTTGTCCGAGAAGGACAAAATAAACATACCTATTGTGGGGGGGGGGGTGCGCGCACGCGCGTTTGCATGTGTTTGTTTTCTTGGTAGGCAGCTTATCTGACTATATAAAAATATTTTTGTTCTCTACTCGTGTGTTGTGATCTCTATTGAGGGTGGGGTACTGTTTCAACCTCGCAATAAGCATTATTCTTCATAATTAGAATAGCGTTCTCCGGAACCGGTAAATAAAATAATTATCATTTGTCCTACTTTCTTAAGAGTAAAAACGATGACTACTTTACTAGAGCAGTTGGGTTTAGAATCTCAGCATTAAACACTCATGGTGTCTAGCCATATTGTAGTGTCGTGATCCGGCGAACAGATATTCATGCACATACACTTGTTTCGTTGTATCGCAACTTCTTAATGTAGGCATATACTCTGGTTATCTAAGAGCAATATAGTCTGGTAATCTAGGAGCAGTGTATTCTGGTTATCTAAGAGAAATGTATTCTGGTTATTTAAGAGCAGTGCATTCTGGTTATTTAAGAGCAGTGTATTCTGGTTATTTAAGAGCAATGTATTCTAGGAAAATGAATAATTACCTTACCTACGGAATTATATTTTAAAACTTTATTCAAAATAACACAAAACTAATGTAATATGTCTATCATTTGGGGGATTGTCGGAGTCTTTTCCCAGCTTGGATGTGGATATTCTAAAAGAGTAATGTTTTCACAGAGTTAAGCATTTAGACAATAGTCTCTTCAATAGACAATATATTCAAAGAGCAACCTATTCTAAGAGCAATGTATTCTAAGATCAATGTATTCTAAGAGCAATGTATTCAAAGAGCAATGTATTCTAAGAGTAATGTATTCAAGGAGCAATGCATTATAAAAGCAATGTATTCAAAGAGCAATGTATTCAAAGAGCAAATAATCAAAGAGCAATGTAATTTAAGAGCAATGTATTCAACGAGCAATGTATTCTGGGAATATACATAATTATCCGCCCTATAGAATTTTATTTTACAACTTTATTCGACATTAAATAACCCAAAAATTGTTGATATGCCGTAAAACAAACCAAAAAAAAACAACACCTTCATAAAGCTGGCCACTGTGCGTGTTTCCTACTCGAAATTTATTTATTTTACTTTGCTAACTTCCAGCAAATTGATGTAATCCACTGTTAAACTTTTGAATGTTTGATTCAAAGATATTTAAAATGCGTTTCTTTCTGGTGTGAGAGAAATGGAATGTTCTTATTTCGGCTTTTGGGGGAACTAGTTTTTCTTTTGCCGACCTATGTAATAAATAATATCTGGAAACATTCGTAAAAATCTTGTTTTGTTGGAACGTTTTACTACTGAAACTTGCTTGAAATATTCTAAATAGATCCATTTCTTGACCGACCGTTTTGTTAACACTTATGCAACCATAATACAAAGTTATATATCTTAGTAAAATGTTTAACATCAAACATTGTATATAAATGTAACGTTAGGGAGGAAAATAATACTAGAACAGGCATATAAATAAAAGTTATAGAAATCACATATCCTCATTTAAAATAAGACCAAATGCTGATCCTTACGATAACCCATAATTAGCTAAATAAGAGAACTACAAAAGAATAACGTACCCACGAATTAAAATGGTCCATTATTAGTATAGCAAATGAATACACCTCATATGAATTTAATAAAAATGTAACCTATGTGTCCTTGAACTGTACCATATGATAACACCTAAGGATAATTTAATTAACATAAAACAAGAAATAGTTAAAAATTGTATGCATCGTTCAAAATGTGCACATTTTGCAATTTAGTCCTAATTAAGAATTTAAAACAATATCTTAAAAGTAAACTGGTCACATTTGAATTAAAAGTATTAATCTCTTTGGTAACTATAGATCTAGCGGAGATGAAAATATTTAATTAATTAATTAATTAATTAAAAGGAAATTAGTAATGATCTCATCATTGTATTAGATGTTGTTAAGAGTTAAATATTAAGGGAAGCAACTCTTAACTAAATATTATTTTAAAAATTAAATTTCCTTTCATTAAGAAGTATCTTTTCTACTTTTATTTTTAAAATATCTGTACTTCTCTAAGTCGTATTAGTTTTTTATGCAATCTAATTTAGAATTTTAACTTTAGGAAAGTATATGTATTATGGCTTACTCTATTGTCAAATATGGCGGTTATTAAAATAAACAAAGTATTACATTTTTAAATGAACCTACGTATATAGATGCACTAATAATGTGAGTTTTGTTATGTAGCATCTGTTTGCTTGTTTTACAAGTACTTCAATGGAATGTGCTCCGATAAACATACTGCACTTGTAACCTCTCAACGTAAATGCCTGCGATCAACCAGACTAGCAGCAAAATCTAACCCCTTCTCTGTAGAGGTTCCTAGATAGGGAAAACTCTACTCTAATAGCGTTTTTTCCGAGGACAGCTTGTCTTTGGAATTCTTTTCTTACCTCCTGTTTCCCGACTGTACAAACATGCAGAAATGTAAATGTAATGTGAACAAATATCTTACTACACAACTTCCCCTTTAGGATGCCGCCTATAAATATGTCCCCTAATCGTATTAGTTTTTTACGAGGTGAACAAAGGTTAAAATATAAAAACATAAATACGAACGAGGCACTCTAGATTGAGGCACAAATAAAAATGTCCTCAGTTTAGAAGGCTTTCTTCTTCACTGACCGAGGACGGAAAAGTAAAGTTTCAGAACAGATACTACACTTTGCTCCTACTAGTCGGCACACTCTGTTCATTCTATGTATACCCTTTTGAAACAGATCTACCTCGTTAATTTGTCTTCTTCCTTCAACTATCTTAGAATTTTTAAATCTAAATATTTCAGTTTAAAATTTTGCAAACCACATTTCTCTTTTTATCACTAACTCTCAGCACTCACCGGCGTTGTCCGACGCCTCATAATGGAAAATATAACAGTTAAAATGCTTAGGTGTTATATTATTTATTATACACATAAAATGGTTTTAACCAATTAAAAGTTTACAACTTGTAATAGATTAATTGGTTAATAGCTTAAAAGTTGAATAGTTAAAAGTTTAATGACTGAAATGTAATTACACTAGTGACTACGATTATGTCTGTTGGGGTAGGTAGGGCTTAAGTAATAGTATTGGAGAGTCGTATATACACTCCCTCTACAACTATATCCTTTTGAAAACAGAATTTTATTTCAAATTAAATTTTAAAAAAATGCAATTTCAGATTTGTCGTTAAAAATCACCTTTTTAAATATTTTATTAATAGTTTTAAAAAGTTCTTCATGACCGTTTGACATTTGAAAGAAATTAAGAATGATTCAAACTGTCGGATAGAAAGTTATTTATGGCTTTAAAACAGAAAAATGAATCGGGAAAAATTCCGAAAGTAACGAATCGATTATCAAAATGTATAGTATTGAAGAAATAACTGTTATAAAATTGTCCCCGGTGTAATGGGTGACAGGCGTAACACATGTGAGTGTGAACGTAAGTTTTCTTCCGCGTTCCTTTATTGATAACTAATAAAAAAGAAAATAATCGATCAGTACTAAATATTGAAATCGATGAAATCGATTGAAAATAATTTTGTTTTCATTAAGATCACTAATCAATATTTGTTTCATCTACCTTTTGTTAACGAAGTTATTGCTGTCAATCAAATAGACGAAAAATTCACTATATGAAATATATAATCTTCAACGTCCATGCGTCTAGCATATTCTTATTACCATTAAGTAAAAAAGAATGTCCATTGTTAAAATGAACGTTTTCTCAGTCTCTTAAATATTAAAAGCATAAACGTTAGAGTTCAATTCTCATTTACGCCTGTTTAGTTTTGATTAATTTTGTTTGCGTGCGTATGTTGAGGGAAAACGGTGTCTATTAGTATGCATTTGATATTATCTTATATATGCTTTGTTTGATTAAAAATTTTAATTAATTAAAACAAAGGTGACGTTTGTCTGATAGTAATATATATAGAGAGAGAGAGAGAGCGAGAGAGAACAAATAACACTATAAAATAATTCGATCGGCCATTAATACCAGCAGAGTTCTATACTATTGTCTCATTGAAACTTTAGGTGCCGATAGCCGATCGAATTATTTTATGGTGTTATTTGTAATAAAAACATATCATGCTCCTACATGCGTAATTGAACACTCTCGCCATTTCAACTCTTGAAAAGCACAGGATTATATATATATATATATATATATATATATATATATATATGTGTGTGTGTGTGGGTGTGGGTGTGTGTGTGTGTGTGTGTGTGTGTGTGTGTGTGTGTGTGTGTGTGTGTGTGTGTGTGTTAGTGCAAGAGTTTTATATGTTAGCCGGTCAAAATTCAGGAAGGAGGCATTTTGTCTTCAGCACTGTCCTTTTCCGGAAGACATGCGCACGGGAAATTGTCTTGCCTGAACACCGCCTGCTTGATCAAAGGCGGTCTTTTTCAATTCAGCCAGCATGGGATTCGGACGTCCGATGAGCTTACGTAAGATATTGGTCATTCTGGGAGAAATAGCTTGGTAAAATAGATGTAAGCAACGCAGAGTTCCTTGAACCTATTTAAGTTTTCGCGTTCTTCCAATTTTCTTTGTTTTGTTTCTTAGAACATGCTTGTAAGACTGATTTAGTTCCTTTATTTACGATGAGAAAAAAGGTGTTATATTCAGCATAGCCACGTGCGCGCATATTAAATATATTCGCCTGTACTAGTCGTCTTTCGAGATTTTTTGCCCCAGATTGCTTGCTATTTTTCTACCCCCCTTCACTTAAAAATTCACTAAAATTCAGAAAATCAACCAATTTTAATGAAATTTTCAATATTTATTAATCAACAATCACGGAATATAATGAAATCATTATTATTTTTTAAATCTTAGTGCAAATGTATTATTTTCTTAAAACAAAATACACCTTTATATTTTTATATATTAATTTTTAAAAATCCAGTCATTTTTTTTTTTTATGAAAACAAAGCATTGTAGATGTTAACAATTAAAAAAATTTTGTAAAAATATATTTTATATATTACGAAAAAGGCCCTTAAATACAGTGTTAACAAAATCACTATAACTCGAAGAAAAATTAATTTTTTGAATTAGCGATATTATTATTGAATAAAGCATTGTTTAATCAATATTTTCACTAAAGAAATAATATAATTGCAAAAGATATTTCATGTGATTTTAATGATTAGATTTTTGGGGAAAATAAAAAATGCGACATAATTATATTTCTCTTTCATACATGAACGTGGCATCATCAGCGCAATAAATCTTTTTTTATAATCTTGAAAATAAACCAAAAATTGACAATTTTGAGACCCAAGAACTTAACGAAAATAAGAATTTTAAAAATTGAATAATTTCTACTAACGATTCACTTTGATTGATATGGTAGCCCCGTTCTGTAATAACCAGGTGGGATTAGCCTTCCAACAAGCACTCACTTTTACACCGCCCTCAAAACTTTATTTTTAGAGATTCAACAATTTCGTTAATTTCACAATTCATCGTCAATTATTTGGAAAGATTTGTATTTGTTTTGTCTTTTTTTCATTAATAAATATTTAAGTTAAAACAATTATTTATTAATAAATGAAGAGAATTCAAACATGACATTTTCTTTCAAAATTGAATTCTGTTTATCAATAAATAATTGTTTTAACTTTTTTTTTCAATGAATAAATTGTCAGTGTAGTCATTGACTTTAATTTACTTTTTGACACTTAAAATTAAAAAAATATATACTTTATTTTAAAAAGAATCAATGTCATTTATCGTTGCGACACGTTAAGAATAAATCGAGTAACTAAAGTTTTAAATCATGTTAAAAAAAATTGATAAAATTGACGCAGTTCGTAACGTAAAAATAATTTTTAACATTTAAAAAAGTTGTATTTCAAATTCTAAGGAAAAACATTGGTAAACAGACGTCATCAATAATTTCAGAGTATTACTAAATTAAAAACTAATACCAAGTTAAATATAAACCTTTTTAGTTAAAAATAAAGTAAGATCTTAATTGCGCACACTAACAAATATTTTAATTAAATAAGCATTTTCTTTTTTATTATAACAAAATAAGGGTACTTAAATTTGTTTATAACCTTAACAAAGAATAAAGAAA
>OY744519.1:123499345-123641845 GCA_963556195.1 Sepiola atlantica | reverse complement strand
ATTTATTCTTATCCAATTCGCTTCTTAAACAGCTTCAACTTATTTAGACTGACAGGGTGGGGCTTAGTATTAGACAAGATGCGTGTTATATATATATATATATATATATATATATATATATATATATATATATATATATATATATATATATGGGTGTGTGTGTAGTTTGTGTGTCAGGTTATATTATGATTAGATAACTGCCAAGATCGAACGAGATTTGTGCAGATGTGGTTTGTTAATATATATATATATATATATATATATATGTGTGTGTGTGTGTGTGGGTGTATATATATATATATATATATATATATATATATATATATATATATATATATATATATATATGTATGTGTGTGTGTGTGTGTGTGTGTGTAAGTTGTGCCTTGTCGGCGTAGCCGGGATTCATTAATATCATTTCAATTTTTTTAAATGTAAATCACGAAGAGGTGAAAAATCTCAAAATTATGGTGAAATTACTAATATTCTATTTTAAATAGTCTCCATTGTAATACTCATATTTGCCGGAATAATTATTTTCGGAATAAAACTGAAGCGAACCTTTGTAATATAAAAAAATCTCTATAAAGAATCTTATATCGATTCATCAGATTTATATATTATATATACTGTGTCAGATCTAAAAACACTGATTATATTTTTAGGTGGAGCTTTATCTATTTCTAATAAAGATTCTATATCTGTGTGTCTGTAGCTAAAACCATACTATTACTTGTATATCTGAAGTCGAAACGATACTATTACCTTATTGTAATACTCAATTCAGTTTACTATTCTATTTCGGACTAATACATATTTCAATGATTAGAGGTTAATCTAGTATCTGCTCTGTTGTTATAATACCAACCTCCCAGGCATTACCAAATTTTTCCTGGTGAAGTTAGTATAGTATATGTTGTGTTATCATGAAACCATCCTCTCAGGGATTATAGTCTCCTTTTAGCGGGAGTAGTATACTATCTGTTCTGTTGGCATGAGACTATCCTCCCAGGTATTATCTCCTCTTTTTTGGGGGAGGGATCGAGTAATATCTGTTCTGTTGTCGAGACTATTCTCCTATTCATTATCTCCCCCGTAGGGTTAATGTAGTATCTGTTCTTTTGTCATGATACAATTCTCCCACACATTACCACTTTTTTCTTAGCGGGGCTAGTGTAGTATACGTTTGGTTGTCATGATACCGTCCTCCCAGGGATTATCTTCTTTTGGGGGCAGTATAGTATCGGTTCTGTTGCCATGAAAACACCATCCCATGCATTATCTACTCTTTTAAGGGACGTAATTTTATACATGTTTTGCTGTCATGAGATCATCCTCCCATGCATAACCCTCCTTTAGGGGGGATGATAAAATAATACACGTTCTATTGTTATCCGACCATTCTTCCATTTATTACCTCTTCCTTGGGGGTAGTGTAGTATATGTTCTATTGTCCGTAGACCATCGTCCCAGTGTTGTCTAGAGATAATCCTCCCAGTATTTACTCTCTATTTTGGTAGTAGTGGAGTATATGTTTGTTCGTCATGACACCATGCTTCCAGACATAACCTGGTCCTTTGTGCGGTGCAGTGTATTATATGTTCGTTTATTATATATGTCTGCAAAAATATATGATCGGGGAGAGCAGAACTATTGCTAGTAACGCTACTAAATAATGTATTCGTTTGTCCTGTTTGAAGACTTAACTGCAGTTTCATGGTTTACCAAATCATCATAAGCGTTTTAATAGATTCTTGAGCGATGCTGCGCAATTTTTGTAAACATTTATCCGAATATTTACATTTTCCCTTATTTCGCTTCCTAGAAACCCGTTAAAATACCCTAAAGAAACTGATATTTGGGGAATATTTATTAGTTGATGTCAAATAATTATTATTGAAATTTCAGAAAAAATGGTGTATGTAAATTCTCACGAAGGGCTTCCACCCCTCTATTTTGCCATCTTTTGCATAAAACTAAGTGAAACTAAATCTAGCTCATATTTCGACCCCTTAGACCTAGCAGCTGTGTTTCAAAATTTATAATGATCAGTTAATGAGTTTAGGAGTGAATTCTGCGCATACAAATAAATAAACATGTATCTAACTTTATAGAGATATGTCGATTAAAATATGTTGTGTTCGTGTGATTTTGTACAAGAAAATTTGTAAAAAAGAAATCACAGATATGAAAGACAGCGTCTCATTGGGGAAAACATAAAAATAACAGATTTGTCATAGGGGTTTGTTATCAGCATGCGTGCCGCACGTGCGTGATTTAAGCATGCTTTCCCTTCTTTCTATTTTTGTATGTGAAAAGCAATAAAAACCCAGAGACTCATTTTGTTAGCAAAAATTGGTGCAAGTTTATAACTCGACCGACATGAAAAAAATATTAAGAATGTTTTTCATGTACGTACCTGTGATGGAGAGGAGATCGTACAATAAAAATCACATACATTGAATAAGTAGTTTATTTTTCATAAAATAAAATAACATTTTCTGGCTAAACGACGAGCGTCGATCTATCGACGCCATGTTTAAAATATTTGCAGGGCAAGGGAGATAACTCCAAATAATTCAAACTTTTGTGATATTGTTATTTTATTTTTGAAAAATAATACAATTGAATTTCGGGAAGATAACATTATTAAAAATCATTCTAAACTTCAAGTCCATAACTAGACCGCCATGAAAAAAAACCCTCAAGAATTCCCATTAATTGCTTAAAAACCAAACTACTTGATCAATTTAGGGGATTTTTGCTGTACAAAACATAAACAAATTTCTTCATTGTTTTTTCATGTCGTTGGAGTTATGAACATACATCCAGAAATCTCTTGTTTAGTTTTATCATTCTAAAAGAGTTGAATTTACTATTTACTACTTGTTGAATACACGCCTTTCGTATGACGAGGTCATAGTATTACGCTTTGATTGGCTGGAAGCTCATGTTTATAGGTAGTTTACGTTTGTATAAAAAAGATTGCTGAATAAAAAAATATATACGCTTCAATCTGTTATTGACCACTATTTTATAAACATTGTAAGGTTCACTAGATTTGTTGTACAACTTTTTTGAACAAATTAACACCGAACATCATTTTAACAGCGTTTACCGGAACTGCTCACCAGAGCAGCAGCGGAAGTAACTGTTTATTACTCAATCAGAATGTACACGTAAATGAAAACAAAAATAATGACAAAAGAAATAGATAAGTAGATCACGTGTAAGTAAAGATGAATCGAGAGAAATAGTTCATATTTATATGAATGAAATATGGTTATAAAATATATCGCTATATCTGTATTTGAATACCACTATACAATTACTGTATGATTCACTAGCTATAGTGCACAAGTTTTCTGAACAAATCTACACCGAGAATCTGTTCATGCGCATATACCGAAACGCGCTCATCAGGAAAAAAACGGAAGTAACAGTTTATCCCTCCGAACAGAAGCAAATACTAAAGAAACGGTGCGCATTTGGATTATTCGGACTACTGTTTTCATTTTGGATGCCATTCTCACAACGTTTCGGCCGATGTAACCTCCGACCTTCTTCACATGAATCTTGTCGAACTCGGTACTCTTTTTGTCGAACTCGAGAATCTGTACGGAATTTTTAACGAACCCTTTATGTAGTTTGTTCTCATTCCGTCAACCATGACCGGGTAGAAGTCTTAAGTAATTCGTGATTTTATTCTTAGTATCATTCGCACTGAGGATTGAAGCTTTAACCTCCAGAAGACTGTTGCTTAGAAATGATTATTACTTAGCACTTCAATTCTTTACGCCACAGGTAATTTCAGAAAACTACTCATAAAAACAAAAAGAATAAAGATATAAAAGAAATACACAGATAAAATAAATAGAATAAAAAATGAATATAGAAAAATTAGAAAAACATATGAATAACACAAGAATAAAAATTAAAATAAGAAATAGTAATATAATATTCAAATAATATATATGATAAAAGCCGAGGATGAGACAAAAATGACGTTTAAGTAGAAAGTGGATCTTGGGTTTACTTTCGTCAGTCTCGTAACTCTCGCTTCCCTTATTTTCTCATATTTGTCCTCACATTCCATGAGCGATGATTCTAACAGAGGGAGAAGAATTGCTATTTTCTGGGTCGGAATCTATTCATCTAACACTTATTGTTGGCTAGCTTTTGACCTTTTTAGCTCCTTACATCAAGTGGCTCCATGCTTTGTCTGGAGCGCTTTCCATAAAAATAAAGTAGAAAAAAATAGAAAATGTTGAGTTTGTTATTTTCATTATTTTATTGTTATAAATGAGTCACCACTTATCAAGGCCTGACGCCACTCGAGAATAAGGGTTAAAACGATTGTCAGTTAAACGATAAACATCAGCATAGGTGGATTGGAAGCAATGGGTGAAAAGAGCAGATATTGATTATTTCAGAGGACAGCTCCACAAGTATTTGTTAATATTGGACTTGCAGACAACCATGTTGGAGTAAGCAGGGAAGCAGTTCTGTGGTATTTTGTTACACAGGTGTGCTCTGTACTGTATGCACTTGGAGCTATCCATTGGGAAATAGGCAGTTTAATTTATATCGATATCCCAACATAATTTGATATTGAACACGGATTTACATTGGCATTGAAGTTTCATCTACGTGCATTCGATTACTTATTATATAGTAGTGTTAGTAGTATTAGTAGTATTAGTAGTATTAGTAGTATATGAATATTGTCAAGTAAGCTACACTGATATTTGTATACTTCATTCCAAATGGCAATTACCATGCAAATTACGGGGATTAATATATAACAGTTGTTTTTATATCTAACTAGTGTTTAATTTCGCTTGCTCATTTAATACTAATGACATATATTAATAGAATTGTATTGACGCTTGTGTGTATTTTTCTCGCATAAACGTAACGTTGGTAATTACACATTGAATTATGTTTTATTTACTAGTAATCAAATATGTATTGAAATAAAAAAAACTCATTGGCATAAAATAAACGAAATGTTAAAAAAAATCTATTACGAAATAATTTAATTTCGCAAAATTTCACGAGAATGTTTTCGCTTTTACTTAACTAAGAAACTAACAAACTTACTATATATATATATATATATATATATATATATATATATATATATATATATATATATATAAATTAATGAAATGGATTTCTATATCTGAAATTTATTTTGGACAATTTGGTTATTGTCGAAGCAGTTAGACCTGAATGGTGTGCGCTTCGCACAGAAACAAAAATAATTAGTGTAGGCTGATTTTATTAATATATAAATTATATATATATATATATATATATATATATATATATATATATATTCTTTGTCGTACAAAATTTTAAAATGGCATTGAAGAGAACATATTTATTACTCATAATAAATTAAGAAATTAAAAAGATGAAAGGGCAGCTGACCGGTTTCGTACCTCGCTCAACAGAGCCAAATATCGAGGTAATGTATAAAAAATATTTTAAAAAGATGCTATGAGAATTATAGCGAGGGAAAGGGGTTAAAAAAACAAAAAAAAAGTTCAATCAAATAGAAACAACATTAAGCCCGAGGAGATTTTCTCTTTGCTTGCAAAGAGAAGGTCTCAAGGACTTAATATAAATTCTTTCATGATCTTGAGATGATAAATTTGTAAATCGGATTTCATCGTCTTTTTTTTTGTTTTTTCTTTGTACGTCCGATGCATAACAGCGACATGCAATTTGAATCATCTCCGTTTCTTGTGCGGTTTGCAAGATACGACAGCAGTGAAGGCGAAAGAAGAGAAGGTTTCAAGCCATGTGTTGTCTTCCAAGCTTGAAATTTTGTGTCAAGAATCTGGACAAACCGCATTTGAAGTGGGGCGTGGGGGAAGATCATTAATTCTTTTGTTTATTTTGTCAACATGCTGTTGTTCTCATAAATCATCTCTCCATCCCACAGGGCTTTGACATGACGATCATGATGATGGTCTGGAAACTTATTTAATATATGAAAGGGTAAATACTTACTTTGGTGGATTATTGGCTCTGCTCTGAGCGAAATTGGCGTTTATTTCTTCAGAAATGTTTTGTATTGGCCGGACCGTTTTTAATTGTAAATACTTAACCCGACGACGTGTGTACCCAAAATATACTTTATTATCATTTTCGATACACATTCGAAAATAGATAAAGAGAAAGGTCAAAGTTGCTTCTGGCTATTTATGAGACTACATTTCATATACGTGTTTCTTGTTTCGCTTTAAACAGATTCTGTTCAGATCCCAGAATGCTGATTGCTATTTCTATTGTCTCTTATTTTACCATAGTAGTTAAATTGAAAGTTTCCGATCCACGGTACTTTAGTGTACAATATGATTTCCATATTTGGGATTAAAAATATTTCGAATAAGCTCGAGGTATTTTCATATTTAACTCACATTAAATTCAATTCATCCCTTTTCGATGTTTCTCATATCTGACTACCACTGATCTAAAACCTACCCTTCCCCTTTTTGTATCAATTGTGACTTTAATATTAACACGTCCTATCCGCTCCACTTGTTCACATAAACGTTCTGCCCAACAAACGAAAAAAAACAGTTTACGTAAAATGCCTTTAACCCGATCTAATAAGGTCATCACTTTCACTCTGCTTGCATGTCGTTTTTCTATAATATAGTTGGAACGAATCGTCGATTATCGCGCATATATAGTGTTGAGTTTTCTGTGACTTCTGATATCGTCTCATAGTCGTAGCTGTGTTGTGCAATGGTCGTCTGCCTTCCGTTTTCTCTTTCTTTTCAGCAGCAGTTGTACTAGTTGTCACACACGGGTTGACAAAATAAAAAGAAAACAGCACATACTTTTTTTTGTTTTCAGTTTTAATAATCTTTTAAGTGCAGTTTTATTGCCCAGTATACACAGTAATTATATACACTATGGGTCTTCTCGCGTGCTACGTTGACGAAAGTGAATGGAAACCTCTAAAAAGACGTCATCTTCTTTCTTAGAAGTCACTACGTTTCTCTTTCCGCCATGTTATTTCTTTCTTATATCACTTGTGGAGAGGTTACTTTGCCGTATTACATCATCCACTTTTCTCTTCTTTTTCATTCGCCTGGCAATTGTATTTCCTCGTTTATTTATAGTACTTTCTCTGATTTGAAAACTTCTCTATACTTTTCGGTTTTGCACACCTGAAGAAGGTCTATAATACCTCGAAACGTCATGAAGAATTAATAAATTCCTTTTCCCATTGTCATCCTCTTCATACTGTAGAATATTTTCTCCCTTTTCTTAACAAATATTAGTTAAACTGGCTCACACGAAAACAGAAAAAAATAAAATAAAATAGAGAAATTTATAATTTACGGAGTTTTTTCATATTCTGCTTTCCGGCCTTTGAATGAACATTGGCAAGATAATTAATAATAGTAAAAAATATTTTTAATTTGAATAACAAAAAAAAAAACGAAAATAATATTTTTAATATTATTAATTTGCTTCCGAATGTCCAATCAAAGACCGGAAAGCAGAATATTAACAATGCCGTAAATTACAAATTTATGATGTTATTGTTTTTGTTTTTTTTGTTTTTTTCCCGTGAGCCAGTTTAGCTACGATTCGTCAATTTACGAAGCCTACATGGACAGAATTCTCTAACCCACACGAACACGTATCCTTTACTCTATAATAAAGATCAATTTGTATTTATTTATATATAATTGAATATATGTGCGTCCATCCCGTCACGCAAACGTTAGCTAGTAAAACACGTACCTTTTTAAGTGGTGAGCGGAAGCTAGAAAGCAAATAGCAAGTCAGACAACCACCTCAGACTTACCCCGTTAACTGCAATAAATTCAGAAAAACACTCTCTACTTTATAATAAAAAAAATCAACGGTGGATTTTTTTCTTCTTTACGTCATCAGAAATAATATGAATAATTTATATATTAAATAATTAGATTACTGGCGCAATTCTATGATTTTATATGAACATTTTCGTATGATATCCAGATATATAGCTAGTGCGAACACTGGCGAAGAATTTTTGATCCTCTTATAATAGTCTTTTCTGCCTTTGTCTCTCTTTCTTTGTCCATCTGCATATATTGTTGCCTGTTTATGTATAGCTGTATCTTTACCTCTTTTATTCCGCTATTCTTCTTCTCAAATAAATTATTTTTCTCTTTTTTTTCACTTAAGAAAAAAAACTCGAAATTGAAATGTTGACATTTGACCGTTCGCGGTTATTTCGACAGCAACCGTGCAGTGTTCTTGGGTCCATTAATATGTGAAGAAGTAAGATAACATTCAATTTTCTTTTAAAATTATTCCAACCTTTTACTTTGAACTATTAAATCCCATTTGAGTTTGATGTTGGTATTTTATAATTGGCGTCTATTAAATCCCAGTTGAGTTTATAATGCCAGTCTTTGTTGGCTCGAGTAGAAAGCCTGAAAATGTCATGCTTATTCCATAAACCAATTTTTGAGATGTTGGCAGGTTTCAATATGGGAACGTTTGAGACTTATTAACAAATATTGTCTTTTTGCCAATAATTTAGTTCTTTGTTTTCTTGTTGGCGTAATACGCTTCCCAAAAATAAATCCATCTCATATAAATAGAGATTTTGTTCGTCTGTTCGTCAGTCACACTTTTTTTAAACGTAATAAATACATTGCGGAATTTGTCTTATTTCGAAATATCAGAGATCTTAACTACTTTTAGGAATGGTGAATATTGCAGTAATAGTTAATAATAAATTCAAAACAAATAAAGCTGATGCCATGACAGGAACTCGAAACCGAAACCTGAGGTTCTACAAACAGACCTATTTGCACTGAGCTTAAAATTATTCCTTACCAAAATGATTATAGCTTTGGTTTGACGTCATTAATTTATTATGTATGTCTTGTTTCAAAACATGAATTAAAAAATAACAAAGTGAAATGATTTCCTTTTTCTTTTTATCATTATTATGATTTTTTTACACATCTCACTTGCCCTCAATTTCACTCGGGGATCATATAACATAATATTTCGAACAATATCTTTCTTCAGATTACAGCAAATGTGGATTCTCAACGTTGTTTCAAAACGTGCAAAAGATAAATAAAAATATATTTTGTGGAATACAAATTATTGTCCAAATAATTAACAATCAATATTATATATGAAACAATAAAAAATATATTGTTCAAATAATTAACAATTAATATCATATATAAAACACTAAAAATAATTGCCCAAATAATTAACAATTAATATAATATATAAAACAATAAAAAATAATTTCCCAAACAATTGACAATTAATATTATATATAAAACAATAAAAAATAATTGCCCAAATAATTAACAATTAATATCATATATAAAACACTAAAAACGATTGCCCAAATAATTAACAATTAATATTCTATATAAAACAATAAAACTTATTGCCTAAATAATTAACAATTAATATCATATATAAAACAATAAAAATAATTGCCCAAATAATTAACAATTAATATTATATATAAAACACTAAAAATAATTGCCTAAATAATTAACAATTAATATTATATATAAAACAATAAAAATTATTGCCCAAATAATTAACAATTAATATCATATATAAAACAATAAAAATAATTGCCCAAATAATTAACAATTAATATTATATATAAAACAATAAAAATAAGTGTCCAAATAATTAACAATCAATATTATATATAACACAAAAATAATTGTCCATGAGTAAAAAAAATAATTCATAATGTATACAAAATAACAGTAAATAAATAAAAAGTGTCCTCTTGTTTGATACCAAAATGACACAATGATTTATTATAGATGGCAAAGGCAAAATTAATTTATTAAACAAAACAGTTTATGACTCATTGCAGACACATAAACAAATACTTGCTTTGCTAGATAAAGTAGAAATTGGTTTGATTGTAAAATAAAAACAGTCGTGCATCTAATTAACAATCAATATCTCTATCTTTATAAAGTACAGGTTTTTATATTTGTATGTACAGGATTCACTCATAAACTAATTGACTGATTATTATGAATTTTAAAACACAGCTGCTAGATGTAACGGATCGTAATGTGGACTATATTTACTTTTTAATGTAGTTTTAAGCAAGGATATCACAGGGGGTAGACCCCTTCGTGAAAATCCAGATACTTCTGATTTTTGTGAAATTTTAACAATATGTATTAGACATCAATTAATAAATATTCCCCCAAATTTTGTTTTCTTTGGAATATTTTACTGGAATTTAATGGAGCATGATGTGAAATTCAAATATTTCAGATTTGTATTGAATTTGATCAATAGTAATTAGGAAACACATAAGCAAGGTTCCTTGAATTTCATTTGATTCTAAAGAGCCCCTTAATCTAATGCATTAAATGTTATGCATTGTCTAGAATCAGAATTACGTAATGGATTTT
Organism: Sepiola atlantica; assembly: GCA_963556195.1. Classification (NCBI taxonomy): domain Eukaryota; kingdom Metazoa; phylum Mollusca; class Cephalopoda; order Sepiida; family Sepiolidae; genus Sepiola; species Sepiola atlantica. The sequence goes on along the minus strand of OY744519.1, from coordinate 123,631,400 downwards.
GATCAAAATTAGAATAAGGATTCTTTTCACATATGATTTGGACCTATTGTATCTTGATTCTAATTTTCGTAAGGTGACATAAAAGTGGCGCAAATTAATTGCACCTATCCTAATGCAGGTATTTATCTAGTTATCTATCAACAACAACAAAAATAAATAATTGTCCACCAGCGAAAAAATGAACAATAATTAGACATAAAACTATACGAAATACTGCAGACTTCCTAACGGTTATCTCTGAATGCATACACTATACAATGGATAAGACAGGTTAAGCTACAGCGGTAGTGTTTGATGTATCCAATATTTTTGACAATGTCTTTTATGAAGGTCTTCTCAGGAAAAATCATTCGTACTATATCACTGGACGCATATTTTATATGATCAAATCCTTCTTAGCTAAAGAAAAATCCAGATCGTTCTCGAGGGCCGTATATCCAAACGATATCAAATTAATGCTGGTGTGCACCAAGGGTTGATCATTGGACATTTTATTATTCCTGATCTTCATCAACGACCTCCCTGATACAATGGCGTCCGGTTACTCGAAGACAAACATAAAAGAAGAATGCGAGACATGTACGGTTGTACTTAATATGATATGATATACAAATGTAGAACATACATCAGTACCCAATAAAATACATTAATGTCCCAATACAATAAGAAATATACTTGTGCTGTCAGGGTCGTAGATAGAGAAGATACGTGAACAATGTATCAGTAAACATGACTCACATTTTGTATTAGGTGTGGTGCACTGGGAATCTGCGTGCTTGTAAGCAGAATAGGCTGTTTAATACGACTACTACCAGGATATGTGAAGGACAGGCTAAGATTCAAGCCGGTCGGACCACGTATGTCGGTTATGAAAGACCAACAAGAGAAGGACTAGATATCTAGTTTCTTTCTATCAGACTTATCGTCCCAGACTAACGAAAATGCTATTTTAAACATAAGCGGCACAGATTGACGAAAATGTTACTTTAATCTTGAATATGGCATAATAGTTAGAGCGTTCGCTAATGGCCCGGAATTCGATCGAGTCATACCACAGACTAAAAACAATACTTATTGATGCCTCCTTGCTCAAAACTCAGCATTACAAGGCGAATATCAAAGGTAAGTAGCACAATCTAGGGAAAAGAGTGGCGCCCGCCCTGACATCACGGTATTGACAATGAAAAGGGAGCTTTCGTGTCGCCTAACACTATGGTCGATCCATTTATTTATTTATTTATATGGCCAATAGACGGAAATGCTATTTCAAATTTAAGAGCAACAGGCTGACTAAAATGCTATTTTAATCTCAAGTATAGCAAACAGACAGAAAATTATATTTCAAACTTTAGAATGACAGCTCTCCAAAAATGCTATTTCAAATCTATGCCTTACTGATCAACCGTCTAACGTCTAGAGACCAGGTTTTCAACCTGTGGGTCGTGCCCCCCCCCCCATGGGAGTCACTAAACTTTTTTGAGTGGCTCGCAAGAACTGATAGGTTGTATTTTATTAAACTTAGGTTTAAGAGAACATCTTTGTTTAGTAGTATTAGAATTAATAATATAATTAAGTTTACATTGAGTATTTTGGCCCCTTTGGAGATTACAGGACATTTTTTGATAAGGGAAGCTCAGTTTCGCAGGGAAAATATTTTATTTCTCTTTGGAGACTTTCGAGACTTTGGTGTACTTTTGGAGTATTCTATGGAATACGATATTTTAGAAATAAGGTTTTGTTCAACAAATGGTTTCACATTATTTTCAATTATGCTTGTTTTTTACTGAATGCACACAGCTATGCTTGAATCAACTGTTTTATAAAGATATCGTCAGGTCATAATGGTTGCTCATGAAGGGACGCAGTACGAAAGGGTTAATTAAAAATGTAAGTGAAATTTAACAAATGAAAAACGAAAAAAGTAAATCGCAATTTAAAAATAAGTTAGAGAAAAATGAATTGTAAATCTGTGTTGTAAGATCGTACATGTACTCGGGCAATATATCTCTTTTAAAAATTAAAAAAAGAAAATGCCCCCATAACAACAAAAGCGTGAAAAATGGCCAGCACTCGCCCCTGCCCACTTTCTCTGTTTTAGAAATAGCACGATATCAGAACGAGGCCATATGTCTTAGTCCGTCCGATTGTTCCCCTTCCGCCGTTTCGACACAAAAGTTAACAAACAGCAACAAACAGTCACGAATCAGACAGACACCGTCTTGAATGCGGCAAACAAACAACACTGCGAAATAAACGGTATCGAGTTTCTTCTTCACGCCATAAGCGGAACATATGTCTTCATGGTTGTTTCATGTATTCATACCTCCTGTAACCGAACGTGTCGCAACCTGTAAACTGTTATAGACTTCCGCAGCAAAAAAGACCAATTTTTATAGATAAAAAGAGGATCGGATTTTGTAAATATATTTGAGTGTTTCACTAATAGAAAGAAAATGTATATATATATATATATATATATATATATATATATATATATATATATATATATATATATATATGTGTGTGTGTGTGTGTGTGTGTGTGTAGAAAATGAAAAAAGGAAAAAACGAAAATTAATTATTGCTTTTCATTTTCCATAATTATATATATATATATATATATATATATATATATATATATATATACATTATACATTATATATTACATTATTACATTATATATATATATATATATACATTATATATTACATTAGTATTGTATATTACATTAGTATTGTATATTACATTATTATATTGTATATTACATTAGTATTGTATATTACATTAGGACGGGCTCTGTATTTTGAAAACGGGTAAAGTAGCTAGTATGAATTATGATGTGTGAAAGAAATAGGATTAAGTACAATTTAGGTGCATTGATAATTTGGAACGCATGTGTGGATGGACGTACAGAGGGATCGCTTGACTTGCGCAATTTGTAACGGAGTCATCTCGTGTAATTTTAGTGCAATGTTGTTTCTCACAGTCGCAGTGACCGGTTATGAGACCTTAGATCAAAGGTTAAACACAAAAGCGATTTGAGTTCTGTTATGACATTCGTTGATGGTTCAAATGGCTCTGACGTCACAGATCTGCTGGTGAGAAATGAGTTCTCTAGACAGTTCACCACGGAGGCGCGCTATGTACAGACGTCCATAAACTGAGCTCTGCAATGCGTAGTCTGGGTGACATCGCCAGATATGGGCTAAGATGTAGAAGAATATAGCCGATTGCATCCCGTCACGTTCCAAAAGCAGTATGAAAGAAAGACAGAGTTTGAGTAAACGAACCGACGAATGGAAAACTCTCTGATGGAAGTGTGAAATAAAAGAATAGAACTCTCTCTCAAAAAGTCTCGTCTTCGAATGTTTTTGTCTCCGTGCATGAAAACAGAATTTACCGACAAAACAGGTGCACCACTGCGACCACGAGCCAGCGACGGAGATGAGTGTGCCAGCAAACCCACGACCAGCGGAGGCAGAAATCTGTAAGGTAACTTTCTTTGTGCATAACATTTTTGGGTCCTAATCTGTACAACGGAAAGAACTAAAAATCGAATATGCCTAACGAACTATGTTAAACATCCGTAATTTAAAGTCTTTAAAGAACAGTTGTTTTAGCGAGAATTAATGTGTAATAGGCTGGCAGTTTAAAGGCTTAAAATCGCCCTAAGAATATGTCGCTTGAAAGTGCCTTACGGAAAGTGTTAAAAAAAAGATTGAAACACCTTAATAATCTTCTCATAAACTTTCCTATTGTTTTCGGTTACGAGAAGATTTAATTCACAAGCGTTATATAACAAATCCCCTTTCATGTGTGTTATATAACATATATACGACGTCGTTTTGGGCTTACTATAAATATTTTTTATTAATTATTAAAGTGTTTTATAAATTATATATATACAAATATATATATACATTATTTCGTCTTAGAAACGATCGTACGCCAGAAGATTTGGTTTATATTGAATTCATGAAACTGATATAAATAATGTTATGAATTTATTGATTTCAATTTACTTCTAAGATTTAAGCTCAATATCCGTTGACATTTTAACTTCGGAGAATGTTTTTGTCTTTACTAATGAGACACCGTTTATCAAGGCACAGAGCCAATTCGACGATAAAAGTTAATGAATTTGTCAGGTGGACGGTTAGACCACTCCGTGATGATTGGTAATGATAAGTGAAACTGGACAGAAGTTCATTTAAGATGACGGCTCAACTACCATTTGTTTACATTGGACTTGAATAAGACCATGTTGTAGTCAGCTGGGAAGTAGTTCGCGGTGTTGTGTTCCGTCAGGCGTGAGATACCTTTTTGAGCAGTAGAATTATCCAACCATTTTTCTAGCGACCTTAGCAACGGATTTGATGTAAGTGTTCCATTTCAAGTCTTGTATAAATAATCAGTAGTAAGTAGATTCCAGTAATCAATGTTTTATTCATTTTTCAAAAGATCCGTTTTTTTACGGACCGTTTCTTCATCACTTAGACAAACAAAATTCAGAGTTATATACCTTTGATTTTCTATTAATGTGACTTATCGGAAGCAAAGGCTATAATCGTGATTATTATGAATGTTGGAAGACAGCTTCTAGGCGTAAGCGTGGTAATGTGTACTGTATATAGTTTGATTTAGCTTCATACGAAGGCGGTGAAAACGAAGTGGAAACCGTTCGTGAAATTCATATACCCTTGATTTTGTGAAATTTTAGCAATAAGTTTAAGACATGCATTAATAAATATTCTTTGATTTTCAGGTTCTTTTGAGTATTTTAATGAATTTTAGAAAGCATCATCTGGGCTGAACCTCCCATTTGAAACTTAAAATATTTCAGATTTGCATTGAATTTGAGCCACAGTCAATAACCATCAATGAAGAACGTTCCTAAAGCTTTTTTCCAATATATTTCAATCATTCAAGGAATACATATTTCTTTGATTGGTTATTGGTTATTGATTCGATTAGTTGATTGGTTATTTCTATGATTGGTTATGTTTAAATATACATTTAAATTGTGTTATAATCAGTCGTAATTTGCAGTTTACTCATTAAGTTACCTATCTTTTAACTTTGTAAGTTGATCTTACGTCATACATTAGCTAAAATAAAAAGGGTAGACATGAAACTTAAGAATTCATCTCAATGTTTCGCCTTATCATTGCATAGGCTTTTTAAAGAGTGAAGCTTAGAATTGGCAAACGTCCTTGAGCAAGCCCACGCAAGAGTTGAGCGAAACGTTGAGATGTATTTTTTCAGTTTCAGGTCTAACTTTTTTCTATTTCAGATCATACCGTCATATTTATTTTATCCGATACTTGTCACGTTATATATATATATATATATACATATATATATATATATATATATATATATATATATATATATATATATATATATATATATATATATATATATAGTAAGCTATGAAAATATATGTATGGCAATTAAGCTACACAAAGGTTCCTGCGTTTCATCCCCGGGGGGAATTTTCAGGCTAAAATGCATAGAGTTATTTTTGCCGGGTGTTTTTATACACACGGCTAGCTAGTTAACCAATCGTTGGGCTTCTCACGAACAAAGATGTGGTGAGTGTTACTTCCTATACCATGTTCTATTGTTCTGTTTTCTATAGATTGGCCTGAGAACATAACAAAGAATCTGATTGGCCAGCTAGCCGTGTAAATAAAAACACCCGGCAAAAATCACTCCATGAATTTTAGCCTGAAAATTCCCCCCAGGGATGAAACGCGGGAGCCCCTGTGTAGCTTAATTGTCATAAATATATTTTCATAAGTTACTACCTAGCTCTACTTACGTATCGAGCACTGTTGAAGTAAATACTGAAAATTGATACATAAAAAAATTGTATTTCCTTATAAAATTTTATGTGGATACATGAAATAGTAATATATATATATATATATATATATATATATATATATATATATAAAGCGAGAGAGGGAGATACATTCACACCTCTCTTATTAGTGTAGATTTCTAAGTTATTCACCATCAGCTGAAATATTTGCAATCGATATGCTGCTTCTCAGAAGTGCAATTGCTAACTTAAATAAACATCAAATATTATTCTTACATTCGAACATAAGTAGAGACCGATAAGCATTCACACACTAAACAGATCCATACTGGTTCACACAACAACATTGCATGAAAATCTAGTTATTAATTAAACTACAAACATAAGTAATTATTTACATACCTCCCCTACACCTACATTAATATGTTCAGAATAGTCAATCCTTTTTACATTTTTTCTTCACAAATTATACCATTAGAATTTATTCAATTTTGAACACATTTCGCTCCCCAAAAGATTCAACTACTCACACCGGAGGGCGTTGTTCGCCATACTTGCCTCCATCAAAAACAAATCCATTAATATGACGCGTGTTTGCTTCCAGGCGATTTTTCACCGGATCTACATTTTCGACAAAATTAAATGTTGACTATTTTAGTAGTTTTTTTGAGACATTTATTTCTATTTTTTTTTCAATTTATTGATTCATCTAATATATACTCTACGTTTCATATGTATTCAACTATATACACAAGCGCAAACACACTTCTAAAACACATACACACACGTCATTTATTTGTTTATGTCTTGATACTTTTTCTCTCATTCCTTTTAAAAGACGTTCCTTCTCTCCCTCGCTCTCTCGCTTGCTCTCTCAATATTTTCCTTCTCTATTTCCCCATATATTTTATTCCTACTCCTGTCTTTCTCTCTATGTCCTCTCTCCATCTATTCTCTCTCTCTCTCTCTCTCTATCTCTCTCTCTCTAAATATTTGAATTCTCTATTTCCCGACGTTATTTGATTATCTTCCTCTTCCTCCATTATCTATCTATCTATCCATCTATCTATCTATCTATCTATCTATCTATCTATCTATCTATCTATCTATCTATTTTACTAACTCTTTTTTATGTATTCACCATCGTTTTCTTTTGTTCGTACTTCTAACTCACTTATACATTCCGCCTCGCACACCTTCATATACATACATACATACATACATACATACATACATACATACAGAAAAACGTACATGAATTACAATCGATAGAATTTAGATAAAAATAACGAATGTAAAAGTGCATGACCATCAAATACAGAAGAACATCAAATCAAATCATAGTTGGTGGATTAATATTTCGTCTCTTTTATTAAAAGAACTTTATCAAAATAGATCTTGATAAACTGACTTTAATAGATTTCTTTGAATAAAAATGGACGACATGTAAAATTTAAAAAAAAAAGTTTTTTATTTAATTTGTCTTCTAGAGTTAAACGTTATCCAATGTTCAATTGTTTTCTCCCTACACACACGCGAGAAGCAGTAGATCGACAGCAAGCTAGTTTGGTTGTTTTGTTTTACGGCATATCAACCGTTTCGGGTTATTTAATGCTATATCTGGTCATTTTAGTAAAAGGTTTTCTAACTTCAAATTCTTTATATTTTCACATATTTAATTATGATGTTTGGTTTGGTTTGGTTGTTTTGCACAGGTATTTCTTGTTTTTTTGTTTTTTTTACTTTGCAGAACATGATTGAGTTTTGCAAAGGGAAAGGATAAAAACAATAACATCAATGTTTGGTGCATTTGTAGGTCAGGCAGTCAGTAATTTCAGAAAGCCAGATCTGGTAGCACGAGGGGGATGATGTGCTAGAATGGACAGGGTTATCAGTTGAAGAAGTGTTGCGAATTGTTAATGATCGTGTGAGGTGGGGGAAAATCATACAAATATCTACAATACTCCTCAACGACGTCCATCATCATCATCATCATCATCATCATCATCATCATCTATCCACCCATAAACATGCTTCCGTTCAGTCCCGATAGACAATGAATATCTCTTATAAATGTGTCTGCTCATGAGTTCTAGGGCTAATTAATTCATTCGTATTTTTTTAAACCACACTTCTGATGAACCAGCATTACATGAGTCCAGTCACGAAAAGCCTAGTACGACCGGAAACTAGGCCGGGATAAGCATAGAAGGTTCAGAGTGTTCCTTCGCTTAGACTAGTCTATTCTACTATTAAACCCATAGCTTGAAGGAAGGCATACGATTCATACATTTTCTTTCTATTAGTGAAAAGTGACGCAGTACGCCGAACAGAACGCAAAGCCGGTACACCGGGCCCCCAATCTGCACCTGTAACAATTGCACCAAGCTAAATCAACTACGGGACATAAAAGTGGTGCAAACCATTCTGTTCGGGGAATTCATTTTACCCATCATGGGAGGGGTATTCTTTAAGCATATATATAAATTTGTCTTACTTTAAAATGTCACTGTAACTATATATATATATATATATATATAAATAAATATATATATATATATATATATATATTTATATATATATATATATATATATATATATATATATATATATATATATATATATATATATATATATATATAAATATATATATATATATACGAGAATATCGTCCTGGGACGGGTACAATTAATTCCACAAAAATAAATATTGATATCTTAATTTTCACGAAGCCCTATAATCCCTATTGCTAGCTTTGCAAATAACTAAACTAAACTAAATAAAGCTCATATTGCCCACTCTTACGCCTAATAGATGTGTTCCAAAATTCTATAATGGCCGGTTTATTATTGTAGAAGTGAATCCTATACATAGAATTCTATATATACACATACCTAACTTTAAGTATATATATATATATGTGTGTGTGTGTGTGTGTGTGTGTGTAGGTGTGTGTGTGTGTGTGTGTGTGGATATATAGAGAACGAGAGAGAGAGAGAGAGAGAGAGAGATCTGAATTTTAAGAGTGTAGATATAGTCAATAGCGCATGATGTTTCTCAGTTTCACTTAGTCTGATAAACACAAAGCGAAAAGCAGACAGTCGTCATGCCCTGTTGATTCTATGTCTATGGTGTTTGAACTAAGTTCTACATACGCTCAATAACCGATATTACGCCTTATCCTTTTGTAAATATACAAACTAGTACTATTCATATGTTTTTATAAAAACAAATATATATATATACATATATATATATGTTTGTGTGTGTGTACGTGTGTGTATATATATATATATATATATATTTATTTATTTATTTATTTATTTTATCTACCTCCCACAAGGTAAGATGTGACACAAGGTCGGGAAAGTGGGATTAGATAAGCCATCGCTCGAGAGGTGAGCACTCTGGCCATTTAAAAATTGCCTAGGCAGCCCCGTCGGCATTCCCCGGTAGTATATATTATTTGATTTCTTATTTCTTGACGTGTAGGAATAAAAAAAGAAAGCTTTCCGCGACTTTCTTCGGGAAATGAGAGGAACAACTTTTGAAGTCGAAACAGGGCGAAATAAAGTTAGCTGAGACATAAAAGTGCTCAATATCTTTTCAGATAGTGTTTTATCAAGATTATAACAAACGATGGGACTCATTGTAACACTGTATTGCAGTTTCATGTATCGACAAATCACTAAAAGTGTATTTATACAATGTCTAACATTTTAATACCTGCAAACACGAGTTCAAAAAAAGCTTGCTTTAACGTTATCTAAAAAAACATTGTTTACTAATAACTTGTTGCTTGCACCAAAACTTCATTTTATTTATTTCACGCCCAGCTGCAGGTTTGTGATTCTTCGCGACCTTATTTCAACAACGGATTAAAAGCGGAAGAATTAATTGAACTTTCATATGCGAATTTGACAAGATCAAGCGAGTATCAAAAATAACAAGTGCAGCGAAAAGAAGAAAAGACAAAAATGTCTGTCATCAATTCAATTTGATAAGGAGATGTATCTCGAAATATCATAAACTAATAACTATTAACATCTGAGTTATAATATCTTTTAATTTAAAAATCAACAATAATATTTCAAAATATACATTATTACCTACTGACTCAATGCTACGAACGAAAAAAACATTTTATTTATCCATACACTTAGCAGAAGCTGTTTTGAATTCTTCGAGGTATTATTTCATCAGTAGATAAAAACTTGAGACAAATTTTTAAACTTTCAAATGTAAATTGCATGTGTTAAATTTGATATCTAAAAATACTAGATACGAAGAGAAGAAATAAAGTCAGTTATCAATTCAATTTGATGAGGAGGTGTATCTCGAAATATCATAAACTAATAACGATTAACATCTGAGTTATCATAGATTATTTAAAAATCTGCATTGATAAAACTCTAAAAACTTTTAGTTGTCTTTTATTCTCTTTGCTAGCTAAAACGTTACTCCATGCCCTCCTCGTATGCATCACTGTTCTAGAGAATATAATGACACCCCTCTGTATACAATGAACTGTCCCGAGTAGCATGTCAATGATGACAGTGCTAGCCTCGAAGAGTACGACAGTAGTTCCAGTACAGCCAGGCCGTTCCCGTATACATTACAAGACAGTTACCCAATTTGTAACTACGTATTACATTGTTCATTTACAGTAATAAAACATTTTATTTGTTTTTAATTTGCCCGTTTAATTTATGATTAAATATCTTAAATGACAACACTCTCCCACTAATTCAAAAGTTTCAAAAGCACATGCACGTCACCCCGGCACACACTCAATTCTATTTACTTATCCGAAACACGAGACACTCATCCTTACCTTTTACTTATATTCTTCTTATTTAGGATTACTTGAGCAGTTTTCTTTTCTTTCTATAACTACCGAAACTGGTATTACTACCAGAGTACTATCTCAACTACCGCCCCTCCCATCACCGTTACTATATCATTGTAGTATATTGAATGTTAAGTATTTTAGCTAGTATTTAATAACAGTTATTCTTCGTTTGGCTTTACTTAGAATTCTTCAAAAACAGAACTGTCTAGCATGGTTACAAGTAAAATCAGCCAAACGTGGGAACGGCAGAAAAGCAAACAGAAACCGGATAAGGCATGACGTGGCCAGGGAACAGAGAAGGTTTTTTTGTGAAATAACAGTGTATATTATATAATCTCTTAAAACAGAACAAAATAATCTCGCCCCCCCCCCTGTCGTGTCTTTTGTATGTAAACCCTTAATAAAATACGAGTTTTAAGCATATTGGAGTTGACGTTATTTATTTCAAACACGGTTGAATTTAATTCAGTTAAGAAAGAGTAAGTTGTCAATGAGTTTGATTCTAGCTTCCCTAGCTGCTCTGTCCCACCTCTAGACTATCACGTACATAACGAGAAAAAATCCAAGTACGAAGTCTTGTGCCAGCAAAAGCAAACTATCTCTATCAGTTACTATTCTTCTTATTATTATTATTAGTAGTAGTAGTAGTAGTAGTAGTAGTAGTAGTAGTATCATCATCGTTGTTGCTGTCATTGTTGTTGTTGTTTTTGCAGTTTATGTTCATGTTAATATTTTTATTGTATTAATTTATTTACATTTATTCACATAGTATCTCTGCAAATCTACTATTCCACCGCATATGCAATATTGTTGCCACATCTGGACTGGTGGACAAACCATTAGCCTATTCTTTTTAGACAGTGTGCAAAAAAGAGTCTCTAACCTAATAAGTCCCGCACTGTCTGCTACGCTCCAGCTCTTGTTGCATAGCCGCAGTGTTGTATCCCTGTCAATATATTTACAAGTACGCCCACAGAATGTGCTCCGATGAACTTACTGTACGTGTATCCTGCAACGTTAATACCTCCAATTTATCCGAATAGCAAGAAAACAACCAGCTTCACTGTAAAGGTCCGGAGACGACGTAGGATATTCTACTCTGATAGCCTCTTTCGTCGGACCGCTTGCCTTTGAAATTCCCTCCCTGATCCCTATTTCCTTGACCGTACTAACATGCAGAAAGCTTAATGTAATATAAACAATGACCTTGATCTCCAACTCCGCATACAAGTTGACCTCTGTAGATCTGGCCGCTATCAGAGCAGCACCTTCGTTTCAGTAGCAATATACCTTACTTGTAATGAACACTAGTAAAAAAAAAAAAAAATCTCCGTCCGGTTCAAATGTTATGATATGATTACTGGTGTGTATTATTGGATCGGCAAGCGGAGATATATTCTAGTTGCATCTTTTATACACTAAGATTATTGGGAAGTTATTAAACACTGACTACTATCTAGCGATGGAGAAAATAGCAATTAGCGTTCAATGAGTTGTATTCAAATGAATCGGTTACAATAAACATATTTTATAATTTGGACTTGCAAACCCGTGGCGTAACGGATAAAATACTAAGTAGAATTTAGTTGTATGTGCAGTCTTCTGAGAGTTAAAGGTTCAATCCTCAGTGCGGGCGATACTAGGAATTGCGAATTACTGAAGACTTCTACCCGGTCATTGTTGACTGAGCGAGAGCATGCTCCCACCGTAGATTAAATAAAGGTTTTGTTCGAAATTCCGTTCAGATTCCCGAGTTCGACGGAAAGATTCCCAAGTTAGACAATATACACCTGAAGAAGATCGGAGGTTATATCGAACGAAACGTTGTGATAATAACACTCAAGATAAGAACAGTAGTTCGAAAATTCAAATAATACACATTATCAATTCTCATCTCAAATTTTCAGAAACACATTTTGTTTACGACATTCAATAACACAGAAAAGGTTGATAGGCCGTAAAACGGAAATGATTTATTAGTATTGTTGAAAAAGCGAATAACTGTCATGGCCTCCCGGAAGTCGTTTGATCTTCCCGCCTACTTCGAAATAAGCAAAAAAATGTCATGGAAGTCTCAAGAGAATAAGGGGATAATGGCTGTCTATAGCCCCAAAAGTTCCGTCATCCCCCCTGATACCCTGCCTGCATTTGTCTGGAAGATTAATTCTTTGCCCTCCACGATGATGGGTGGCAATTCGAACGTTTTCCCAAATAGGTCGCTTGGGAATTCTACTGAGTTCTAAGGGGATCAGCTAGTAACGGTCTGTTGGGTAGGTGTTTAAAGTGTTTCGGCCGTCGTTTTGTTAACCCTGCCGCGTGTTTCATTTGGTTATCTAAAATGATGGAAGCAAAAGCTTAATCGTTCTCTACTTGTGTCTAACAAGATATGTATCAAACAAGATAGTTATCGAAATAAACCATTTTTTTACGAACGAATCACCTCTTATCAGGGACAAACAGCAACTCGAGGATAACATGTATTTAGTTTGTCAGGATACGGTGAGAAATCGAGGGGATTAGTAACGATGGTTTTAATTGGTTTTAATTGATTATTTAACACGGCTCAGTAAACATTTGTTTAGATTAGAGTTAAACGCAGCTACGTTGTAGTTATCCGGGAAACAGTGCCATGATACTGTGTTCCACAGACGGGTAGTTCTAGGAAAGACACTTTGCTCATGAAAATTTCGTTTATTTGTAGGCACACACAGGCAGAAAGTGAAACTACTGACAGTAGTTGTAGCTAAGCGAGTTCCTGCTGTGAATGTTGTACAGGGGGGGGGGGGCACAGATTAACACTCAGTCGATCACCTGCCATGAAAATTAAGATAGAGTAAAGAAAGACTAGCGACGTCTCTTCTGTGAAAAAGAGATAATAGAAAGGAGAAGACATCGTCCATGGGATTTCGAAGTCAGTTTTTTATTCTGTCAAGGCAGAAAAGGATGCTCTAAGCAGCACTTCACCAGATGTGGCAACAGTACTCTTTCTTAGGACGTATTTTGCACTTATACAAGTAGTATATTGCGTAAGGGGGGGGCGATAGAATGATTTAACCATTTTTCCCGTGACTTTGATAACAGATTTCATGTAACTCTTCCATTTCAGTTATGGAGTGAAGGTCAGTCCCAGAAGCTTGTCAACGCAGGGAGCTTCCTCAAGACGAAAGTCATTCATTTCAAATGGAACCAAGTGAGGATCAGAGCGTTTGTGGTGAAAAGAAAGAAGTTTGGTTTTGGATGCATTAAAAGTAACCAAACACCTTTTTCCCCACTGCACCACGTGCTCACGGTCAGAAGAGAGAGAATCAGAAAGATCTTGGTTATTGATGCTCTTCGAAGTGTTTCTATAGTATGTTGTGAATCGTTGAAACACCCAACGTTGATACAATAAGCTTAGGATGTCTGCCCATCAACGACTACTTTAATGAACCTATCAGAGAGAAAGGATGCAGTAAAGAATGGACTCTAACACGGCCGATTTCTAAAATACGTTCTACTCTTATGTAACTTAACTCGAAAAATATCTTTTGATTTTAACCAATAATAATAATAATGATAATAATACTAATACTAATACTAATAATAATACTAATACTAATAATAATAATAATAATAATAATAATAATAATAATAATAATAATAATAATAATAATAATAATAATAATAATAATAATAAATGACCGTACGTGATAGTCAACAAGAAGGAAAAACACCGTCAAATATTATATCCCGTCGTCCTAGCAGTTAACAGGGAAAACGTTGAGGAGGCAGAAACACTAAGCAAATATATGAAACTTGCGAGAGAACTGAAAAGAATATGGAACATTGGGAGAATTTGTACTCAAAGAGAGAATTGACATCATAAAACGGGCGGCACTGATGAAAACGGCTGAAATATAAAGAAAACTCATCGACTGATGAAACCAATCTAGATAAACAGATAACGGCGACGAGATGAAATAGTTAAAAAATTGAATGAATATTACACGAATCCAAGGGAATTGCCAGAAATAAGATGATCATAATCCGTCCATCCGCAATAAAATTGATGGCATCGGCCCCAGTTGTGACCACACAAAATAGTCGCGAAGGGTGAAGGAGGATGGAAAGACCGAGGAGAATAGCAGCACCCAGATGCAGAAACTACTGGAATCTTTGGAAGGCTTATTACCCCTCTAATTCTAGAAGCGACAAACTGTTGTTCTAAGCGAGAAATCAATGCTAAACGGCTGGTGAGATAACACAAAATAATTTGCAACGGTTATTGAAAAGTTATGTGGAGTGTTAAAAATCTGCGGAGACTGGTTGTCATTCAAACTACAAAGTCTTACCAGTGAGCAATTATTTATGATGATTGGTGTAGAAAATAATAATAAGCCTTACGCAATGCCGAGGTATTTATAATTAACACGTTACTTGAGTGTTCTTATTACGTCTTATTTACCTTCTGTATTTCATCTGAAGTAGTGAACATTTTTTCTATCCAAAATTTCATTCGTATATCTTGACTACACATTCAAAATGTGCTTATTAGTCGTCGTAGCCCCGTTTTGTTTTTGTTAGTAATTTTATCAATATACATGAGGTGATTTATTTTTTCCCTCTTCTGCATTGTATCTCCTGCGCATATTGCTGAGTGGAATTATAACTATGATAAAGAATTGCAAATATAGGAAGTTTCCCAGGAAAATGCCTCTCTGTATCTATACCCCTTGGTATCCATCTGTCAGTTTCAATCCCTTTTGTCTTATTTTCATACTTATGAATATGTAAATGATATGATGTATCAATTGAAAAAGGCACTGTAACCTGTTTTACTTGCATTCGTAAAAGCTAGTAACTCGAATTTAAAGGCACATATATATTATAACTCAGTAGAATACAGAACTTATGAGATAACCAATATTTTTGTAATCATGCTGCGAAACATTCAACACCAAAACATATTATTTATCCTTGTGTATACATTACTATCATTTAATCTGCTTAATATATGTATATATATATATTGGTTGTTCTTTTTTTATAAGCATTGATGATAAGTATTAAAATGACAATAAAAGCCCTTACAATGCAAGACAGATTTTTTTTTTTAACTTTAATCTTATATATTTCGGAGATATTCTCCATTTTCAGAGATTAATTTTCTCTTTTTCTTTATAAAATAAACAAACTTTTAGTTTTGTTTATCGAAGAGGCGTCTCTTTTTTCTTATCATATAATTACAGAGAATTTGGTATTTTTTGTGTAATAGGTTACCAGTATGTTTAATTATTGATAATGATTCCTTCAAGCACAACCTACAAACATATAAGGCTTATAAGCTTTTGCGTTTTTAACTATGAACAATTTAATGTTATATGAACTATTTACATTTTTAAGATCCTATATATGTATAGAGAAAGAGGTTAAATTTTAAACATGAAGATTATTGAATGTATGTTTATGTTTCAAAATTCATGGCTTCATGAGGCCTGGCATGGCGCTGAGGTAGACTGTTTTTATACTATATAAGTTTGTATTGCTGTCCCTATCAATGTTATTCGTTACATTGTTGCTACTGTTATTATTGCTGGGGATATTATCATTGTTTGAAGTAATAATTTGCTCGGTTATCAATTGGTCAATTAGTTTAGTAGTTAATCCTATACATGAAATTATATAAACATATACACATACCTAACTTCATATATATATATATATATATATATATATATATATATATATATATGTGTGTGTGTGTGTGTGTGTGTGTGTGTGTAAGTTTTAAAGAAAATCAGCTTTATTTCCGTGAAAACGTTTTATTAAATAGAACTGCCTTGAAAACAATGTACTGGTTTGTATAAATATCTCCATTTTCGACTGAATTGAAAATCAATTTTATCTCCTTCAATGAAGATTCCAGCGAGAAGAAAAGGGCCAACAAAGAGGTTCTGTTTCTACGAGCGGAAACAGAGCAGGAAGTCTTCAACTGTCACGGACTTTGACTTAGTACTGCCTAATCCATCAAATAATGAAAAATGGGCATCTTTGTTCGTTCTGACCAGACTTATCTTTTATATCAAGGGAGGCGCGAGAGCGCTCTATCCCTTAATAGACAACACGAATGGCCTATGCTGGAAATCTCATTTCTTTGATCAATCATAACTCAAAAACCAATAAACCAAATTTGTTAAAACTTTGCACAACATTTTTATTTGATAGGTTTTATAAGTGTGTAGAATTTTAGCATCATTAGTCAAGGCAACCCAGAAATCCAGAAAGTTCAATAATGAAATCATGTTAGCTGTGTGTACGTACGTACGTATGTGCCACCCTGTATCTCATCAACTATTGTATGGATTCTAGTGTCTAGTTGATTGCATTTAAATTTCAGTTTACCATATACCTTAGTTTTCCAGAAAATTCCAAAAAACCCTAAAGAAATTACTAGTCTACATACAGTTTATTCTGTATCTAATCAAGTTTTTGATGGATTCAGCTGATTTTTGACAGAGATAGAGGCTCTGGGCTCTAGTTGATGGCTTTCTAATTTCAGTTTACCTATATACCGTAGTTTCTCAGAAATTTTCAACAAACCTTAAAAAATGACTAGTCTACATACACTTTCTTCTATATCTCATCAGCTATTTGATTAATTCAGCTGTGTTATGGCACAGATAGAGGTTATATTTTGTTTTCCTTTGTACACTGAATATTTCATTGTTTACTATTGTGAATAACTTAATTATATTTCTCTCTGTTCCAAAAATGTTTGATTTATTTATTTAGTTCATTCAAATTAAATATTTTTGCATTGTGTTCTTGTCAATTTTCAAACACACTGACTGTAAAATGATTGAATCACCATTTATTGTTTGCAATGAATACATGGTAAAGTTTTAAAAAATTGTTCTAGTTTGAATTGTATCATGAGTACATATACACTCATCATAATTTTTTAAAAAATATTTACCTGTGAATTTTAGAAGAAACATTGATTAGTCAAATTACCAACTATATCAGTTATGAGAAGGCATTGTATTGAGGCATAGCCTTTACAAAAGTAGTGACATTCCATGAAAAATGGCAGTATACTGAAATACTATGCCCTTAATAGGGTTAAGATGAAAATTCATATACACTAAATGTACAAAAGCAAGGAAATTCCCAAATGTTTACACTTTTATTGTCATTAAGGGTATGCGAGCACAACAGGGCTATGTATTTTACTGGTAGGAATGTTTCTTCAGCGCACCTCACACACTTCATCCACTCATGCATAGAGATTTATAATGTAGTGATGTGATAATGAAATGGTTTGGTTGATATGTAGTCATACTCTTAATGACAATAAAAGTGTAAAAATTTGGCAATTTCCTTGCTTTTGTACATTTAGTGTATATGAATTTCTATCTTAACCCTATTAAAGACATATGATTTCAGCATACTGGCATTTATCATGGAATATATATATATATATATATATATATATATATATATATATATACAGAGAGAGAGAGCGATAGAGAGAAATCTACAGGCAGCTGTTTCGTCGTTCATGACTCATTAGCTAGTGTATCTACGCCGTGATTTATAAACTCGAACTGTTCGTCACATACGAATGCGAACAAACAGGTGTACGTAGCTAACTCTTTGCGCCAACGACATATATGGAGTCTCGCTGTTTATTTATATATATATATATATATATATATATATATATATATATATATATATATATATATATATATATATATATATATATATATATTACACTTGTCGGTAACCTGCGAAATCTATTATTTACAAAAGAGTATTGTTCTACTCGGATAGGAAAACGTTATTTTCTTTAGTAGGGAGTTCAGCAGATATATAGGTGGCATATGTATATACACAAAATAGTTCCGTTCGAGCATTACACACTGAAAACAGCAATGACACTTTCTTCGCGTTCCGGGTAAGTGTATCTTAATTTTAACTACTGTCTGTATCGATTTCTCGCGGCCGCGTGGTCCTGAGCGTTTATCTTGTGATTCTAGCTTGAATCTACAAACGGCGTTCGTGACCATGCGACCGCTTGCAACCGCTTGTAACCGCTTGCAACCGCCACTTCTACACTGATGATAGTAAGAGGGGCCAAAACGATGTCCTCTGTAAGTGAATAACACTTTAATATTATATATATATATATATATATATATATATATATATATATATATATATATATATATAAACAAGTAAAAGATAATAATAAAATTGTGCAAAATGCAATATCTATTATGTCATCAGTTGTATACCTTTATTCTTATGTTCCTTGCATATATATATATATATATATATATATATATATATATATATATATATCTATATTGATTCATTACTATGACCATAGAGAAATCAATCCAAAGACATAACTTTCATGAGATCCTCCAATTTTTTAATTAAATTTTAATTTTATTTTATAATTATCTCAACACCTTAGTGGATATTTATCATTTACATTTCATATATACAAAACAATCTTTTCATCTTTAATATGTTGCAATCTTACAGATAGGTACAAAATTACAGTTCAATAACCTTTCTGTTAATCTTCAGAGAATATGAGAATGTGTATCGAAATTGTAGCAACATCTTACAACGTCAACATTCAGGAGACAAAAACCGATGGAAAAAGGTGAGGATATTTTTTTTTTAATCAATAAAAAGATGGTGTAAGCATCAGAAACAATTGTAAATGTATATATATATATATATATATATATATATATATATATATATATTGCTGTCGAATGAGTCACTCAGATAGCTAGCATCAAAACAGTAGAAGTTTCGCATGACCTTTTTCTGTATTTTCAGAACAATCTTCATTAGGTGTTTTTAGCTTTTGGAATGGTAATTAATAATAAATAAGAGTTAATAATATTTTACTAATTGATTTTGAGGCTTTTGCTGTTTTACTCTATTTAGGGAATTTCGATCTACTTGCTGGGTTTATCTAGGAAAGCTTTGTAAACTCTGAGTTTGAAGCCATCGTTCATGGGAGCTGATTCGAGTTTTTGAGTGTGGTGATCTTTTGGGGAGGGATTCTTTCTTTTTCTTTTCTAAATTTGTCACCATTTCCTCATGTGAGTTTTTGCTTTTTTATACTTCAATTTGCCAAACTTTTATCAGGACTCAATCTGGAACTTCACTTTATTTTTTTCACTCCGTTTTTTATGTAACATGTTCTACAATATATAGCGTTACTTTCTGATAGTTGACAAATTTGGAGTAAAAATACACTCATCCGATCTTTGCCATAGATCACGTGTACAAGATAAACGTTAAATTTGAACAAAAATCTCTTGCTTGTAGGATGAGAGAGGAAGAATAAACACTTCAAAATACGAAAATAAACGGATTGTAAACACTAATAAAAAATTATGGCTATTGATAAGCATATTTATTTATTAATACTAATTATTAAGCTCGTATTAAGTTGAGCCCTATCGAGAGATAATCAATTTATTAATATTATAATATTAAATAGTGATTTTTAATCACCCGGACATCACACGAACAGCTAAAAACACTCTTGCCGTTATGTAAGATTTTAGGAAAAAAGGAAAAATAAATAGTAAGTCATATTTCGTATTCGATTTATTGTTATTGTTTTTGTTCCTTAAAACTTGCATCTTACTCGGAATTTGCATTGCCCACAGCCTTTCAAAAACTTACTATATATATATATATATATATATATAGTATGAAAACATTTATTAATTTATAAAATGCATATATGTGCACGTATATATATATATATTCATATATATATATATATATATATATATATATATATATATATATATATATATATATAGATAGATTTTAAAAATATATATTTCCATCTAGGTTTGCAATATTTTTCAACCTAACCAAGGACGGTCGCTGCAATCACTCGACCGTAAATCGATATATATATATATATATATATATATATATATATATATATACATACTCTTCCAGAAAAGGGTATTTTCCCACATCATGGCCCATCACAGTGTATAAACATGATGAGTATGTTCATCTCGCAAAAAATGTTCGTGTTTAATGTTTTTATTAATTGTTTAGTCTGTCTTATCTCAATGTTGTTTATCATTCTATTTTTTATTTTCTTCAACTAGGAAATAGATTTTCCCACAAGACAATTGCCAATCAGGAATGAGAGAAAAATGCGTAGAACGATTTTCGCATCTGACACATTTGACTTCAAATTATTAATTATCGTCTGCGAATTGACGATACAATTGCAATTCTAAGGCGTCTTTTGTGTCATCTAGAAGAAATGCAATGATTAACTGTGAAAATTGCATCAAATCTTGACTAAAATACAATTCTAGAACGGCGGGATATTAAGAAACAATATATGTTTTCTTGTGTAAAGCGAATGCATCATTGCATCGTTGATAATGACTTTTTGTGTGTTCTTCATAGTTACGAAATAGCAATTATGAAGACAAACAAAGTTATATGTTTTCTGGACGCAAATGTTGGAGAGATTTTCGAAATGTTTTAGATGAGGATAGTTAATGTGTATAATTTGGATTATTCGCATAACTTTTCTCATCTTCGATGTTATTCTCACAACATTTCGGCCGATGTAACCTCCGACCTTCTTCAGCTGCATCTTGTCGAACTTGTGATTTTTTATGTCGAACTCGGAAACATGTACGGAATTTCGAACGAAACTCTTTATTTAATCCACGTGGGTAGATTGTTCTCGTCCCGTCTTAAATAATTCATTATAGCTTTCTTAGTATTGCTCCTACTGAGGAGTGAACCTTCAACCTCTAGCAGACTGTAACTTAGCACTTTTATCCGTTGTACCACGGATCCTTACAGACCTGACCATGATGCACCTGAAGAAGGCTTGATGTTACATCAGTCGAAACGTTGTGAGAATAACATCTCAGATAAAAAATTTAAAAAAAACATATTAATATTTGTTCATAAAATCTATATACAAAGTTGATGGTTATATCTATGCGAATAAATGAATGTAAAAATTATTAATCAATAATACCGGGTGGTTATTTATTATAACCTGCACTTGAAACTATTCACGTAATATCCTGAGTATATTCTGGAATATAATGATGTTCTTTTTATTATATTTACGAGTAAACTCACTATTTTACCCATGGGATCTCCTACAATTCTTTGCATCCCGGATAAACCCGGTGACTGATCTACACTGATTTTCTATGATTTCCAAGGTCTCAGTACAGTGTTCATATATACATTTAGTAATAGATGGAGCTAGTACGACGACGACGACGATGATAATGATGATGATGAGGAGGAGGAGGAGGAGGAGGATGACGACGACGACGACGACGACAACGACAACAATTCTGATGATGACGATGATGACGACGATGATGACAGTAATGACGATGACGATGACGATGACGATGATGTTGATGATGATGACGACGATGATGATGATGATGATGATGATGATGATGATGATGATGATGATGATGATGATGACGACGACGACGACGACGACGACGACGACGACGACGACGACGACGACGACGACGACATCGGTGTCACCAATCTGTAGTGTGGCTCCTGGCTTGGACAGGGTATGAAAATCCGTTCTCAACCACCAAATTTTCAAAGTCACTTACTTGTATTGCTATCCGTTATCAGCTGTTCTTCCCTTACCCACAGTCATGTTTATCCGACGTTGGCGGTTGAGGATGGAAGACCATGAGCTAAAATAATTGAATCCCTGCTTCTTATAGTTTATAGACGATGATCTGATCAATCTTTTTGTTTTGTTAATTGATTCGCGTTGGCACATATATGTAGACACACCGGTTACTGTTAGCTCATCGAGTTAAGCGACGTTGAATCTGGTCAGTATGGGTAACTATTTGGGACAATCAGCACTGTATGTAACAGCAATCAATTAATATTCTAACTCATCTATATATCAATCGCATACTAAACAAGGGCATATGTCAGTCATGAGACTACATACATCCACCCGATAACGTAAGGATGGGCCAAAATTCTATCCGGGTCTTACTTCTCCATATGAAGTATTCCCAAATGTATGCCATAGAAACGTTGATAACTCAAAAACTATTTGTCTGATCAGACTGAAATTCTGCATGGTGGTGATTGTTGTGAAAGAGCATCAGATCCGTCATATGTAAATAGAGATTTATTTCCGTGTGTCACTAAAATAATTTTAAACGTATTGTTTTACTAAAGAGGCACCACTTATCAAAGCCCAACGGCCACTTGAGGATAAGGGTTGTTAAATACATTGCCGAATTTGTTTCATTTCGGAATATCAGAGATCTTAACTACTTTTAGAAATAGAGAATATTGCATCAATAGTAAATAATAAATTTCTAACAAATAAAGCGATTGTGATGATCTTAAACTGAAATTGAAACCTTAAGATATCCATTCTAAAGTTATACCAACTGACCTATTTAAACCTTCTTATCAATAGAGCTTAAAACATTACCATAATACAATAAGTATCGCTTTGGCGAGACGTCGTATTTTATTTACAAGAATGAATGGGCCCATAAATTCAAGTACGTCAAATTTGTCTAACTCAGAAGTTGAAATTCCATCAAAATTTCGATCGTGACCGAATTTTCAAGGTCATGATCAAATGTCAAGTTCAACAACATATGAGATGCGGACATTCATTGGCTACAATATGGCCTAAGTAACGAGCGCTGATGAGGAACAGAACCAAAAGGCAGGATCAAAAGCGTGAATTTCACTTTTTTCTGTAACCTTACATTTACCATTGGCTAAGATATCCCAAAGTTAAATCGGTTCTAATTAGACAATGCCCGATATTTTCACCAAGTTTGGTGACGATTGGTCAAGCGCTGTGTGGACCCGACGCTGTATAAAAACAAATAAACAGAAAAATTCGACCAAAAACATAACCTCCTTGGCGAGGGAAATATTTACGATTCAGGCAAGAAATGACGAAGTGATTGTTGACATGTCGACAAACCCAGCAAGAACGGGACGCCGGACAGTTCAACAATTCATAACTGTAGTAGGGGCGGATGAAACAGGGTGGCATCAGAGCTATACGGGCTGGGACTCCGTTTACTAGCAGGGTCACCTATGGCGGATAGGTTTGCAATAAGCATTCTTAGAGCCGTAACCGGGATAACAGGGCTCTTGTGAACATCTAGTAGGAATCAATATCAGAAGTTTCGTCCTCTATTCGTATTTGTCTCTGTGTGCGATAAAGAAACATGTGACATGGGCAAAACCGCAAATCACTGGAGTGAAAGTGGGAACGTTGCTTCTGCGCCATTTCCTTGTGTTGCGAATTCCAAACCTTCCCCGACTTCACATTCCACCGCCGAGCTAAGCTGTCCTTGTTGTCGGGAGTACAAACCTGCAGGGAACAGCTACAAGCATCGAGGAAAACGTCATGCAGATTCAAAAATCCTGAGGTATGATTTTCATGAGTTGTATGCAGAAGCACAACTCGTTTAAGAACAACATCAGCAGTAACATCAACAATAATATAGAACAGATGTAGGGTTAAAAAAAGTTCAGTTCGAAATTCCGTATAGATTCCCGAGTTCAACATAAGTTTCCCGAGTTCGAAAAGATACATTTGAAGAAGATCGAAAGATACATCGACCGAAACATTGTGTGAAAAACCTAGAATCGTTGTCCGATTCATTGAAAAAGGCTGTCTTTACCGAGATATCTAATTTATTTGAATATTAAAAAAAGTTTGGCATCGAAATTGGCTTTTTAAAAATTATATGTTTCACTTTACGATGACTTCCGAAGTAGAACTTTCATTTACTACTTGCACGCGCTGCCGGGCGCGTCTCGACTTATATCTCGACATTCATCAGTCTCCATTAAAACAACAAGAGTCATCAGCCCACGTTGGTTCTCGTCGTCGTTGATCGACAATGAGAAAAAAAACAATGTCTGATTGAAATAGATATGTTTTGACCGAAATATCTGATTATTTTTGTACATAAAAAAATAAGTCTTGGCATCAAATGTGGCTTCTAACAATGTTATTTTTTTATTTTACGATGTCTTCCAAAGTAGAACTTGAATTTACTTTATATATATATATATATATATATATATATATATATATATATATATATATATATACTTTTATTACCCCCAAACACGGTACATAGTCACTGATACGTATGGGGTACTGAGAATTAGGGGCCAGATTTATAAGATATAAAGTGTGTCTAGAGATTATATGCAAATGATAAAACATCAAGTATTTTGAAATTAATTTCTCTTGTGTTTGCTGTGACTGTTTATGTCTATTCTATATAAGATGTTTAACTTACATGCATATTGATAGAGTATTGCTGTTGTTGTAGTTCGAAAAATATTATATGATTTATAAAATAAACTGTCAATATTTTATTTGAAAGTAAAGGTTTTGTATAATAAATTTGACTTATTTGTTGATTTTAAAAGAATATATAAATATAAAAGAATAGAAATAAACGATTTCACAACACAACAAGAATAACACAAATTAACGAAAAGGCGAAGGAATGTAGTGCATCATTTACTGTATTGATGATATTTTTCTTATCAATAACTTTTAACGGTTTATTATCGACAGCTGATGTTAGATATGCTCTTATAGAAACTGCTTGCCAGAGTTCATGCTTGCTGTTTAACTGTATATTATTGAAATAAGTATCTCTCTTTTAGGGGTACTCTGTAGGTTCCCAATTGGATTTAAGTCACATCTATTAGGTGGCCAGTCCATGTACGAATCCCCTAGAAATCCGTTTTTTATGTAACCATGTTTTGGCAAACTTTAAAGCTTGACTAGGTGCGTTGTCTTGCATAAATATCAACGATTTACGTTTGGCTAAAGATTGGTTATCAAACAGCTCAAGGAGAGTTTACTCTAGGAAATCACCGTAATTCTTAGAGTTCATTTTCATTCCATCCTTGATTTTAAAAGGAACACTAGCTCACTGCCAACAACAACAGCAAAAACAACAACCCATACTATGACTTCACCCGCACCTTGTTGCCGTTTAACAAATTGTCTTGAATCACGTTGCTTACAGCCCCAACCTCGAGCCCATCCATCAAACCCATCAAGGGTGAAGGTGGATTTGTTTGTGAACAAGACTGTCCAGAAATTAGTTTTCATATATTTCTTTCTGAATTCATCTTGAGACTTCTTTTATCTCGCGTAAATTCAATTCTGACATACTTTCAAGATTTTTTGTTCACTCCTTTTTAGATCCTTTGAAATTTGAAGCGAGGAGTTCCCTTTACTAATTATTATGTATTTCTATATTATGTAGTACTTTTCTTGTTAGTTTTTTTGTGAGTTATTAAGCTTAATTTTAGCACTTGCAAATAATCTGTAGGCAGTGAAAAATGCAATAAATATACAAATGTATTCAATTTCTGCCTGAAATTATAAATGAAGGGTTATTCTTTTAGAGTTACAACAAAATGAATACTAGAAACATATTACAGCATTATATGGCATATCTTAAACAGTGTAATAATTATATTGAATGCCAACATAGTATTTGCATATCATTTCTAGACACACTTTATATAATGAGCATTTAGCCCGTTCATTCATTCGTTAATTTCGTATGAATCAGATGATTCTATTGTTGGCATTGTTTTCCATGATATCTTTCTAATTAGAATTCTTTCTAGAAAGACATCGGGTACTTATAACAGGGACCACGTGAGGGTTGCCAACATTCTAAGTGAAAATGTTTATGTAGAACGAAGTGATTCGAACTTGGTACACCCAGGTTGTCAGTCTGTGTCGTTAACTACTGAAGCACCGTTACCTTTCATTTAGCCCGTTAATAATCCGTAATGATGACAGTCTATTCTAATGAAATATAACTCAGCATGTCCATAGATTGTGACATAAATTGTCCTCCTCCTGTTTCGGGGGATGATGGAAATCCCCTGGGAAGTAATCGTACAATGAGGATTTTATAGTGAAACAAAGAGCTGCATAATTCTCAACTGACCTTCCGATGCAGCATTTATTAAGTTATGTCGCAAGTACAGATTCAATAAGAAAGATAGCAACGTAAGAATACGTTGAAAATTTATTGGTTTTATTTCAGAGTTTTCCTTCTAGATTAGTTTTCCTAACTATTCTGCATATTTATACTTGTATATTATATACCAATACTTTTTTCACGATGGGGAACAGAAGAGACGAAGAACATATTTAACATAAACCGATCCATATGAACGAGCCAGCAGTACTAAAGCTTTGTATATAGTGCTGAACGTATTAGATTAGAGACACTTTTTGTACGCTGTTCAAGAGGGAGAGACTAGTGGTTGGTACACCAACCTAAATGTGGCAACAATACTTTATACACGAGCGAATGGTGGCTTTATAGACATATGAGATACTGACAAGTATCCTATATGTCTATAAAGCTACCATTCGCCCGTGCATGGAGTATTGTTAACACATCTTGGCTGGTGCACCAACCACTAGTCATTCAATCTTGTGTGTAAACGAACTTAATAGATATCACTTTGCCGATTGCAAATATTCGAGAATAGCTGTAGAGTAATTTGCATCATAGATTTTATAGAAATGGGCTAACGAAAGCGAATTACGGTCACGGGTTGTCGAGATACAGGAAGGATCTCATCCCACCTTAATTTGGTTTAATGGAAGACTTCATAATTATACATAAGTGAATATTTTTTCTGCATACACCATAAACATTAACACTGAATATGCCTATAAGTAAGTGGTGAGAATAAAAACTGTGCTGAATACAATATATATTAAGTCATCAATTGTTCAAAACATGGGGTTCATATAAAGGAATTATTTTAATATTCATTCCTTAAACCATGGCTTTTCAAAGATGAAATCTCATCGTCAGACGAGATAAAACAGATAAGTTTGTAAAAGAAAAATTACCATAATGTCAATATTTGAAAAGGTATCAAATAAGAAATTAAAATAAAAAGTGTATAAAGTAAAATGTGAAAATGTAGACGATATAGGCAAAAATTCACCAGCGAGGGTACAAGAAGATCCGATTTGAAGTATGGTAAAATCCAGTCCTGTTTTAAGATTGAGTTTAAGATATGTGAAGATAACTAAAATCCTATGGGTAGAAGGAATCGGTTAACAGTTGAAGAGAATGGGCAACCAGTAAATGAGATAGGCAACCCGTCCTGATGGAAGGTGTGACAGCATAGAAAACCTTAACAGGCTAGCGACGTAGCGAAAGCCATTTTTTAAAAGATATCCTTCCTGGGCTTGCGAGAAAAGGTTGGTTTTAGAGTTGTTCACCCCAGAGTAATTTTATATATATATATATATATATATGTGTGTGTGTGTGTGTGTGTGTATGTGTGTGTATTACATAAGATAAGAACAACATCGGTACAGTCGATGTTGTTGTGATCTGTAATGCATAAATAAATTAATATAACGCTCTAACTTTTATTTTAATTAATAATCGAGCACTATGTTATGGTTCGTACCCACTAACCTTATATATATATATATATGTGTGTGTGTGTGTGTGTTTCTGTTTATTTTTGTAGATTCTGACAAAAGTCTAAAACGCACTTGATATTATATTGGCTGGGACTATGATTTTGTAGATTACCTCTATGGTAGCATCATCCATGTGAGTGTTCACCATCATGTCGGAGTCTAACTTAACGGAGATGACATCAGCATCGACTACAATTAGATATACAATTAGTGATTTGCAGGGTTCGTTTTACGCCTTATAGTCCATAGCACAATCGATGTTATCTCTTTTTTCCTGTGTAGTCAAGTGGAGCAATGCTATATAACAAGACGTGTATCTGTCAGTAAATCTAACCACAACTTTATTAGAACCCATGTATACACTTGTTGAAGTGTTTACCTACGGTATCTGAAATTTATAAGCGGCCACCCGTTTTATTAGTAACCAAACTCGACGTTACCTTACTTCCAAAGAGAACAGTGTTTTTTCTTATACTCCCAAGAATATAAATTTCTGACTATTAACCTGGCCGCTTTTACTTAACTTCTCTGACCTGAGAATCGGTGATTACTTTAGTATACCTTAGCAGTCACCCATCTACATACTATCAAGGTTCAAATTGCTTTTCAGTAATACGACGAGAACTCATTTTTCAACGTGATTTGGGGTGTGCGTGATTCAATCTAATGAATAAAATTGCAGACTACGGAATTGACAATACCGAATACATATTATATCGGATCTATGGTGTTTAATTACGGACTAATGACGTTGCTAATATAGCGACTAATCGTATACAAGTAATTGTGCAAAATGGGTATTTTTTGGGGAATTAAATAACCGAAAACGGTTGATATGCCGTTAAAAAAAACAGTAAGTCTATCCATAGGTATTTTACAATATATATATATATATATATATATATATATATATATATATATTAAATAAAGTGTTACAACAACATCCGGACCAAGGTTTCACATCCGAGAAAATCGGACCTTCATCAGCGGAGTCGTATAGCTTAATGAGTGAGAACAACCGCCAGGAATTTCAAGATATTGTCCGTTGGAAAGATGGAACACTTTCAGATTTAAAATTGTCACGTGCGTGGAATATTCGTAGTCAGTTATGGAAAGGTTTCAGATCAAAACAACAGCAACGCTGTACATCGAAAAAGCAAGAAATTAAATGGGAATAACGTTAACAGTTGGACAGATGGGAACCTAGCATATATATATATATATATATATATATATATGTATATATATATATATATATATATATATATATATATATATGTATATATATATATATATATATATATATATATATATATATATATGTGTGTGTTTTACTTTTATTACCTTCCAACAGAACATATTCCTACTGAAGCGTTAGCGGCGGCTACTGTAATGAGGAATCAGATTCATAGGGGGAAAGCCGGGTGGAGAACTGGGCAGCAAGATGTTTGTTCAGCTTATATTTTTTGTTCACATTGCATTTAAATCTTTACAGGTTGGTACCGTCAATAAAACAGGGAGTAGAGAGAAAATCCAAGCGGTACGAGCAAAGAAGCTATCAGAGTACAAAATCTGCCGACATATAGGAACCTCTACAGTGAAGGGGTGAGATTTTGTTGCTAGTTAAGTTAGTCAGAAGTATTTACGTTGAGGGGCTATACGTGCAATAAGTCCCTTGGAGCACAATCCATGGCAGTGCTTGTAAAAAAACACAGGCATGAAACACTATGGTGATGCCACAGGGGTGAAGCTTTGATGATCGTTAAGGGCCTATTAGAAAATAAATTCTTTTTTATAACCAGTTAATAAAGGAATGACTAATGGCTGGTACGCTCTCCCAGATGTGATAACATTATTCTCATGTAGGGGCGATTGGTGGCTTAATGGAGATATAAGATATAATTGGCAAGTGTAAGAACAACTCATGAATTGTGTTTTAATTAAACAACCAAAAGGGGTGATATGGCGTAAAGCGACAAACGCCGATCAATGAATCGCTCACAAAGAAAATTCTGTTTTTGCAATGAATAACTAAAAAGTGTTGATATGTTGTAAAACAGAAAAACAAACAACAAAACACCACCCCTTCACTGTAGAGGTCACCAAATTCCAGAAAAAAGATTTCTACTCTAATAGCTTCTTTCATCCAACAGCTTGCCTCTGGTATTCCCTCCTTGCCCCCTGTTTCCCCGACTGTACCAACATGCAGAAATTTAAATTCAATGCGAAAAAGCATATTGTTGCACAACTCCCCACTTAGGATACCCCTATAAATCTGTCAACCTAAGCACGATAGTCTATTACGTCTCGGTGGCATCATGCCTTGTTTGGGGTGAATAAAAGTTTTTTTAAAGTCCCTATAAAAATGATGTAAAACAATAATTTTGAACATTCGGTCATTTGAACTGCAGACTAAAGTTTCCCAACCCAAGTAAAAGCCCATGAAGCCATCCCAGCTTCCTAATTAGGATGTCTGTTTTCAGTTTATAAAAATCGCGTTTCTGTTTCTTTCGTATTCAGGCGTTAGTTTTATTTATCTGTTAGTTAAAAAAACATTATATTATGTTTTTATTTAAATAAAGAAAAGGAAATTATGTTTGCAACACAATATATTGTTGTTTTTTATATAAATGTCGCAAAGGAATGAAATTCGAGGAGAATTTTGTTTTTTTCTGAAAAAAAACTCTGTTTCGTCTTCCGTTGTGTTTTGCATTTTTTAATGGTAATATCGATTTTCTATCCTAACTTGGTTTTTATATACGAACACTTTTTACACATATATTGTATAGATTTAGAGATGGTCACTAATGTTCAGAAAACAGAGAAACTATCCCAATCCCAGAACAGGTAAAATGAATTCCCCGAACGTAACAAATTTGCAACATTTTTGTACGCTTACGAAAATTGAAACATAATAATAGTAAACCTTATGTCTAGTATTTTTATTCAAATTTTGATGAAATTCCGTTACATGATTTTGATTCTGGAAAATATCTCATATTTAACGCTGAAGCTTAAGCAGCCTTAAAGAAGAAATTTAAATTCAGGGAATCTTGCTTGATTAATATCTAATGACTTTGGATCAAATTCAATGCAAATCTGATTTATTGGAATTTTTAGTAGGAAGTTAGGCCATATTATAACTCTAAAACCTTTTAAAATGCTTCAAAGTAACTGAAACTTGAAGAATATTTATTAATTGATATCTAATATTTTATAGTAAAATTTTAAAAAATGGGACATATTTAAATTTTCATAAACAGCTTCAACCCCCTTTTTATCGTTTTTGCATGAAACTAAATTAAACTAAATATAGCCCACATTACGACCTCTTATATCTTACACCTAACAGAGGTTTTCTAAAATAGTTCAGGAGGAATCCTGTGCATACAAACATTTATACATAGTTAACTTATATATATATATATATATATATATATATATATATATATATATATATATATATATACAAAGCGGCGTCAGTATTTATATAAATAGATAGAGCTGACGATTATTAACTAGGTGGCTAAGGGGCTACTGTAAATTAGGGGGCATGCTAATTAGTGGAAAGTTGTGCAGCAAGATGTTTGTTCAAATTACATTTAAATTTCTGCATATACAGTCGAGAAAACAGGGAGCCGAGAGGGAATTCCAAAGAGGTTCGAGGAAAGAAGCTATTAGAGTAGAAAGCTTTCCGGCATTTAGAAACCTCTACAGTCAAAGGTGAGATTTTGCTATTTGTCGGATTGGTCGAGGTGATTTACGTTAAGGAGCACAAGATATAAAGTTGGGTATGAAATGTGGATATATATTCTTGATACTATAGGTCATTGAAATATTGAAATAAAATTTGAAGTGATCCAATTGTTTGTCAAATCCTTGTATATATATATATATATATATATATATATATATATATATATATATATATATATATAGCATTAAATATACTTATGGCAAGCTAAAACTCAAACCTTTCTAGTATAAAGTGAAATTTAGAGCACTAGAGAGCTAAAAAAACTCACACTCTGGTCAAAATCACTAATCACCTCTAGATCGTTTGAAGACCCTGCAATGCATGTAAGACTATAAACTGTCACATTACCCCCTTCAATAGGGTCTTATGTTTCGTAGGTCGAGGTCAAATAAATATATGTTTAATAAATGTATTAAGAACGCTGCAGAGAGCCGGATTGATGAGAAGCTGGAAAGAACAAAAATAAGCTATCGAAGGAGAAGACTTACTATTTATTTTTATTTTCAATCTTACATAAACAGCAATTATGTTGTCAGCTGTGTATGCTGCCCGGGTGATGGTTAGAAATTATTTGATATTTCGGGAAAATCTTCACTTTGTCAAGAATGGACCAAAAGAAAATTCTGACTGTGTGGAATTCGCCAAAATGGGTGCCAGGGTGTAGGACTGGAACACATCAATTTCGCAGAAAATAATAAATTAATCAATTTTAAATTTCTTCAAATTATGCTCTATATATAGATATGGTGCTCAAAAATATGTTTGTAATATTAAATTAATTAATTGGGTATTATAATCAGCTGTTTGTTGTAATAATATAATTTTATTTGTCTGTGTATTTTTTTTTATTCTTGTTTTTAATATAACGTCATATTTATATGTTTTAATTAATTAACTTTTTTAAAATTTTGTTTTCGTTATGATGTAGTAGTATTACTTATGGGTTTTTTAAATTACATTATAGAAGTAATGAAATTTGTTACTAATTATAGGCATTTATATAGTTAGCGTAGGCTTCGGTGAAGTTTAGAGGGGGGATAACTGTAGCTGATACTTAATTAGATATTATATGAAAATTGATTCATAGATTCAATTGATAGAAGTATATGTATTCTTATATCTCTCATGGGTACACACATATATGTTTGTTATTGAATGCAAATCAACAAATCATAAATAAACAATTAAATCATACCTCAGCAGTTCTCTGAAACTGAGGACAATTCATCCACATTCGTCTCTCGTCTTCTCCTGATAGCTACTTCTCCATGGTGGTTCATTCTCGCTCTGGAATCCAAATTAGCACAATATAGAAAAGAGAACGATATCACGAATTTAGAAGAATACCATTTTATTAGGCTGTTGACGTTGCGTTAGCGACTGGAGGGACATATCAGGGCTACGGATTTCAGGAAATTTGCCCTTTCGTTTATAATCGATTGTTAAGTCATCTTTCATCGCGTCGCTTCGCTTCAAGTTTGAGACAGAGAATCCCAACTTTTCGCCCTATACTATCTCGGGTGACGTCATTCATCTTCTCACAAGAGACAATGCTACCAAAGAACATTCACCTTCTTCTTCTTTCGTGTGAATTAGATGATTCTGGTGTTGGCATTAGTTTCCCCGATGTTTTTCTAGTTAGAAATCTTTCTGGAAAGACATCAGGTACTTACGGGAAGGACCACGAGAAGGTTGCCAACATCCCTAAGTGAAAGTCGTACTGTGGAACCGACTGGATTCGAACTTGGAACACCCAGGTCTTCAGTCTGTGTCGTTTTCTACTTAACCACCGTCACCTCCCTTGATTCCCTATTTGACCTCTATTTATTGTTTATGCGCTAAGGTTTGACCCTGCAAATTTAAATCATAAAATAAGTACTAGCAAACGTATCCTTATTATTTAACAGTTGACAATACATGATAGTGTTTTACATTTAATAACTATATAATATTAATACGTTAACCATGCTTTGTGATTGATTGCACATCGAATGTTATTAGATAAGAAAGGGAGCGAATGAGAAAAGTGGTGGGGTGAAGGATACGTATTAAACACAAAAGTCTCATCTCAAAATGTTGAGTTCAATCCCTGTACAGGACAGGACATTTTCATTTTATTTTCAATTACACCCATAAATAAATGTACGTTTGTTATGGATTGAGGCGCGGCCAAAGACAGCAAATGTGAATGTTTTATTACAAATGTGTAGAAATAGTTTGAAATTAGTTATAGAATTTCCTCAAATCTAATACCGTTTCCATAAACTAGCAATAAATAAATGTACTTTTGAATATATCGATCCATTTACCTACACAATCGATACACGGCACTAAATATATACACTAATGTATCACTATACTGTACCAACGTTTACTCAACGGGTCACGGGTCGTCTACTTGAATTGAAAATGAAAATAGAACAATTATTTTGAATTGAAATGTAATTATTTTTGGTTGACTTATTGGTTTTATTTCAATATTTTCCCTAAAAAATATGGTTGGATATTCTTCTCGCTGAACCGTTAGCTCTAATCAACCACGTTCAAGAGTGTTTGATGTCTCCGTCTCTCTCTAGTGCGTACGCACAATTAACGACAATGTTTAGTGTCGTCGAAATTAGCAGAAGAGAAAGGGATGACTTCTACATGAATATTTAATCTAACAATCAAACAGAAAACGAGAAAACGAACCCTACCGTCATCGGTATCGACACAAAATGAGTCACTCTAATTAGAATGTCGAGAAGATACTGATAAAAGAAATAATTAGCTTTGAAGGTTTGGGTAGAATTCGGCTGCAATGTTGTTAAAATACACAGTTTCCACTAAGGAAGTAACAAATACAATATGGTTTCCTAAAAGTGCAGCCTGGGACGATCACATAAATACATAGATAGCAAGTGAGATTGCAAGTGATAAATTAGTGATTTTCTCTGTTAATTACAAATTACGGCTAATAAGAATAATTAAAATGGAGTTTGTTTTGAACATAACTCAATCCATAAACTAAAGAATATTTTAGCATCTATTTTCTGCATTTAAGTATATAGGAAACAGCTTTTATGAAATAAAAGTTCAATCACTCAGTTTTGATATGATAATAGATAAACATATGCACATACCTAGCTTCATATACAGAGAGAAGGAGAGAGAGACAGAAAGAGAGAGAGAAAGAGAGAGAGAGAGAGGGGGGGAAGAGACAGAGAGATCTGAAAGAAGAATAGATGCCATACAACATATATGGAACCCTAAAGGTTTCCGAATTTCTTTCCTTCTTCAAAACATTACAACCGTTCTGGTAATATGCGGCACTTTTCGCATGACAAGCTGTGAATATAAAAGGAGTATTAATGTTCTGCGATGCCTGAAGACATACATTCGTTGGACAGTGGCACAGGAACGGCTTACTGCACACGCTCTGATGTTCATTCACAGAAGAGTAAACATCTTCGTAAAAGACATTGCGGTTGGATTTGCGAATTGCCGGACATCTTTTTCGATCATCTCTAAAACGATCAAAAAGCATGTTTGCTAACCGCATCACTTCTATTGTTCAACTAACGGGAAGGCCCGACGTTTCCCGTGATTGAAAAAAGGAACTCTATCTCTTCCTGCATCATCACATAAAACAATATTACCGTTTCTAGTCTTACTTATTAGACTTTATAAAATTCAATGTTGGGGGTAGGGTTAGAGAGTGTACTCATAAATTCAGTGATAAGGGAGTATAACAAGCCGCGGTGCGTGGTCCCCCTTTGTATGTGACTCGATGTGGCGAGTGTAAAATGCAATAAATTTGGGCAATTTGGGGCATTTATGACCCACCCCTTTGACCCCTGGGGGCGCGAACCAGAATTTTTCTGAGGTCAAGGATGCTCATTTTATATCTAGAACAATTGCCTCTACATTTTGGCCAAGTTTCAGAAAAATTGAATGGATGGATCAAACGTTATGGGGGAAAAGGGTCTTTTTTGCCATTTTGGGGGGTTTGACCCCTTGGGGGCGCGAACCAGATTTTTTCCAAGGTCAGCGATACTTATTTTCTATTAGGAACAATAGCCTCCACATTTTGGCCAAGTTTCAGAAAAATTGAATAGATGGATGAAAAGTTATGGGGCAAAAAAATTCATTTTTTGCTGTTTCGGGGCCTTTTGCCCCCGGGTGGGTGGGGGGGGGATGGGCTAACCAGATTTTTTTCAAAACCTGACCAAAGTTACAACTTCATGCAAAATTTCAGAGAAATTCAATGGATGGTTGCGGAGAAATATCCGGACGGAGGGACGGACGGACGGACGGACGGACGGACGGACGGACGGACATGCCTCAAAACATAAGTCCCCCGATTTTATAAATCGGGGGACCAAATAGAGTGGTGGTTATAGGAATAATTTTCAGTAAATTTATAACTTGGTAAAAACACATTGAGCACCCCTTTCTATTCTTGCTTCAGGATTTCTATTATTTTTTTTTCTATAATTTTCAATCCATATAATAAAAGTAAACGTGCGTGTTTCCGGTGCCATTCGTGGTATGAAAAAAGAGGAGATGGGAGGAGGGGAACTAATAATAAGGTGCAAAATATGAATAATCATGTAAGCAATTTTTATTTTATGAACAAAGACAGTAGGCTTAATCTTAAAATAACTGATAATAATAAACAGAAAGAAAAGAATAATCAAGTATTCAAATTAAATTTTCATAGAGCAAAGATTAATTTTCTTTTTTGTCGATTTGTATTGTTTTCTTTTTCTTATCGATTATTTTTCTCCTTTTCTTTATCGATTAGTTTCGTCTTCGTATCGATTAGTTTTGCTTTGTTATTCTTATCGATTAGATTTGTCTTGTTTTTCTTATCGATTAGTTTTGTCTCATTTTTCTCATCTGGTTGATTTTGTCTTGTTATCGACAAGTTTTCTCTTTTTCTTATCGATTAGTGTTATTATCATATCAATTAGGTTTGGTTTTTCTTTATTTTATCGATTAGTTTTTTTCGTTTTCGACTAGTTTTCTCTTCTTTTTCTTATATATTAGTTTCGTTTCAATGATTTCAAGTGGTTAATAGGAATTAAATTACGAAGCGATAGCTAGCGGGCGAAACCATTGTAACGCATTTGATAAACATGATATATTCTTTGTCAAGTAGACTGGATAATATATTTCATGATATAAACACTCATGGGGCTCTACGTCCCGAAGCCTAAGAGGTGGTAAACAAACCAATAAAGGGACAGGAAAAAATACATTTATAATTAGATGTATATATATAATGTTATTCCATGATAAATGCCAGTATACTGAAATCATATGCCCTTAATAGAGTTAAGATGAAAATACATATACACTAAATGTACAAAAGCAAGGAAATTCCCAAATGTTTACACTTTTATTTTCATTAATTAAGGGTATGACTTCATATCAACCAAACCATTGCATGAGTGGATGAAGTGTGTGAGGTGCGCTGAAGAAAGATTCCTACTAGTAAAATACATAGCCCTGTTGTGCTTGCATACCCTTAATGACAATAAAAGTGTAAAAGTTTGGGAATTTCCTTGCTTTTGTACATTTAGTGTATATGAATTTTCATCTTAACACTATTAAGGGCATATGATTTCAGTATACTGGCATTTATCATGGAATGTCACTACTTTTGTAAAGTACAATACAATGGTCATTTTTAAGGTTTTTTGGAATTTTCTGGAAAACTAAGGTATATGGTAAACTGAAATTAAAATGCCATCAACTAGACCCTAGAACCTCTATCTCTGCCAAAAATCAGCTAAATCCATCAAATAGTTGATGAGATACTGGGTGGCACGTACGTACACACAGATAACATGATTTCATGATTGAACTTTCTGGATCTCTGGGTTGCCTTGACTAATGATGCTGAAATTCTACACACTTATAGAACCTATCAAATAAAAATGTTGGGCAAAGTTTTAACTAATTTGGTTTATTGTTTTTTGAGTTATGATTAATCAAAGAAATGAGATTTCCAGCATAGGCCATTCTTGAAATCTGATAAGGGATATAGCGCTCTCGCGCCTCCCTTGATTTCACTAGGCTTGATGATTTCCTGTGTTCCGGCGTTTTCTAAGAAAATTGCGGCTGGACTTGCGAATTGCCGGACACCAACTCTGAACCCAATTCTTATTAGGTTCTAAAAAGAGGAAAACAAAATAAAGGCCAAACTACTCTCGAGTGGAATGGAACCTTCTTGATCTGCATAGGCGTAATTATATAATAAACAAAGACATGAAGTAAAAGAATATCATCCTTAAAAATGTGATATCCTTTATTTAGTGTAATTACATACCTTTAGGCAGTAATGATATTTTCTAAATAGTTAAAACAGGTCATAAGCGAAGAAAGTGGAAGCGTAAACTTATATTTTCAAAAATTAACCGAAAAAGAAATCGACTTGCTCTCTCTCTCTCTCTCTCTCCCTCTGTCTCCCCCCCTCTCTCTCTCTCTCTCTCTCTCTCTCTCTCTCTCTCTCTCTCTCTCTCGATTCAGGATTGTTTGTTGAGGAGACGATACCGACAACATTAGTGTTCGTATGTTCGTTAATATATAATATTGTATCCTACTGTAATTATCGTAATCATGTATTTGTATTCTGAAAATATATTGAAACAATTTTGGTAGTTATGATATTCCGTAAGTACCTAGATTATGTGATTATCGGGCAAAGCTTAATTAGCAGCAAGCGAAAATAGTCTGACGTAATATAAACACAGAGAGTAATTACAATTATTATAAAAATGTAGTAACATCAGAGAAATCGCCGTAACAATAGTAGTGATTTTTTTTAATGAAAGAGTTTACTTGTAACGTTTTTGTTTGTTATTGCGGATGGTCTTCAATTACGCTGAAATGTAATGGCATATATGGAAGCACCTATTTGCAACAATAGAACAACTTTTTGTTAATCTTTTGATCGTATATAAAAATCAAAAAGCATGTGACTAATAAACAATCGGGGTTGCTGTAGGATGAAAATTAGCTGTGAACCGTTTAAAACAATTCGTAATTAAAATGTGGTTATAAGAAAAAGTGAAAGATTTTTATGACAATACTCACCCACGGTGTTAGCAAGCAACAACGCGAAATAATTTATATTCTACTAAATAAAATACCCGGTGTAATGTGTAACGAGTGTAGTAAATGTTAATGAGAGTGTACAGACTCCGCCAACATTTTCTTAATAAGACGTAAACAAAAACTAAACTATTGAAGTGGGCCGAATAGTAAAGTCTATTAATGGGATCGAAAATAGTTTTTTTTTACATGACACGGAGTAGTTTACTGAGAAAATTAATTACAAAACAGATTTTTATATAACTTTGTCATGGAAATCGCCCCGGATAAGTCATAAAAACACTTGATTTAAGGAGCTAACAAAAACGAAATATAATCATCGCAACGACGGGAGATGCTTATTGTCCTTAGTCTTGAAAATATACATGCTATAGGTAAGAGAAAAACAGTTAGCAGGAAGAGGGTACTACAGGACATCAGTTATTGGAAAGAAGCTACTGAAATAGGAAGCTGTATTACAATGATGTGTCAAAAAAGTTGCTGAAAGAGACCACTAGACTAACAGGTCAAACGAGCTAGAACAAGAAAAGCAGAGAATAGATCACACAACTCCGAAGAACACATGCCATAATAGTATTTATAGAAAAGACTGAAACTAGCAACATCACGTCTGTGAGAGAGAGGGTGCAGAAAAAAAGAAAGGGTGGGGACAATCACATTACAGATACGTTTCTGCACCTTATCAAGAACACTAAAATAGGACAGAGATTCACCAGCTCAAATATGACAACAGTACTCCATACATGGTCTGATAATAGATTTTTAGATATAGAGAAAAGCTTCAGGTGTGAGAAAGCCGAAACATCAATGGATCTTATTTATGAAGTCCAAGAAACATTTTATGAGAGAGAAAGACGAAGAAGTTTCAGGTTCGATTTCTCCTCAAGAGCAGAGCAATCCATGAGAATCTGAGGAAGAAAACGAACATACCTACGATTGAAAGACACAAGCTGATTACACGACACAAACCATTTCGTGCCACAATCCACAAACGAACCCAGATCAACTTCTAGATCAGCTGCATATTTCAACTGATCCAATGGAGATGGGTGATAAGTAACACCAGAATATAGAGTTGTATCATCAGCATAGATGTTAATCTTTAAAAAAATATACTTAGCAAGATCATTGATATAGAGAAGAAACAGTGTTTAGCCTAGAATATAGCCTTTAAGAACACCAGAATTGATAGGAAAAGAGAATGAGAAGTAACCATCTAGAGTTACTTGCAAGCTTTGATCAGAAAGAAAAGACTTAATAATGTCAAGAACTTTACGGTTCATACCATAACCCTGAAGTGTATGTAAAAGACAAGAATGTAACACTTTGTCGAACGCCTTCGAAACGTCAAGCGCAATGGCCCTATCCTCTCTCGAATTATCCATAAACCGACAGATCCGTCCACTGACATCAGTTAAAAGAAGCTATTTCGGTCAACAACGTAAGGAGACGTTTCACAAATTATATATTAGATAACATATGATTATTACAAAGAAATACATAATTTTATAAAGAACAGGCGGCTGGGAAATATACAAATTATAATAACAATCATAATTTACATGCTATTATGTTTGCAATGAGGCCATATTTTTTTTTCGAATGTGAGGAGATTCATCACGTTTAGCCAGGAAACACTAACACACACGTGCAGTTTTTACCAGATGTTCATCGTGTTCGTTATGTCCTTTCGAAAAAATACAAAAAACAATCCTTTAATTTTTAAAAGCATTTTGAGATTTATGAGAAATTAGAAAACCAAACAGGACGTAAAGAATAATTATTTAAAAGGGAATCTGTTCTAGTTAAACACACGCGGTAAATATCATTAACGGAAGTTGTTAGTAAATGTAAATAAACAACAAAAAGAAACTAGTGGTTCCAAACTCACTTGAAGATTGTGCGATAACATGAAACAGCTAAAGTTTATATAAGATATATATATATATATATATATATATATATATATATATATATATATATATATATATATATATATATATATATATATATATATCACGTTGCCCTATTTATTTGAAACTCCCTTGGTTGGGTTCTGACGGCCTTGACATTGTTAAAAGGATTTCTTCTTCTACTCAACGTTGTTTTCCGGCAACCATGTTGAGGGTAGTTTACACGACTCGAACCTTTTTCTCTTCTTTTCGTAAGGATGTTTTGCCAGCCATTCAAAAGAATTCTGTAGTTTATAAATTCATGTGTCAGTGTGGAGCTGACTACGTTGGCAAGACATCCCAAAGATTAGAATTTAGAATATCCCAACACATACCACGTGATATTCGCCTACACAAGGTTTCGAGATCATCCGGGAACTTCCAGGCACAGGAATCAGCCATCGGTAATCACCTCGTTAGTACAAATAGTTGTTCTGACAGGTATTCCGATGGGTGGTTTTCTGTTTTACACAGTGCCAGGTCGAACTACCATCTCAATATTCTTGAGGCGCTAGTCATTAACAACTATCGACCTAGCCTGTGTAGACAAAAGATTTTGAAACATCAGTTGGAGATTTTTAATGATTCAAAGCCACCATAACGTTGAGAGATTTAATTTTTTTTTTTTTTTTTTTTTTTTTTTTCCCCCCCTTCTCATTCGTTTCCTCCAACTGAAATTAGTTTTATTATTTTTTTTTTTCTCCCCCCTTCATTTCTCATTCGACTTTTAGTTTTTAATTTACCATTCTGACGTTTCCTCTCAGAGGGTCAGACGACAAGGCCTTAAGGTAATTTTAACAATTTTCCTTTTTTTTTTCCCACTCGTCTGTTTATTGATTTTAATAATGCTACCTCTAAAATTAATCCTACCATTCTGTTGTACACGTAATTTACTTACATATATATATATATATATATATATATATATATATATAGTGTGTGTGTGTCAGGTTGTATATGAA
This sequence comes from Sepiola atlantica, assembly GCA_963556195.1. Classification (NCBI taxonomy): domain Eukaryota; kingdom Metazoa; phylum Mollusca; class Cephalopoda; order Sepiida; family Sepiolidae; genus Sepiola; species Sepiola atlantica. The sequence goes on along the minus strand of OY744519.1, from coordinate 123,589,390 downwards.
AAGAAATCAAATAAAGTGCTCGATCATATAAGAGAGCTAATATAATTTATTTAAATACTGTATATTACATATTTCAGAAATGTACCACGGTTTCATCCAAAAGGGTAGATTTAGACATCTTTAGTAAATCTCTGTGCCCAATAGAATCGTCGGCATGATGAAATGATTGTAGTCACGGCCCGATATGAATAAATATATAAAAGATGAAGCATTGCCAAACTTTGTCAATATGTTTAGTAGGGAGGAAAATAACTTTGTCACCTTAGAACGTCGTGATTCCAACCATAATGGATATACTCATTCGTGAAAAGAATTCGGTAGAAATTCTTTCAATATGGTCCCGGTTAACAGATTGAGAAGGGTGATTTACTCTAGTGTTTCTTCTGGAAACGACCTCTGGACTTATGATGAGCTGCATAAATGAAAGATCCTGAAAATACATGTCTATTCCTGGTATTGTATATATACGTGAAGCGATCGTAATGCCGCAATTTATTTGATTTTTGAAAAAAAAAAGAATAAAGATGTAATCACTGGAACTTGGAACTATATATATATATATATATATATATATATATATATATATATATATATATATTATTAATGCCAATATATGTATTAGCATACACTATCAGTGCCCTTTTATTTGCAGTCTCCTTAAAAGATTCAGCTCGATGATTGTCAATTAGTGACAACAGAGCCAATATAAGTCAGGTTCATATTATATTCCAATAACCATGTTTTTATTTTGTTGTTTTTATTTTTATTTTTTCACATTTCCAAATAAACACACAGAAATGTTATGTTTTCTGGAATAGTGAAAAATAAAATATAAGAATAATAAAATAAAAACATGGTTATTGGAATATAATATGAACCTGGCTTATACATATATATATATATATATATATATATATATATATATATATATATATATATATATATATATATATATATATATATATATATATTCTTGAAGAGGTATTTCGTTAAATATTACAGAGGTTTTGTGTATGCATATTTTTACTTGATACTTTCTAAATGCCTGATGAATTTTTCAGTTTCCAAAAAGAACCTAAAATACTAGGATACACAATGAGTACAGCGAATTCATCCGCCAGTTCCAGACTGAAACTCGAAAATACATCAGGCATCTAGATAGGAATAGGTAAAAAAAATATGCAGACACAAGTCATCTGTAATATTTCACAGAACAATGTCTTCAAGAACAAAATGATGTTCGTATATAATGTATACAATATATATATATATATATATATATATATATATATATCGCAAGCATGAAGGGAAGACGAATTTTATCGTTCATAAAAAAAACGCCAGCCGACCGGTTTCGACCTCGCTTAAGAAAGGCTGTATCGAGGAATTTAAAAAAAGAGGGATTTAAAAAGGGGGGTGAAAAGAGAGAGTACAAACGTCCCTCCCTTTGTAAACAAAGGGAGTGTCTATTGGGACTAGATGTAATCAGTCTCTAAGATTCATCCTCGATTGTACATATACCATAACGCTATTTTATATTCTGTACTCTTTCTTTTAACCCCCGTTTTAAATCCCTCGTTTTTTTTAATTCCTCGATAAGCCTTTGTTAAGAGAAGGCGAAACCGGTCGGCTGGCGTTTTTTATTTCTTCACTAACTTATAATAATGAGCGATAAAATTTCTCTTCCCTTCATGCTTGAATAATCAAATTTTTTACTCCCCACAAAATCATGATATATATATATATATATATATATATATATATATTATGGAAATCGCTCAAAACAAGACACGCAGCCACCTGTTGTAAGAAGCTAAAAAAATGCTAAGTCAAAACTAGCACGGTAGATGTTATATGGATCGATTCCGACCCAGAAAACAGCAATTATTCCCTCTTTGTCAGAAACTTCGCTCATGGAATGTGAGGACTAAAATACTATATCAGAGAAGCGAGAGATACGAGGCTCCTTAAATATATATATATATATATATATATATATATATATATATATATATATATTAATAATATTACAGTAATATCTGTAATCTATTAATAATGGAGTTTATGTATCTGTCTGTCTGTCTGTCTGAAGCCGAAACTCCAGTATGACTATTTTATAGAAACTAATCTTTTTGAAATTCTTTATATACTGTCATCAAAAGTCGTTCAGACACCAGATAGGTGTTGCCATTAACATAAGTCATTCCTTTAAACCTTCAATTAAATTCATATTTACAAATATACACTTATAACTGCTATTATCAAATTTACATATGTATTTACAATATTTTCCGATAAGGTTATATTAATAAACATTATTCATACAATTAATTAAATCCATTTTCATCATAACCGGCGTGTTTTCTAAACCATTTCAACGAGAGTACTGTTAAAATTGCAACGTCATTGGCTGTTTAATCAGTGGTGTTCTCCCTCCCTCCGGTAATTAAATATGGCGATCTGATTAAGCAGCCGAGTGGCTTTTTAATCAGTACTGCCCTCCCTCCCTCCGGTAATTAAATATGGCGATCTGATTAAGCAGCCGATTGGCTGTTTAATCAGTAGTGTCCTCCCTCCCTCCGGTAATTAAATATGGCGATCTGATTAAGCAGCCGATTGGCTGTTTAATCAGTAGTGTCCTCCCTCCCTCCGGTAATTAAATAAATAAATAAATCTGATTAAGCAGCCGATGTTAATATGGCACGTTAAATATGTAAACAACAACGCTGGTATGCTCAGTTTTTCATTTTTAAAACCGTCCTAAGTTTGTTTATTCTTAGCCATTATGTCTTAAAACACGAATTTATTAAATCAAATTGTTTAATTAAAATAATAATTGATTTAAAAATTACTATATAAAAACGCGCGTGCGCACGCACACACCCACACACACACAGTTCAGGTAGACTTTTTCTTTCCGAGAATTAAAAAACTTTTCGTGTTTACTGTATTTGATTTCTTAATACTTTCATATCCAATATTATCATTTTTTCACGACCTCAACAGAATTAATGATTCCATGTTTTATTTATTAAAAAAAAAGATGTGATTTTTTTTTTCTTTAATGTCAACAAAATAAACTAACACATTGTACTGGAAAACTATACAACTGATTGTAGAATCAAATTGTTTAATTAAAAAAGGGTAATTAAACACACACACACACACGCACACACACACACGCACACACACACACGCACACACACTGTATTTGATTTTTTGTGCTTTTTCATTTTAGGACCCACGCTAACTTTGACCCCGTCGTTACAGTTAGGGTTAGGTTTGTTTTTTTTCCTTTTTAATTAAAAATATTTACATGTATAGGGGAGGGGGAGATAAAAAAATTGGGGGAAGGCGGTCAAAAAAATGTTTTGTTTTTTTCTTAACTAAAAAATATTTCAATGACTGGTAATATAAAAAAATTGAGGGGGGTACAAAAAAAAATTCTTTCTTTTTAAACTACAGGCCTTCTTATTTATGGGCGAGGGTACAACAAAAATCGGGGTAGGGTCGAATTTTTTTTTTTATTTATTTTCAACTAAAAATATTCTTGGTCATAAACACAGATCAATGTCTAACCACCACAGAAATATGACTGGGGCTCCATTGGCTTACGCGTGAGCCTTCATTTCTGATGCGGCAGTGTAGCAAAAATATGCGACCGGAGGGAGCATATATTTGCTAGTATTATTAATAAATAAATATTATGCTCTTATGAGATAATCGAACACCCTGTCGGATTTGTTTCTACTAAATGAAACCTCGAATCATATATATATAAACAAACAAATAAATGACATCTATAAAAAGGCGATGTATACCAGTACTAACTGGTATCGAATCTCGCTATGTTCAGCGACGCTGATGTATCATAAACGACTAAAAACATGTCCATGGATAATTAGATTTTATAAATATATATGTCGCTCCCCATTTAGGAGCATCACATTAGTGAAGGGTATTTAATTCCCAACTAGCATTAAGGTAAAATGTTCGTTGGTATAAATAATTGAGTTCGTTCAAAAGTAAAAAATAAATAAACAAATAAATGACATCAAACACAAGCAGGGGATTGACTTAGTGGTAAAGCTACAGGCCTCAGACTCTGAGGTCTTGCTTTCGAAGCGCGTTAGGTTCACCACGCTGATGCGTTGTAAACGAGGAAACACGTGTCTGTGGATAAATAAAGTTTAAATATATATATATATATATATATATATATATATATATATATATATATATATATATAAAGTAATCCAACAAAAGAGATAAGAGTCAACTAATATCTTATAATTAGTGAAACATCCGGATAAAAACTGAAGCTCAATATACTGGATAGAGCATTAATATCATAATATAAAATGAAATAATAAAATAAGGTGCCAATCAAATTTTATTAGAATTCAAAGTTAAAGCAAAGTATCTTATACTTTGCTTGAACTTTGAATTCATTATTATTTCATTTTATATTATGATATATATATATATATATATATATATATATATATATATATATATATGTATATATATATATTGGTATGTGTGTGGTTGTGTGTGTGATAGTTGTGGAATGTATTATCCAACAGAATGTCAAAAATGAAGAGGAAAACCAAAAATTATTTCTGTGTTTATCGATATGTTGCATTCATTGTTCAAAGACTTTCCTAATATAACTGATTTGAAGAAAAACATAGAAGTTAACATTTGAAATAGTTGTGCATCTATGACATAGAAATAATGTATTTGCTTTTTTTTATGAAATAGTATAGTTTTCTTTGGTTTGTGTTACGGTTAATCAACAATCTATGGGGTATTTGATACCGAATAAAGTTGCCAAATATAATGCTATGGGTAGGATAATTATTTATATTCCTAGAATACATTGCTCTTTGACCACATTGGTGCTAGAATACATTGCGCTTAGGATACATTGCCTCCTTGAAAACATTACTCTTTGAGAATAACCACAACCAAAGCTTGGAAAAGACTCCGATAACCCCTCAAACCACAGACAAATCGCACTAGTTTTGTGTGGTTTGCAATAAAGTTGTCAAATATAATTCTATAGGTAGGCTAAATATTAATATTCCTAGAATACATTGCTCTTTGATAACCAGAATACATTTCTCTTAGATAACCAGAATACATTGCTATTAGATAACCAGAATACATTGCCATTAGATAATCAGAATAAATTGCTCTCAGAGTACATTTATCTCAAAATACATTGCTCCAAGAATGCATTGCTCCCAGAAGGAAATTTTGCAGTGAAAGTGGAAAGATTACTCTTAGAAGAGAAATTTTACTGAAAGAGGGGGAGGTATTACTCTCAGAAAACTCCACTCCAAGAAAAACATTACTTCTTTTAAAAACAGTATTCCTTAAAACCATTATTTTTGATAACATTACTCTTTGGCATTGGTAATCTGCGTTGTTCTTTACGACCTTATAGTATCTATTTGGGGAGAAAAATAAAACGGAGATTTACGGTTTTAACTTTTTAAGAATAAGATAGAATAATACGGTTAGAGATCAACTTATAGGTACTAAGGCATGACGTGATCAGCCGATTGATCGGATCGGACATCTCTAACCTCTCGTCAGCCAAAGTAAGGGCCGAAGTCGACCAATGCCTAGCTATCAGGATCCCGTCCTACGGCATCACGGGTCGCCACCCATTGCCAACAGGTGGCACCATTTCTGGGGGAGAGAGTACCCCTCTACATGGGCGAATTTGTGGCCCCGTCGATAGGGCGGTAAAACAGCATAGACGTTAAAATTCAAAATATATGGTGCGTCTATGAAGCGGAATGCATGCTTTTGTTTTTTTAATATCGATGTTTGTTTCAAATCGGTCATCTTGAGAAAATCTTTGAGCAATAAAGCCGAAACGTTTATGAACATAAAAACATTTCCGCTTTTCCTTTTTTCATATATATATATATATATATATATATATATATATATATATATATATATATATATATATATATATATATATATATATATATATATATATGTATATATGTATAAATATATATATCATTATTATTTAATAATAAATATTGAATTATTATCTACATACGTATACGTTTCATTCTTGCAGAATCATCAGTGTAGAGATAAATTTTCAAGCCAGTCGCACGATTCGAACCCCGGAACGATTGTGTATTGCTTATAACTCCAACCGGTGAGGCCAACGCGAATAGTCAAAGGAAATCATGCGAAATAAACTTATTTATGTCAGTAAACGGACATTTTTATAAGCAGCACACAGATTGTTCTACATACAGGAACGTTGCATGTCTTATCTCGCATTGAAGGGACCAACCAAACGGGGGCTACAAATAATTATTTAATAATAAGTATTAGTTATTATCAACAAACGTATACGTTTCATCATTGCAGAATCGCTTTCAAGTAAAATTGCAAGTCGAGCACTGTCGAAAAGATTAAAAATAAACATTCACCTAAAAGCCTCAGTGCAAAGTCCCGACTCTGCCGTTGAGTACTATAAAATGTTTAGATATTTATCCTCATCGCTTTCAGTGTGAATATCACTTAATTTCTCCGTTATTCTGTGGCAATCTCTCGTGACCTAATGGGATAAAGTGAACGCTTACAAATTCACGGTGTCTCTGTGAACCTTTTTCGCGCCATATGACCGTCTTAGATTGTTATTACCCTGCGCTGACGAGAGCCGTAAGCTCGAAACAACGTTGTATGTAGGTAAAATATTAAAAATAATATAACATTACTCACACACACACACACACACACATATATATATATATATATATATATATATATATAGGTTCTTTCGCGGCAAGTCGATAGTTAAGCAAGTGTTGGGCCATACTCCACCGTATGTCTCTTGAACTGGAATTGATTAAGTCAAGTGACATGGAAATGTTCAGGGCGACTCAAAACAATTTCGAGATCAGCACAAAAAGACAGATCTTATTTCGGATTTGTTTTCTTCGGTATTACTTGGTCAGGCAAGGCTTGGGAGTCTAGTCTGCCCTATTATTTAATCTATAGCTCGAGAGAGTATATATACATTCATACCTTTTTAATAGTCTTAATGAAAACCATACTGTAGCTTCGAAGGAAGTCGAACGTAGCACGCCGAACCCCCAGGCTGCGCCTGTAGCCATGACGCAAAACGCACACACATATATGCGTGTGAGTGAATAGAGAAACCACTAGATATGAAAGGATTGGGAAATAGATATGTAAAGAATAGAGAGAGAGAGAGAGGAGAGAGATAGAAAGAGAGAGAGAGGAGAGAGATAGAAAGAGAGAGAGAGAGAGAGAGAACGTGGAAATAAAAATCAATAAGACATTGTTCGATTTTAGGTGACGACTTTTCACCTTGAATTTTTTTCTGAGAAAATTAACGAGAAAGAAATTTCGCAAAAAAAACCCGCCTCATTTATTTCAATATTCGAAAGCTACTTGTTCAGTGAAGGCGGACGGTAACGCGTGTCCCTTCGACCGGAAGACACACCGAAAGATCACATCCACCGCGGCGCTAGCCGCAAAAAGCGAAGCCACGTGTGTGCATTGTCACGATTTGACGCACGCGTGCGACGTTGAAGAAGGAAAGAGACGAGACCCACCCTAATCTAACATTTTTATTACCACACAGAGAACATCCTGTGCCAATGACTTGGGTTAACCCTGAGCCAAAATCTTTTTCTTGCTCATGCATATTCATAATGGACTTGACCTCTAGCAAACAAGATTAATATTCATAAAAGCGAGTCGGTAATGGCGGATAGCAACAGAATATAGCGGACAGGTTTTTTTTTGCGTTTACAATATCAAATTCAATTTCGCATCATTAAAGCACCGTAGGATATTTTACAATTAAACCTCGAATGCACACAAAGAAATGTTTACACAATTTAACACACTTTTTGATATCATCAGCCTTCGTTTATGTCGCTACATTACGTTCTTACCGTAGCGTCGCAAATTACATCGATTATAAAATAAATAACCAGTACAATTATAATGTAAGGAAGAGTAATATGTTCCACACATCAACGCATATATTTTTATAATCTAAAACATAATAATAAATACTTAAATATTGAACTAGGTATTAGCTGGTTACTTATTTATATTATATTAGCTAGCTCTTGCTATCAATTAGGCCGGTTGAGCAGTTGACCCGGTTGTAACATGAGAAATTGAAGTTCGCTGATATGTGGGTAGATATGACGTCGCATATTAACTACTAAGAGAATGGTAGGTGAGGTTCTAGTCAGTTTGAGAACATGCGTTTACAAATGGTCTAATGAAACGGTAACATCATTAAACAATATCTTTTAGTCACGAGGCGATCATCGGTTGCATAGATATATGTGTTGTAAATAAAATAATCATTGTAAGATAGTACGTCAATTGTATATCGTTTGTACAAAAACGAAAAGAACAACACAAGCACGCAGCGATGGTTGTTTTCAGTCAAAGAATTATGCGAGACGGAGAGAAATGTAGATTTTAACCATTTGTTTGGTGTTATTGATTTTTAATGTCATTGTTCATCATGAACTTAGGCTACAGTTTTTTTTAATAAATGTTATAAAATTAATTAAACGTATGAGAAAGAAAAACGGTACAATATATATATATATACATATATATATATGTATTTATATATATGTATATGTGTGTATATATATGCATATGTATATATATGTATATATATATATATATGTATATATATATAATATATATATATATATATATAATATATATATATATATATATATATATATATATATATAGAGAGAGAGAGAGAGAGAGAGAGAGAGAGTTATGAAAATAGATTTATGGCAATTAAGCTACACATGTGCTTCCGCGTTTCATCCCCGTGGTAAATCGCGAGGCTAAAATGCATTTGAAGCCCCTGTGTAGCTTAATTGCCATAATATATTTTCATAACTTACTATCTAGCTCTACTAACGTATTAAGCACTGTTGAAATAAATACGGAAAATCGTTACATAAAATAGTATATCTCGTTATAACAGTTTATATGGATACACGAAATAATATATATATATATATATATATATATATATATATATACACGGTAGAATAAAATTAAATAGAGTGGTCGCTTGATTTATAATAAAAGCGTAATATTTATGTATCTATACTATTACAGAAGTTCAGATCAATATAAGACCTTACGTTTCAAGCTTGGTGCAGACTAAGCAATAAAATCACGGAAACCCAGTATTTGTTTCGCCTCTAACCCTCATATTGATACTTAAGCTACTGCGTTTATCTGAGCTTCTGTTATATATATATATATATATATATTAATACAAATATTTACTTGCGTCCGGAAGTGCTATACATCGACCAGAAAATCACGAAAGAAAAAATAACAGAAGATCATAGCAAGGACATGTATCCACAAAAACGCATACTACGCACTCCTCAAACATTGATCAATTAATCCTCAAGGATGTACAAGATATCTAACAAAATTATTAACCTCTATGAGGAAACATTGAAAACTAAAACCTGTTACCGATACCTAACACAGAGATAAGTATCCTGCAGGGAGACTCTATCGACACTATGGTTTGCTATAGCCATTCACCAATATACTCAGCAGATACCTTGCTGCATACAGATTTACAGAGAGAAAAGAACAAAAGCAAATCATCTCATATATAAGAATAACTTGAAGCGCTTTACAAAAGAGAGAAAAGATCTGAAAACACTTATGAACGTGACTATGTTCTTCAGCCAAGATACATGAATTCAGCTCGGAAGGGGGAGGGTTCACTGTTTGAGATGAAGATAGGAAAACGGAACACACCAGAATGTATAGACTAATCAAATCGACATATGATTAGAGAATTTTGTTAACGCGAGACTTATACATATCTAGGCATCCTGGAAGCAGATATTAAATTCAATAGAGATTTAAGAGATGGTTACAAATAATAGCGCAGATGAAAAAAACAGCATCTGGAGATAAAATTATATAGCAGAAAATGTTTAGGTAGTATATCTCGTAAGATACACTGGACCCTTCATAAACGGAATAAAAAAGAAAACCGGTTCATGGATCAAAGAATTAAGCAACTAATGACCATGCACAACATACCGCACCCGAAAGAATTGTATACACCGACTGTATGAGAAAAGGAAAGAAAGGGAGAAGAGAACTGTTAAGAATTTAACATTGTGTGGACGATGAGATTAAAGGACTAGAAAATACATAAGATAAAACACAGAAATGCTGATGACCGCCGCAAAAGACAACGTGAAAATGAACAATGCAATGTGGAGAGAAGCGAAACGGGAAATGTGGGCAATTTATAAGACTGAACAAAGAAATAGCTCACAAAACACATGGAGATGACTACGGAAATGATACTTGAAGAGTAATTACTACTGACAGCCGAACAAAACAACGCAATCAGAACGAACTACATATGAGCCAGAGTAATAGTAAATTTGACAAAGAGATGAAATGATCGATCACATATTACATAAATACAGCAAACTAGGACAACGGAATACAAAAATAAAACAGACATGACTGGGCTGGGAGAGCAGTCCACTGGGAACTATGCAAACGTCTGCACTTTTAACATGCAGATAAATTATACAGGCACAAACCAGAACCAGTAGTGAAAAAAAAAGAAATTATAAAATCGCCTGGAACATGGAAATGCAAACTCATCCAATAAAGTCGGAAACTTGAGTAAGTGATTGGTTCTGTTGGCAACCCCAAAAGAATAAAATCTCGCTGTGAAAAATAATACATATTTATTAAAGCACATGTGCATAACAAAGGTAAAAAACGAAATTGTTATTGATCTTGTTCAGAAGAAAAGACAAGTTGGGAAATTTTACAGGTACCAAGTCCTGTTTGTTAAACTTTGATATTTACTTCGTGCGTTCATGCCAAAGAGGAGATTGAATCGGATGAATCCTTCATAATCTTTTCTATTTATGTTTGTGATCGGTCGTCGACTTGAGTCTCTTTCTCTCCGTATTTATGTCTATCTGTCATGCTGACCGACTGTTTTCTTTATTAACTTCCTTCTCACGATAGGAAGGTGTGGCACAAGGCCGAAAGGTTGTAGAAAAAGCCAGCTACCCAGCGGAAAAGCCAGACTGGCCTTTAAAAATAGCCTGGGAAACCCCGTCAGCATTTTACAGTACTATAGGCACTTGGCAATAAACCAACCCCTTCCCAAAGAGGGAATTCAAGGCCTGGGAGGGATGACCTAGGAACACCCAAGACATAATACCTCAATCCAACAAATAAAGGCCACCGAAATGGCCAGTCTCTGTCAGACTGATTGTCGAGAACGTATTCTCGACTGGTATTTAGGTGTTACAATCATCAGCCAAATTTTGCAGACTGAAACAATTTGGAATCTTTTTGGTAAGCTCTCCAAGCGTCACTTTTTATTGAGAACTTTCACTTTGAGACGAGTTTTCTGCTTCGCTTCTCAATCACAAATCGTTTCGCATTTTCTGACGATTGGTCAGACAATGCGAGCTTTTGTTTCACCTAAAAATGTGAACCTTAAATCTGAACCACAATTTACGTTAATACTATTAGTCATCACGTATCGCATGCGTACTCGCCTGAAATTTTTTAACTTACCAATATTAAATTGTTTTGTTTTTTTACGATTTGAAAGTTACATAGTTGTCAGGTTAGCTATGCCACGTCTATAATAAAAGGCTTGGTTAACGCACCAATAGAGAATTCAAATAGTTGTACCTTTACTGCTAAGCCTTCATTGACACGTTCGCTATCTTGATACCTTAACCTAGCAAATCGATCTATATATTATTTTCTTCGATTTTGCTTGATCTTAATTAAAGATCGAACGGCTTTGGTAGAGTTTGTAATCTTCTATAGAGAAACAATACAAATCCTTACCGTAAAACAAAGAAAAAATATTCTTAAGATGCGCCCATCCAATCTGCGCATTTAATGATGAAAATGCTATTTTAAACTTGAGTGTGTTAAACGAACGACAATCATATTTAAAAATTAAGCGTTACAGGACGTCAAACATGACATTTCTAACTTCGGCGTGACAGACCAAGGAAAATGCTATTATAAACATAAATCAAGTGACGAATAGATAGAGATTGATGGACATATCTAAAATATGATGTCCACAAATCGATGCAATAAAACTGCAATTTAAAACTGAAACGTGACAGACGAAAAGAACATGTTTTCCAGGCTTAAGCGTGACAGATTGAGCGATGGACAAAGGCTTGAATGCATGTAAAATTATATGAGTTCAGAAATCTGTTTACCATCGCCCTCGCGCCTGAGAACTGTGACAAATGGTTGGCGTGTCGTGTAGCAGCCTTGTCCGTCGTAGCAGTCGTAGTAGTTACTGTAGAGTTGTCTGTCTCTCTTTCTTTGTTTCTTTCTATCTCTTTTTCTCTATTTGTGTTTGTCCCCCCTCTCTCTCTCTCTCTTCTTGCATATATATATATATATATATATATATATATATATATATATATATGTATATATATCTTTGATGTGACAATGGTCTATTGACTATAGCGGCCAAAATAGTATCGTATTATGTTATGAAAACAATAACGCACATTTATGGCTCTGGGTTTCGAAAATGCTTTTTGTAGCTTTATTACAGAGTATATTTTTCACTATAGTATACAGTAATAGTATAGCCTTCCCCGTTTATACCACGTAGGGACAGGGAAGGAATTCTCCTAAACATTCTTGATTCGTTCAGAAATCATAACCCAAAAGCGACACTTTTATATTCTAGATGCCACGTATCACTGTTTGTCGATTTTTTGTTCGCTACGTCCCTTCTTTGACACGTTCGCTAATCCACCTTCCCATAATCCACCTTCGTCGTCTACATTACTAGTATTATCACGATTCTTGCTTACTTATCTCGTTACATCTGCACATTAAGCGATTAAAATGATAGTTCAAATACAAGCTGAACAGCAGAACTACTGACGGACTGACGCTCTTATACACTGATGCATAGACATATCTCAAACCAAATACGTCTGTTAACTCTGCGTTAAAAATGCTTTTACACAATTCGTTGTGACGGATCTACGAAAATGTATAACCGAATGACGGACAGAGTCTCTAATAGAGGTTTAGAAGCATTTAAATGAATATACGTTCATTCAAACTGCACGGGAAAATGCTATTTCAAACGTGACAGACAGACAGACGCTGGATGTTCTCATGGAGATAAACAACAACCTCTTCCCCACTTATTAAGGCTAAACACCACTCAAAGATAAGGGTTAATCAGAAAGAGAAGTTGTCAGTTGAATGTTCATGAACATTATGAGATGACGTATAATCTCCACAAATAGCCACTCGACACAACAACCAATCTAGAAAACAGCAATTCTTCCTCCTTTGTCAGAAACATCGTTCATGAAATATGAGGACTACAGAACACAATAGAGGGAAGCGAGAGTTATGAGGCTAACGAAAGTAAATACGAGGTCCACTTTCCACTGTCCACATGTTTGCTTTATTTCTTTGGGGTTGTATTCTTCTATGTTGGAACAAAACTAAGTTACACATCGAAAAGGAAAAACAATTCAGAAAGAAAGCTACGCTAAAGGTATTTCGAAAGAACAAATAGACAAAAACAACTCGACAAGAATGTTGACAATTTTTTGACATTTTCTGTCTTTTTTCTTTTTCTTTTTTTGTCAGCTTTTTATGTGCGTCTTCGCATCTCTTTTAAGGAGTTTGTCCGTCAGTACTTAGATCGCAGTATCTGCGACACTTGAGTTGGTATTCACTTGCCTCTAACTTCAGCAATTTGTGGTACAATGCCGGAAGTTTGGGAAAACCAGCTCTCACGGGGGACCACTCTGGTCGGTACAAGAATATTCGAGAACCGACCCGTTTGAATTCGCCGGTTGGGGCGCCTCAGGCGATCGGCAATAACTCCCACTTCCACTCCACAGACAAAGGAGGAAGTCATGCTTGGGAGGATCTACTTCCTATGACGGAGGTGAAACATGTCGCATCCCAACAAAGAAGCTTCTGATACTGTCAAGGCAGACACTAGGTTGCCACAATGATGTCAAAGCTAACCTCGGCTGTCATGAAAACAAGCTCTAAAGTTGGTATTTCCGTGTTTCCCACTGCAGCAAGATGTGGCACAAGGCTGGAAGGTGAAGAAAACCAGCGCCCACCGAGGGGAGCACCCTGATCGCGTACACAAAATAGCAGAGAATGGACCCATCGACATTCCCCGACCGGCACTATACCAACCCCTACTCCCGAAATAGAAGGTTCTTCTTGGGAGGGTGCACCTAGTAGGACTGAGCCGAAACATACTTAATTCTGACAAAGGAGGGTCTGATAGTTCGATACATACCCTAGGTTGCCAGAATGATGACAAGGTGACCCTACGCTGGTATGAAACAGCCCCGTAGTTGACATTTGTGCTCAAAAACTAGGCTTTAAAAATTCTGTAGTCTCTGAGCGGTGTTGCATGATTTTATTTAAATTTAAGTTTCAATCTATTTGTAAAAAGAGGTTTGTATATGTTTAAAATGAATAGCCAAAAATGAACCCGCCAGCATTCGCTGATAGGACCGCCTCAGGCGATGAAATAGCATTTTCCTCGTTAAATAAGCATATTACATGGACACAGCTTATTTTAGCATGTCTTTAACTGGATGTGCCTTCCGCCAGTCTGTCATAATTAAGTTAAAATATAATTTTTCCCGGTCTGTCATACTTAAGTTTGAAATTGCATTTTCATCACTAACCTTACAAATTGAATATCTGCATTTAATTTTAGATGCGTCCAAGTATGACGAATTGGTTTCATTCGTTTGCTACGCTTCAGTCGCAAATAGTATTTGCTCGTTAGTTGTTCTGTCACGGGTAAATTTTAAACAGCCTAATCGTTGGTCTGTCACAGTTAAGTTACAAATAACATTTACGTCGTTCGTTCTGTCACACAAAAAAGTTCATTTTTGTATTTATGTTGTCATATTTAAGTTTCGGAATTTTTTAGATGAGGATTTACAATTTGAATTATTTTGATTATTCGGACTACTGTTCTCATCTTGAATGTTATTCTCACAACGTTTCGGCCAATGTAACCACCTACCTTCTTCAGGTGCGTCTTGTCGAACACCAGAATCTTTATGTCGATCTCGGGAATCTGTACGGAATTTATTTAATCCACAGTAGTCCGAACGATACAAATGATCCAAAATGTCCTATTTTATTTATAAATTGCGTTTTCGTTGGTCTGCAGCTTAAGTTAAGAATAGAATATGTTGATGTGTTCATATATCTCTATGATCGGCTATGCACAAATTGAGCGAACGCGTCTTATTTTAGAAGCGTATAAGCATGTTTATAAGAGATGTTTCCCGTTGGTCACTTTGTCACGCTTAAGTTTCAAATAGCGTTGTTGTTGTTATATCATGCTTAAGTTGTAAATAGAAATTTTAGATACTTCCATAGATCTCTTTAAGAGATTCTGACCGTTCATAGGTCACTCTCCCGGTGTTTTACGCTTAAGTTTGAAATATAATTTTTGTCGGTATGTCACGCTTAAATAGTTTTGAATAACATTTCACAATGCGTCCACGCATCTTTATAAGAAGCCCTATCCGTTAGTCTGCCACGCTTAAGTTTGAAATAGGATTTTCCTTGGTCTGTCACGCTTGGGTTTTGAATAGCATTTAAAAATGTTCACACACGTCTCTATATCTGTCCGTTGATCTGTCAAGTTAGAAATATGATTTTCATCGCTAATCGCGTAGATTAAATGTACGCATCTTTGCAATATCTGTTTTTTTTCTGTCCTTTCCTTTCTTTGTTTGGCTGGACATTTTTTTGTTGCTTTCAGTTGTGGTTAACCCAATCCCGCCATGTTCTTTCATTTTTTTTCCCTTTCTGTTCACCCATCGAGCCCACCGCCACAAACTTATCTTATTTCTGGTCATTTATCTCTTCAATCCCACACACATACCCGTCAACGTCTCCAACTTGTTAAGTACGACATTCCATCAGTTCCACTACAGTGTATTCTTTTTGTTGCGACCCGTTCCTTTGAATCAGAAACCTTAATTTTTGTTTCCTCCTCGCAAGTTTAACAAGAAGTCAAATATGCTTTCCTCCGTGCATTGTTTTGAAAAGTGGAGATGCAAATTAAACAACTTCAAACTGAACTTGCTCACCGAATGTCCAGAATTTTCTTTTTTATTATCGTTTCCCCAATCCTCGAATGTTAACCTAATCCCGAGAAATGCGATATTGTCTTAATGGATACCGACACGAATATGGAATCGGCTGAACCGAGTTCAAATCCTATAGGATCTATTGACTTCCATTACAGGGTGTTTCAGTATAAACATGACACATTTGAAGGTTCATAACTCTATTATAAATACTATTATTCTGTACTTTTGATAAAAAGTAGAATAACGTTTTGAAATCACTGCCAGCTTTTCTTTATGAAGCCATGTTAAAAGCATGAGCTCTGTGTTCTAGGGATCTCAAGTGCGAGTTGAAGAGCTTAAGATGTCACTGCACTCTTTGACGTGCACCATGTGGGTTGCCGTCTTGAAACATGATATAATCAAACAGTTTCTTTTTTAGAATTATCTAAGGAGACAGAGACAAGTTATAACGGGCATTACATTATAGTGCTAAACAAATTCTGGAGAGTATCTGGTGCCTATCGTGGCACGCGGTGAAGAAAAACAATAGTTTTAACAAGACGGAGCAACTTTCCATACAGATAACATAATTATAGCGTGGCTGGGTCATCGTTTTGCAGGATGATTGATCAGCAGACGCCACGCATCAGAATGGTCAACACATTCACCGGATTTAAACCCACCGAATTTTTATTGTTGGGGATTTTTGAAAGATGAGTTCTATCAGAACAGTCCACAAAATATTACGGAACTCAGGGTAGCCATCATTCGGTAGGTATGTGGTTTTAGAGTGACAAAGTGTCTCATGATAATCGATAACTTTGCTCGACGGCTCCAATGATATCAGCGCCGAGCCGCACATTTAGAACATGTATTGTAACTTTGTTGTGTTTAACAAATACCGGAGTGAAGTTGATGGCCGTCGTGGCATGGGACCAGATGGGAAGTTGTTCTCAATATTACAGGGTAACTCCCCACACATTACTATGGAGCAGCTCAACTGTAGCTTTGCCCGTCGACTGATCAACAAACGCCTTCTTTCAGACTGGTCACCAAATGCATCGAATTTTTATTTTTGCGTTTTGTTTTTTGAAAGACTATGTGTTGCAAAATTCAAAGTAGCCATCATTTAGAAGATCCGAGGTATGACAATGGAATAGTGCCTCAGGGTAATTTACCCTAATGCAATCAGCGCTGAGGCGCACATTTAGAACACGTCTTGTAAGAGTTTAATTTGATAACAAGAGATCCTGACTGGACGCTCATTTCAATTTGTATCATTTGAGTTTATTATAGGAAATCCAAAGTTTTATTATCTTTCTTTTCAATTATGCCCGTTTAAATGGGTCACCCCGTTTATACCGGGACACTCTGTAAGCACTAATACAGTTGAGAAGGTTATGAGCTCACAATTCCAACCAGTTACGGTAACATATTAACGAATGGTAAACTATTTGTATACAATCAACCGTTTGCCGTAGCTATTGTGTTTCGACATTAGATAAGCCATTAAAGATTGGTATGTTGTAATACAGAAAACTAAACCAAATTAAGCCTATCACAACGACACATTTATTTATGAAATTCAAACATTTTTATCTAAGAAGACTCCAATCTTTAAACTACGAGAAAAACTTGCGTATTTGGTGGGCTGTACATTGAATGTATTAAATGGTTGAAATTTAAGTGACTTTGAGTTTGGTCAGTACAAGATAGGTGGCCATGTGGTAATACCAGGCGCTTTCCAATACTATTCCGTGAAAGAAATTTAATACTTCCGTGTATCATTATCGTAAAATAAAATGTAAACAAATAAATAGTTTCATTTACACATAATATAATTTATCCCAGTATCGCTTTTAGTGGCTCAACTGGACACTAGACACCAGTCAATGGTGTTTCGCTACGTCTAGACACACTTATGAGTCGTAGACGACGAAACAGCTCTCTGTGGATTACTATATATATTATAAATATTATACAGTTAAAATGAGTAGATTGATAAACTTCAGAGTGCCTAATCACTTTCCTATATAAATTATACGTAAAATAATAACCAAATTGATCTTTCGAAACATGTCATAGTTATTAAGTACCAAAAGAAATGTGTGCTAAGATATATTTTTACGATCTATACTTAACTGAAGTGTCACCCATATTATATACCTCATCGCATGGCACGAAAGCATCAATACTGCTAGCGTTTGTGGTATAGACAATAAACGTAATTATTTACGTTGTATTTGCTCGCCGGAAATTCCCCGTTAGTATATATACAGTGGAAAAAAATAGCTGTTTCCACTTAGCGTAACGCAATTCTTTTTCATAAAAAGAATTGAGTCGTCTCAGCTACCAGTATGGTAAAATCTGTAAACAAATAAATCCATTTAAACAATATCATTTTGATATATGTTAAGATGCCCGACGTCAGTGGTCACAGTTGGTAGTAGTCTGGCGTCCGTGTTTCAAACCTATGGGTTGATGCGCTCACTATTTATGAACAACAATGATTAGTCGTGAAACCACGAAACAGCTGTCTGTAAATTAATATATATATATATATATATATATATATATATATATATATATATATCATTCAAATCTCAGTTTGTTGGTAATTGATCAAACGAAACAGCGGCGCAACTCAATAAACCTATCCTGTACTGTCGAATTATAGCCTCATGACTTCTGATTTATTTAGCTATGCATCTAAAATACACGTTTGACAGACGCACGCAGCAAGAAAAGCGCCGATCAGTGTCCCATGTATCAAAGGTTTCAAATAAATATTTCGAAAAGCCCGCGTGATTTATAAAAAAATACGTAAGGAATTGATGAGTATACCACAGAACGAAAAGGTGAAAACAGAAAGGGTGAAATAACAACAGACATGAATTAATTAAGAAAAAAAGAACAAATAAAGCAAGTGAGAGAGGATTAAATAGAGAAAGAAAAAAAAGCGCAGAATAAAGAAAAGAGTATATTACATGAGTAAATGAAGAAGAAAGAGAGTAAGACATAATCATTCACTTATCTTCTATATATATAAAGCTCAATCTATGTGTGTATGTATGTGATGTTTCTGTGTTCCCTATAGAAATAAAATGTATTCCCATGTAAGAGATATCGGGAAGACAATGGAAGTGTTCCAAAATCCCTAAGTGCACCCTTAAGGGCTATGAGTGCATATCCTTCTTAAAACTTAAACTGTATCTTATTTTTATGAAATTTAAATCATATGTATGAAATATTCTTGGGAAGACAATGGAAGTTGTCCTGAATCATTAAGTGACCTTATAACTTAAGGGAACTCGGATTACCGAACCTCCCTTACATCCTCAAACATATACTATTTTGATAAAATATGTATAAAATTATCCGAGAATAAAAATGGAAAACGCTCCGAATCTCTACGTTAGCGTCTATGTGCCGAATATCTACGTGTCCCACCTCTAAGTTATGCTTGGGGGACAAGATCTTAAAATTTTAAATACATATATCCGATTTTAATAAAATTTATACCATACGTATAAGACATAAATTCAGAGAGTTTTCTCATATGTCAGCTTCATCCGACTATATTAGGGGGCGAAACAAGAGGAGGGGGCAGTAAAAATAAAGAAAGCAATACGGTGTTATGAGCAAAGTGAAAAGTACATAGTAGTGATCATAATTGAATCCCGAGCAATGTCGGGTCTTCCTGCTCGTCTAATTATAAAGGTACACAAAGCACTTGATGTACTTGTTATCGGTGGTATTTAGTGGGAGTATATCCGTGAAACATTTACACTGAATGTACGACAGGGAGATAATTATTCTGGAAATGTTTCTTCAACCATCTTCAAGGTTTATAAAAGTAGTCGTTGATGAACAGAAGTCTGAAGAAGATAGTATCAATGTGGTGTGTCTCAAGAATCGATTCTGGGCCCAACCCTCTTCCTGATCTTCATCAATAATCTACCAAATCATATCCTAAGATCATTCGTTGGGATTTATCCAGATATCAGAATAATCTATGGCAACACTTCGAAGAGGTGGACACAACATAGTTGTTTTTAAGCCCAATATTAACACTTTTTTGTTGAGTCGCCCTCTTAAATAACTAAATTCCAATCCTCACGGCGTTGTCTCACTGTCCACCTGAGAAACTCATTAACTTGTATCCTCGAGTGGTCTTTGGCCTTGATAAGTGGTGACTCGTTAGTACATTAAAAAAACTAAAGGAAACCATCATGTAAATATACAAATAGAAGTTGAAAACAAAAAATATAACCCTCGATTAAAAAAAGAAATGACTTATGTTCAGGCACCGACATTTTTTTTTTAATTCGAGTTAATAAATAAAAATAATAGAATAGGAAATTCTAGTCTACGTCCCAGGCAGAGAGGGTACCTTCTGTAATGTTTTTTCTCTTGGCTGTGACTGTGCCTCATCTTAGGTTTTATGCTAGCTCCTTACATAACGTGGCTTCATGCCTTATCTGAAGCGATTTTTTATAACAGAACCCACTGCTGCAGCTATTCGGATATCAATTATTTTCGATCAGCAGTTTATTCAGACGGAGGGCTTATCAGGCAGGCAGCTTGGGTCGCGTTGTGTAGATAACACGTAGCAGTAATTGCATTATTTTCCATTGTTATTCTCTCGTGATTTGTGTTGATTAATAGCAACGGTTATAAATTATGACAGCACAAAATATTAAGGATTTAAGAATGTTTTAGAGGTTTTTATTTTTCTTCATTGTTTACAGTATACATACATAATGCCATAACCACTCCCCCATAGATAAATAAGAGTAGCTCTCTGAAACCGACTGCTGTTTCTCGCGGTCCAGAAAAACGAAAAAAGATGTAATCAGCTTATCCGATACGTGTCACTACTGACTTCCTGTCTTGTGACACACAATCCTAAAGCTATAACTAACTTTATTTCTAATGGAATTTTCCACTACACTAACGTTATGCTTACTCTAACCTCATGTAGAAAATAATGTTAAAACAGTATTTTCACCCACCCACATATAATTTTACTACACTGCTATGAATAACAATCATAATAACAAACACAATAATGATAGTTTTATTATCATTAAATAAAAGAAGCACTCGGAGGATACATTGTCCAATAGAAGTACAATCGAAGTCTGAATGTTCACACTATGGACACTTAATTATGAGTACATGACAAGGCGTTTGACACTTGACCATTTGGTATCGCAATGATGACCCATGCCACGAGTCATCAGATTTGTTTAGGATCCTGCTGATCACCAGGGAAATCACAGCGTTTGGCTCTTTTTCTAAATGTCAATTATTGATCCCACACGACTCGGACGCAATCGTCATGCCTTATATTACTTCTTGTTGTCCTGCCTCTCCGTCTTCTTTCCTCTTCCATTCCATACTCTTCTTCGTCATCAATCTACATTTCACTGTATGTCTCTTTCTTCTTCTTCTTCTTCTTCTTCTTCTTCTTCTTCTTCTTTCTTCTTTTACTTCTTTTTCTCCTTCTTCTTTTTTTCTCTTTTTATCTTTTTTGTGTTCTTCATCTCTCTCTTCATTTGCCTTTTCTTTCCACTTTTGTCATTTTTTCTCTTCATATTTTTCTACTTCTCTTATTCTTCTTTTTCTTTTTCTTCTTTGTTTTGCTGCTTTTATTCTCATTTTTCTTTTATCTTATTCTCCTCTTTCTATTCTAATTATTTCTCATTCTCTTTTTCTCTGCTAGTTTTTTTCTTTTTCGTCTTGTTATCCAGTTCTTCTTTCTTCATTTCCCTTTCCGCCTTTGTACCCTTTCTCTTCCACTCCGTTTTCTTCTTCTCCATCCTTTTCTTCATTTCTTTTTCCTTAGGGAAATAAACTAGTGATTGAATGCTATAACAAAAAACAACCGACCGGAAAGAGGATATATATATATATATATATATATATATATATATATATATATATATATATATAGAGAGAGAGAGAGAGAGAGAGAGAGAGAGAGAGAGAGAGAGAGAGAGAGAGGAGAGATGGGGCGAGGGGATAAAGAGAGAAAGATAGCACGCATGCGTAAATAGCTAATACGTACGACTGACCTACTTCTCTACCCATCCCCTGATAATAGTACACAAACATTCCCCACCCCTACACCCTATCCATGAAATAATCCAAAGAAATGGAATTTCTTTGAACGGTGCTTAATTTTTACCAACTAATCAAATCGAACATTTTTGTCCCGTATTTAAATAAAATCGTTCCACATGTCGCAGCATCCTCATCTCTTCGTCTTCCAATCATTGATAAACGCACAACCTTTGACAGAATGAATTTCCCTAGACAATTCCCGACATCGACAAAACTCCGAAAAGAACAAAAAGAAAGTCTCATTTAATCGAAGCAGCTTGTCATCGATCAGGGGATTTCAAAGAAATGATATCGATTAAGTTTTAAATATGCACCGCATCGATGCATGGCTTTGTGTCTTCGTCTTCCTTGCATGCGTTCCAGTCTGACTTCTAGTTCGCTTTAGTTTTACGACATATCAAGCCTTTTAGTAAAAGTTATATGCTTCAACTTTTCTCTTCTTAAAAAGGCACTATGGAAGTTCGCCCTTTACATACAAAAATATTACCCAAAATATGTTTTTATTGTCTTTGATTTGCCTGTTTTCTTTTACATTATATCGACTATCTACGGGTTATTTATGTTTATTTATTTGCTTTTATTAACCCTAAACAAAACATATTGTCACTGAAACGTTAGAGTTACTGCGATAGGGGCCAGATTTATAGGGTGAAACCTGGATGGGGAGTTGGGCAGAGAAGTATCTGTTCACATAACAATTAAATGTATGCATGTTAGTACTATCGGGACAACAGGGAACAGAAAAGAAAATTCAAAAAGCAAGGAGTCCGAGCAAAGAAGCTATTTGAGTAGAAAATCGTCCGGCATCTAGGTACCTCTACAGTGAAGAGGTGGAATTTAGCAACTACTAATATTGGTCTGGAGTATTTTTAGCTTTTGGGTTATAAGTGCATTAAGGTAATCAGGGCACATGATGTAGAAGTATTTATAAAACAGGCACAGGAATGGAATTATATAGCTATGCGACAGGGACTATAACCTGGCAGATAGTGCGAGACATATTAGGTTAGAAAGTCTTTGTTGTGCACTGTTCAATTAGGAGCGGTTGGTGCACCAGCCCAGACGTGGCTACTTTTGAATCGAGTCATTTATGCAAAAATTACTCCAATAATGTATGTAGCATAAACTTCCAAATAATCAACCTTGTAATATTGTGTTAGGTAATCTTCAATACCCATTGTGAACTACTGAACAGCCACAGTTACAGGGCTGACAAAAGTAAACCCCAGTTTCTCTCTATCTCTCTCTCCTCTCTCTGTCTCTCTCTCTCTGCCCGAAGCATGTATACCATAAAAGCAAACAAAAACAAAACACTATGCATACATATTTTAAGATATAAAAAAATTAACACATATTTTTAATTTACCAAAATTACTCGATTCAGTATTAAATAATGGTTGATATATATTGTAAAACAAAGCAACTAAACAGACAAAAAACATGAATAAATATTTGAAACTGTTTTACGTTTTAATATTTTAAACCGGCGTATCATTTCTAGGATTTTTGTCGAAACACTAATAAACACTAAACACTAATAAAGGTGCCTTCTATAGCTAGGGAACGTAGGTATATAAGCACAGAAGGATATTAAGATTGCAAATAGCCTTACGCGACCTTTTTGAGAAGAAGCACAACGTTGCTTCATGACAATAAATGTATTTCTTTATTTGCCTGCATTCGAAGTCGCCTTCTTCTATATAATAAACAAAAGTCAGTCGGATTCGCAGATTTGTCAGCGACATATTCCATCTTACAAAATCAATATTTCTTTCTATAGAGCGATTTTGTTTTGTCGAACGTTGGTCTATGTTTGCAAAAACAATAAAATGTAATTCGAATTAATTATTTCCAGAAAATAATTCATCCGGTCGGATTTATTTTCGTATAGGCGCTATTTGAAAAATAAATGAGAGGTAACTCTGTATTCGTCCATTACCGATATACTTACCATTGTTTGGAAGAGAAAAATCATATTTTAGAAAAAATGAAGTAACTCTGTATGTGTTTATTGGAGACTTACTTCCCTAGTAGTAAAATAAATGGAAAGTAAATACACTACCGAGCAACGCCGGGTAAGGACAGCTAATATGGAATAAAGTTATATCGTTTATATTATTAAGGGCTTTATAGTCAAACTTCTTCAAGTAAAGCGTGTAGAAAGGCTACGGAGGATATAACAGCACAGGCTGGTATCGGCTGATCTATTTATAATTTTACATCTGGTTTCTTTTGTTGTCTTGTGTCTTTTTATTCCTTATTTCTATGGGGAAGAGGAAGCCCACGACTAGCGTGATTCCGGATATTCTCTCCTGGTGTTTTACTGATCCTAAAATCAACTGTTAGTTTCTCATCGGATCGAAGTCAAATGTTTTCCTTTCTTAAAAACTTGACATTATGGCCATCCTAATTTTTACTCCGGCCATTTAATATTTTACACTGGATTCGGAGCCGTTTAAAAAACATCTTCACCCAAACACAGGGCTCGAAATTTAGATTTACGAGATATACTTTTTAAAAATTCGCGTTTCGTTTTTAAAATTCATAGCTTAAATATGGAACCGTTTTCTTTCTTCTTCCATTGAAAGAGAATTTGGGACTTTAAATATATTGAGCTGATGAGAAGACGATGTTGTTTACCACTTGTAATTTCAAATGTATAAAAGTCAGCTTTAATCAAATGTATTAATCGGAATAAAATTAGAATCAACACATTTATCAGAAAACATATGCATATATATAGGTAAAAAACCTGGCATTTTACGAGAGTGTATGAAGAAACTTATGTCTTCCTATCCAAACCCATAACACAATATTACTATGTTTAATCTCATTTCTTCGCATTTTATAAAATGCAATGGTTGCATGGAGTCCAAGATGTACTAAACATTGATTTGATGGGAGCAGGTGTTAGTAAATTGCCATGAATTGAAATTAATTTCCGTAAATATATAGTCTTTAACACGCTCGAGGAACACCCGGATGTTTCCGGAAATGAATAAAGACTCTTGTGTTCTCCTGCCTCAAGCCCTTAACCCATTAGTAACATTATTTTTTTTAATTTCGATTATTTTCAATTTATAAACAAAATAAAGTTAAACGTTGTATTCCCATTTAATACATGTCAAAGGCGAATGAAGACTCCACAATAATCTTGTACTCGCTTTTATTCAAATGAAATATACTTATACAAGTGCTCTGGGTAATGTAGTTTGTGAATAAATAAACAAAATTAACAGACAAGAAAATACAAATTTATATATAGAGATCAGAGATGCCTACACTGCTAACAAAAGACATTTTCTGCCGAATTGTTTTTATTGCGAAAATCTCTCTGTTTTTTTAATTATTTTGAAGGATACATTTTTTGTCGCACGTGACAATACTATCGAGGAATAGTCGTTGTACTTATTCTGCAAAGGAAGCGTAGAACGAAATCCCGAACAAATGGTTATTTTATGTTCCTTCAGTACGTGCCGTTTGTCGAGCTGGGTTGATTTTCACAGATGCTTGAAGTAGTCCAGAACTCTCCAATGTTTTCGGCAAGTTCTCCAATATTTCTGCTGAGGGAAGGGGTCGATGACTTTCTACGACTAACACCTTCAATTCGCCTCTATGAACTGTAGATTGGTGTCCACGACATTCTTCAGCTTCAAGGATTTCCTCTCCATGATATTATTTTTTCTTAAAATCATTGCAGTGTTAGTTTGCTGACAGTCCCCTTTAAATTTAAATGCACACAAAAAAAATAATTACCAGCATTTGCTTTTTTTCCGTAATTCGTTTACTAACCTGTATTAACAACAACTTAATATTTCAAAGTATTTTTAAGAACAGAAAAATGTAAGAATGTAACGCTTTAAATTGCTACGTAAAGTAAATTGGTATTAGTCAGTACAGTGCGATTCGTTTTGGATCGGCTTGATTCCATTGTTGGCATTGGTTTCCGTGTATTTTCCAGGTACTTACAGAAGAGACAGAAAATCCTTAGGAGAGTTCTGAACCACTTCAAGGATCTGGGGAAATCAAGTCAGCTCGACAAACGACACGTACTGAACGAAAATAAAATAATCATTCGTTCTAGATTTCAGTCTACGCTTCTTTTGCAGAGATCAGCACAACGAATATTTTCTCGGTAGTATTGTCACGTGTTACAAACCCCATGGTTCTATGGAATCGACTGGATTAGAACTTAGCAGTTCGAATCGCTATCCACTTCCGTTTAAGTTACAATATAACATTAACATATTCAAATAAGCCATTATTTAAAAAAAGAGTGGAACATTTTATGCCCGGTTAATTTAGTTAACTAGCTAATTAATGTTGCTTTCTTCCTCTGTCTACCTAAAACTAAACGAAACTTCCATGAACATAGTTTCATTCCAAGAAATGCAGGTCTGTCGAACACAATACCACGATGCTACTTAACATCTGACTTCAACATGGTCATTTCCAAGTCCAATGTTAACAAATTCTTTTTGAGCCGTCTTCTTGAATAATCAAATTCTACCCAGTTGTAACCATCGTCTCCAATCCTAAAGATGTTTATATCTCATCGTCCACCTTACTCATAAACTATTAACGCTTACTCTCGAGTGGTATCAGATACCACTCGAGAGTAAGCGATGACTAACTAGTAAAAGAAAAAACAGCATATCAAACCTTTTCGGGTTATTTAATGCCGAATACAGTCAGTTTGATAAAAGATTCTATTCTTCAAAGTCGTTATATCTGCAAATATTTATTCTTGTCGTAATGTACGTTTTATGTATGATTTTTTTCTGATGACCAATTTGTTTTGTAGTACTATATTTTGTAAACAAAACGTCTTCAAAAGATATATACTAATTTGTCCATAGATTTGACCGTGACCGATACTAGCATTCCGGATCAAGGTTGACTTGGAAGTCACATCAACTTATAGGTGACTCAACATTCCTCACACTCACTAATATTGGGAGTTATTCACCAAATACCCTTTAAAGTTATCTCATCTGTCTCGTTGTCTGTATGACCGGTGCGCTGACAAAGATGACCTGGCCACCAGCTTTTCCCAGCTCGCGAGCGCGTGGTTGTGGGTGTTTGTCTCGGGATTCTCGCCTGAATATACGTTCGAGCTCATGCGACCGCCTGCAACCGCTACTCCTCCAATGATGAGGGTAAAAGAGCCGAAAACATAGTCATCTGTAGGTGAAAAACACTTTAATATATATATATATATATATATATATATATATATATATATATATATATATATATATATATATATATATATATATATATATATAATATTTATAAATAAATATTAATTATTTATTTATTACCCACAGACATTGAAGTGTCATGCTTACGCTATCTTCAGTGTAGGAAGTTAAATCCCGACGGTCGGGTGGCGGGAACTCCAATCACAAATCGCAACTGATTCGCAGTCAAGAGTCTTACCCGTCGGCCACCGTCAATTAGCTTTGAAATTAGGAGCGAGTATTTAAAACGAGCAGTGAATAATGATCAACAACAACAAACCGTGTTGGATCTCGCAATGAAGCTAGTGGTACTGCTTGTTATTAAACTCTCTCAGAGTGCTCGGTTTTAGTAAAGGGGGCTATGATATATATATATAAAAGTAGAACCCTTAATGTTGTTGTGGAACAAACACTCTTTCTCTGAAGATGAACATGCTGCTGTCCGAAATTAATCAAAAAAAGTCATGATTAAAATAATAAAATGATTTTTAATAAAAAATATTCGTATCTTAAACGTAGTTTAAAACAGCATTTTTTCTGAGAACTTTTTCTGATTTTATTATATAGCCTATGTTTCCTTCTGTTATACATATAATATATTTCTCATTTTAGAATATGTGCAGTGACTCCGGCTTAACGTTATACACAATAACACACGCACACGCACACGCACACGCACACGCTCACGCAAACATTACCCATATATCTAGCTATCTAGCTATATATATATATATATGTATATATATATATATATATATATATATATATATATATATATATATATAGAGAGAGAGAGAGAGAGAGAGAGAGAGAGAGAGGGGGTTAACGAAAGGATAGGAGATGGTGTATGAGAAGAGGCTATTCATTATTTCAAAAATTATTATGTATTTTCCCGTATAGACATCTTTTTCCTCATCTTTATCTCGCCTGTCAACACGTGCCTTTTTCCATCATCGGTCACCCCGGCTTCCCAATATACTCGCCGTATATTCGCCCTAATCTAAGAGTCCATTCCTTTAATTTTATTCCTTGCGTATGATACAGCGACCATCATTGAGAACATTCCGGAAACCTCTTTGCACCCCTATCTTCTGAAATGGCTTATCTTCCGGTGCAAGAACATTAGTGCTCAATTTTACGACCGAACTTGCAGAGTATCAGGTGCATCTTTTACGAAGAGAGTAGTATTACTCTCCGATCCCACGAATGTCTGAATATAAATCTTGCCAAATATTGTGAATTGAAACTAAATGACCTTCGATTGTGAAGTGAGGCAGACACATACCAAAACTCTGATTGGTCGAGAAATATCACGTCGGGTAGAAGAGAGGGAACTTCTCGAATACTCAGCAGGTAAGTTACGTACGTGGTTAAAGGGACAGCAGGTAAAGTTAATGGAAAGGTGACGTCATAATAAGTTAGGAAGTAACCATTGGAGTTCTCGTAGAATTTGACACGAGGAACATTGTATTTCATCTTGGTATAGGGATTCATTTTATTTTACATCTATGAAAGAAGAGGCAGACAGACAGACATAAAACATGGATATCACATTCATATTATACTAGCAAGCATTCGCATGTATCTTTTATATTACTGCTCCCAGCCCTGAACGGTATGTTTAATTTTTTTTTCAATTTCTATAATTTTAAAAATATAAATAAAATGGAGTAAAACGTTAGTGTTGCTGTTTACGGATGCCCATCGCGAAAGGAGACCCCCACGCACACGATATTATTGTAAAAAATGCTAACACCAAATTTTAAAAAGTTGTATTTAATCTTGTTATAGGACTTAGTTTTCATTTTCTTCCTGGACAGACATACATTAGGACAAAGACAGACAGGGAAACAACATTATTTTATAAAGAAAGGAACAGAGCCGAATCAAGATGTTGTATACATAAAATTCTCTATATCCAATCATATTACGACATGATAATGTTGACACACCGGTCTCATTAGATCACTAAAGTTAAGCGACGTTGAGCGTTGTCAGTACAAAATGGGTGACCATTTAGGAATAGCAGGTGCTGAAAATACGATAAAGAAAACAAATGGAACATATATTCGACAACATGTTCTGTATATGGTTTTTGAGCATAAGTTCCGCGAATTTGTCGTTTGATAAAAGTCTTTAACATCTTTAAAATGACATTAAAATAGGCATGTTTCTTTAGCAGAGCAGAGATTAGCATTATCTGTAAAAATTGGACATTAGTTAAACTGTTTTCTCGTTGAGCAAGTTAGTTAAAGTGTCGGCGTCTAAAGACAGTCCCTCTTTGTATATACAGGTACTGTACGTGTCTCAACATTGCCTTTGTTAATTTTCTCTTTTCCAAATCCTTAGAATATATATATATATATATATATATATATATATATATATATATATATATATATATATATATATATATATATATATGTGTGTGTGTGTGTGTGTGTGTCTCCTCCTATTCTGATGATTGCAGGTTTGGCGTGAAGCACATGTATATATAGGTAAATTTAAAAATATTATTCGATCATAAATAATTTTTCAAAGCTCTCGCTAGATGGAGTACATATAGTAGGTTAACAACAAGCAGTCATTTATAGCGTAATGCAATACCTTAAACCCCGCCTATTGAGTTATGTATGACAACTGGCTTATATGCCCGCTGAATATGGAATTTAGATGTTAATCTACTTTCCCATTTCCACAGGAATTCGTGTTGAATGCAACGGTTAGGGCTCCGACTACTGAGTCAAAAATGACTTTCGCATCGGTGTTTGAATCGTATGACCGGCAGGGATTATATATTCCCATACTGATGAGTGTATATGGGCCAATTTAAAAATAATATCTATCTATCTATCTATCTATCTATAATAGAAACACCTTGAATCCCTCTCATGAAATCCAGCCTTGTGAAGCTCTCGGCAAAACGTTTTTGTTGAAAGGAGATTATCCAAATGATGTTTAAGCTCTGCTGTAATTTTGGGGGTCGTGAGACGATTATTTATACCGTCCGCAGGACTCGAGACCCCGGAACACGAGTGATGTTTTTAACTCAAATTCCGAAGCTTTAGTTCACACGGTCATTATAAACAACCTAATAAATCAGCGAGAGTTAAACCGATTAAAGGCAGCTGTCATCAAGAGTGTTCAACTACTGAAGGAACATGCATTATAGCTACTCACTACACTGTCCGGCCTAGGTTGGGGGCGACAAATAATCATAAATATTTGTTTTATCTACATACGTATACGTTTCATCCTTTTGGGAATCATTATATATATATATATATATATATATATATATATATATATATATATATATATATATTAGAAGAACACCCGTCCTACAACGCGTAAAATTAATTATCCGAACTCAACAGATTTAGACTATTTTATGCCCCCTTACGAAGTTAAAATAAGTATATAATCTTAATAAACCTTACGTCTATAAACTTTATTCCAATTTTGGTCAAAATCGGTTACATGATTTTTATTTCGTAAAATATAAATCAACTGAAATTTGATGAATATGCATTGATTTATGTCTAATACCCGTTGTTACGATTTCACAAAATCGGAGGAATCTGAATTTTCTCGAATAGCTTCTAACTCCATTTGTGCCTCTTTGCATGAAACTTAATTAAACATTGCCCACATAACCAACTCTTAAGACTAGCAGCCGTGCTCCAAAATTCATAATAATCGGTTAATTAATAAAGGATTAAATCCTTGTATTGAGCACCTTTTAAAAGATATTTGTTTCAAGTCCATTTTATGAATATATTTTAACTTGTTTTATTATATATATCTCATCCGCTCTACAGATAGTTGCAAGTTCAAAATTACGTTCGACAGAAACAGAACAAAGAATTCATCACGGATAATAATTGAAATAAATACAAGACATAATTTGTTTTCTCTCTCCGTTTTTATCCATTCCAATTTTGCGGTCAGTCATAACAATCAGCCAAGGACAGCCAATATTTTGCCAAAGAGAAGAAGAAATTAAATCGTTGATATAATAAAATATCTGATTATAATGGAGATTTGGTGTCCATTGGTAACCGAATCAATTTCACTTTATTTAACGATGAAAACGTTATGAATAGAATAACCACGATAGTGACAACAGTCTTAAAAGTGTAATCAATTTAAATAAAAGCAATGACTAATCGCAGATTTTATGACATTTGGAAATAAAATGATAATAAGATGGTTCGGGATTTTTTAGATGAGGATTGATCATTTCTATTATTTGTATTACTTAGACTATTGTTTCCATTTTGGTTGTTATTCTCACAACGAGTCGCCTGATCCAACCTCCGGTCTTTTTTAGGTGCGTCTTGCAGACCCGTGGCGCAACAGATAAAAGTTCTAAGTTATGTGAAAAAGGGGAGATACTTGCTGCTTGTGGGTTTAGCCTTCCGGGGGGGGGGTGATATCACCGACAAGACCGAAGATAGACGGATGGTGTTATGGTCAAGACTGGCGGTAGAAGAATGGGTGGAGATAGTTACAAAACCTGTATATTCATGTTCTACTTTTCTTCCTGGGGAAGTGTTCTCTTACACAGTAGAGACCAGACGTTTGATCTTTGCTTCAGCAGAGAAATCCGTTCTCTTTACTATTACTTATTGTTACCAGACATTGTTGGGGTGAGTCGCTGGGAGAGTATTTCTTTTTGCAACCCTAACCTTAACCTTAACCCTTACCCAACTGCTGCCGACCCCCTTCTGGGTATCGCCTCATAAAATATTTTTCCAAATGTATTAATCTGTTTGAAGTAACAATCAAAGTGTAGTATCTGTTTCGATGGATACTGCACCCCATAGACTGGTATTGTCTTGGCCTTAGGGCTTGATTTACGCCGGTCTGTGGGTTTGTCCTGTGCAGTTCTAGGAGGTCCACCCTCCCAGGCTTTGCCTCCCCTCTTTGGGGAGGAGTAAGTTTATTGCTTACTGCCTTGAGGCGCCTCTACCGGGGAATGCCGACGGGGCTGCCCAGGCAATTTTTAATGGCCAGAGTGCTTTTCAAGCCCCACTGGCCCGACCCGACCTTGAGTGACATCTTACCTTGTGGGAGTAAGATAAAACTGGCCTTGTGCCTAACCTCCTGGAGAGGAGGTAAATAAATAAACAATCATCCTGGAGGTTGAAGGTTTAATCTTCAGTTCGGGCGATACTAAGAATATGATTCTATACGGTCGTAGATGACGGAACGAGAGCAAGCTACCTCTCACCATGCATTATATAAAGGGTTCTGTTCGAAATTTCGTACAGATTTCCGAGTTCGACATAAATCATCATATATTAGAACAGTAGTCCGAACAATCCAAATTATACCGATAATAAATTAGTATTACTGTATATTAATGTAATCTAATTAATATTAATATCATCTAATAAAATTGTGTGTCTTTTGTAACATAGAATGTCTCTTATTACTGTTCTAAAACATATTAAATAACTAATGCGTGTTAATATGCTCTACAATACATATACTGGACAATAAAGATAATAAATGAATCCAGTAAAACAGGTAAAATGTTCTTTGATTTTTAATTAGCTGTTGTTTCGAATACAAAAATAGCAGTGCTGCCATCTATACAGGATGCATGCAAATATTTTATATATGACATCCGGGAATAAATTAACAATAATTTATTATTATTGTATATTAAAGTAATATATTACACTTACCTACTTTCGTTGTTTTAACGTTTAAATAATATTGCGATAGAGTAAAGGCATACATAGTATATTCATCTGTCTCTCTCTCTCTCTCTCTCTCTCTCTCTCTCTTTCTCTCTGTTTCTCCAACCCTATCATTCTCATTCTCTTTCTCTCTCTATTTTAGTTTTTTGTATATTTTAGATTTTCTAAATGCGACGTAACTACGAGTTGTTGTAAGTAAGTGATGTTATCACCCGGGATTTGATATACTCTTTTCAGCAAATACGTTATTGAAAATGTAAAGTATATAATGTTTCTCACTTGGCGTCGACGTGTTTAGTTCGTATTTTCAGTGGAAAATCAACCCTTTATGGATTATTTAATGTTAGATCACAATGCCTGTTAGTACTGACTCAGTGTATACGATTAATTAAACACATGTTGCTTTTTTATCGATAGCGCGTAGAGAATTGAGGGTTCATACCTTCCTCGATAGTATTGGTGAATTTGATTCATTTATTCATTCTGTATGAATCAGATGATTCTTTCGTTGGCATTGGTTTCCCCGATATCTTTCTAGTTAGAATTATATCTAGAAATACATAGGGTGCTTACAGGAGGGGCCACGTGAAGGTTGTCAACATCCTAAGTGGAATGAACTGGATTCGCACTTGGCACACCCAGGTTGTCAGTCCGTGCCGTCGACCACTTAGCCACTATGACCTCCCATTAGTGTATAAATTATTATAATAGATTTGCTTGAATTTAACTCGTCATCGTCGATTTCATAGTCCAAGACAGTATCCATTAGAGCAGCCACTGATATCTAAGTATGCAAGCGTTCAATCTCTCTATTTATATGGCTGTCACCACCTACCTACGTTACTTTGTATGATTTCTAACTTCGTGAAATTTACAGGGAAATGTTATTTCAAATGTAGCAATTCAAGAGAAGAAACGACTGGTAAAAATACATGAAAAATAAAAGCAGGTTGAGTCTGTCCTTTTTACGGCATATCAAACTTCCTGTTTTCATTGGTCCTCCGATTTATGAAATCTGAGGACCTATGTTTTGAGGCATTTCCGTCCGTCCGTCCGTCCGGATTTTTCTCCGCAACCATCCATTGAATTTCTCTGAAATTTTGCATGAAGTTGTAACTTTGGTCAGGTTACAAAGTGACATTCTCCGATTTTTTTTTAAAAATCTGGTTAGCCCCACAGGGGGTCAAAAGGACCCGAAGTGGCCAAAAATGACATTTTTTGCTCCATAACTTTTCATCCATCTATTCAATTTCTCTTAAACTTGGCCAAAATATGGAGGCAATTGTTCCTAATAGAAAATAAGTATCGCTGACCTTGGTAAAAATCTGGTTCGCGCCCCCAGGGGGTCAAAAGCCCCCTAAAATGGCAAAAAATGACCCTTTCCTCCCATAACGTTTGATCCATCCATTCAATTTTTCTGACACTTGGCCAAAATGTAGAGCCAATTGTTCTGGATATAAAATGAGCATCCTTGACCTCAGAAAAATTCTGGTTCGCGCCCCCAGGGGGTCAAAAATGCCCCAAATTGCCCAAATGTATTGCATTTTACACTCGCCACATCGAGTCACATACAGAGGGGGACTACGCATTCGCGGCTTGTTTAATATAGAAACACAATATTCGTACATTGTTTACGATTAGTTGAACACAAGTCACTATTTTAGCCATAATTGGCAAGAAGGTGCGTTTATGTTTTTCTTACAGTTATTGAAGGGTTGTGTTCTATACGTAACAGAGCGGCGTTGTCATCAATACGGTACATATGTTAAAAGGATTCCATTACATCTACGTATATAACACCCATAAAAATAATAAACAACTATTATTGCTGTATATTAATGTAATCTATTAAAATGATGTACCTTTTAGCTTTTTTAAACTTTAAATAACATTACGATGTGACTAATAGAACACAATATATCTGATATGATTAGAACTCTGCTCGACAGATTTCATAGTTGAAGATGGTGTCCATAAGGACAATCGCACATAAAGTGGCTGCGGTGAAATGGATACCGACGAAGACTGACGATCTGAAGTGCTAAGTTCGAATCCATTCGGTTCCATAGTACAACTTTCGATTATAGATGTCGGCAACCATCACGTTGTCCCTCCTGTAAGTACTAGATTTTAGACAGAATCGGTAAAACCAATGCCAATAACAGGATCAAGCCTGTTAATAACGACGCCCCATGCTGATTTATAGGAATTTGCGTAATATACTTTTTTATCTGTGTGACAAAAAAGAAAATAAAGCGAAATAAAATGAGAAATATAAGAGAATCTAGAATAAAACCTTCAAGATAGAAACCATTAAATCATTTATTTTCAAATGGATATATAATAAAGACAATGTGCAATGAAAACACCATATGTACGTATCCATTAAGCGAATAACGCATCCCTCAATATAAAAATAGGTAAAAAGTGAGTAATTAGTAAAAAGGATATAAATTAAAAATAAAATAAAAATACGAAATCGAAAATAAAACTCTAAGATGAAAGACTAAGTCATTTATTTTCAAATAAAAGATAAGAAAAAGAACAGAAAAAGAAATTGTTGCAGAAAAAATAAATTTGAATTAAAAAATAAAATAAATGATGAAAAAATGAAGATGAAAGACAAAGTCGTTTATTTTAAAATAAAATAAAATAAACGCAGTTAAAACAAAATAGGAAGATTTTTTTCACGCTGTTCATTTTTTGTTTAGGTTCTGTCTTCCGTAGCCGGAAGCAACGCGCAGATTTTAAGTTCACTTCCGCTCTACAAACAAGGGCAGCGCGAACCGAAAGGCCAAGACGCCCCGAAGGTCTTTTGCTGGTTGGTGAGCGTTATTTGACGTGGTTGAACGTTAATTCTGACACAGAATTCGCTTCAGCTTTAGGGGATAAACATGGGGAAAAATAAATGTGGTAAGGAGATTCTATTCTCGTTTAGGAATACAGAGTGGGGCGGGAGGCGTGCACGAGTGCTGGCCAGGACCAAGCACGCACCCCCTTCATGTATCCCTCTCTTTCTGGCACGGTTGAAGGCCATTCCTGACACAAAATTCCTTTTATTTTTATTTCTATTTTTCTTCCTTTCACTCTCTCTCTCTCTCTCTCTCTCTCTCTCTTTCTTTATTAGCTGTCGGCTTTTGGTCCCGGAGATGAAGATTCGCCCAAGTAGAGAAGCAAAATAGGATGAGCAGTAAAGATGCTGGTCAAAATCTATTCCCTCTCCTCTTCTGTAAATGTAGGCAACCGAAGAGTCAGGTATCTCAAAAGATTTACAGCTTTCCTCGGGCCACAATAGAGATTCAATTGTAAAAGTATGACGATTTTTTTTAGTTCTTTAAATTCTATGAAATATTCAAAGTATGCTGCTACTAAATAAGGAGTTTCTAAACTATGGACCGCGAACCAAATCCGGCCCGCCAAATGCATTGTCTGAATTATCATTTCACATTTTGATGCTTCTATTATTTTCATTTGAAGGAATTCATATGGGATTAAAACCCCATGTAGAATACCTTTCTCAATTCTTTTATGTGTCAATGAGTCACCACTTATCAAGGCCCATCTCATCTCAAGGATAAGGATCAATGAGTTTGTCAGGTGGACTGTTAGACAAAACCGTTATTATTGGTGACGATCGTTGAAACTGGAACAAATTTGATTATTTAAAAGGACGGCTCAACAAAAACTTGTTAAACTTGGAAAGCGACCATGTTGTAGTTAGCTGGGGAGTAGCTCCGTGATATTGTGTTTCACAGACAGGTAGTACTTGGAATAAAATTGTACTCCTTGAAGTTCCATTTAGTTTTACATACACAAAGGAAGACAGGAAAATTATTTACAGTGGTTGTAGCTAGACGAGTTTTTGCTGTGAATGCTTTACAAGATTAGAGCTTAGTCGACCACCTATAATAAAATAACGACAGAGCAGAGAAAGACCAGCGACGTATCTTTTGTGAGAAAGAAGATAAAAGTAAGAGAAGAAGACATCAGATTTCGAAGTCGATTTTGTACTCTACCAAGGCAAGAAAAGAGTGCTCTGATCGGCACCTCCCCAGATGTGGCAACAGTACTCCATCTTAGGACGTAAATTGAGGAGGCAATACCTGCACAACATCTTATATATGTCCGTCCGTCAGTCACAATTTTTAAACGTAATAAATACATTGCGGAATTAATCTCATTAAGAGATGTTAACTATTTTTAGAAATTGAGAATATTGCATTAAATAATACATTGTATAAAATAAATCAAATGCCATGACCGGAAATCGAAACCGTAACCTTCATATCTTCAATATGAGGCTCTACCAACTGAGCTATTTTGGACTTTCTCATAAACAGAACTTAACACATTACATTAACAAAAAACTATAGTTTGTGTGTTACGTCATGTTTCAAAACATGAATTTAAACATAAGAGATAATTATAAATCAATAAATAAATGGGGAAGAGTCGAAAATTATTTTAATAGACTGAAGCAAAGTAGTAAACATATGCGACCGAATGAAGCTCATGGATTTCTAGCTTATTGAAAATATATTTACTATTCGGTTGAAAGATTCATGATATGAACATTTCTTTTTTTTAACTAATACCGAAACGCCTGTGAATCTGCATGGTACGAGTTTTTTGACCGGATTAATTCTGTTATTGGCATTGGTTTAACCGATTTTTTTCCTAGTATCAGTTACTAACAGGAGGGACCACGCGAAGGTTCCTAACACATCAAGTGAATGTGGGCTATGGAGCCGATTGTGTTCGAACTCGGTACACCCATGTCGTAAATCTGCGTCATTATCCACTTCACCACGGCCATCTTCTGTTTATTTGCTGTAAATATTTGTTTACATTTTGTGAAATTGAAAAGTTTTTTGTAGTTTTGCCATTTTTCTTCGAACGTCTTCTAATTTCAATATGAGAATCCAAATTGTCCAAAACGTTCGTTACATTATATAAAAATATAAAGTAAAGTTGTCTATTTTTTTATGGAAATCGCCCAAGACAAGGCATGTAAGCCAATTGATGTAAGGGGCTAAAAATACTACTTCAAGTCAAAAACTAGCCAACGATAAGTGTTAGATAGATAGATTTCGACCAAAAAAAAACAATTTTTCCCTTTTGTCAGAAACATCGCTCATGGAATGTAAGGACTAACGGACAAAATTAGAGATGTGAGAGTTACGAAGCTTCCGACAGTAAAACAAAGTTTCACTTTCTAGTCTCCTTCGATTATAGTCCAGGGCGACCTGAAGGTTCTATTTTTATTAGCTACTACACCGATATATAGGAGAGGGCGTCATTTCTTCCCGAGGTACACCACTAAACCTTGATCATTACCTTATAATGCTGAGTGTTTTGTAAGGGCGTATCAAGTACCATTTTTATTAAGTCTTTGGTATTTTCTAAAAAATACTCCGCTTACTCTTGATCCTTACTTTATGATGCGCAGTGAAAGAAGAAGCATTGTGGTTTCACCGCGTGTGTAATTTTAGAGAAAGAAACAGGATAAAAAAATGAAGGTTTTTTTTCGTGAACAATATTCGAAATGGCTTTTTAGTTTTCCTTTGAATTTGATGATTCTTTTGTTTATAAAACTCAGGCTTTGTCTACATAAATGCTTCGATGATGTAAGAAATTGATGAAACAGTTGTAATTTTTTGAGATTAAAATCATTTTTGCATTTTATAACGTCTTGTGTTGTTCAGTCGGAAAATATTTCAATATATATATATATATATATATATATATATATGTGGATTTAGACAAGCACAATCCACTGCAATCATCCTAACGGTCATCTCTGAACGCATGTATCATACACTCGACAAGGCACGCGACGCTAGGGCAATAGCGCTTGATATATCCAAGGCCTTTGACAAGGTATAGCATAAAGGGCTTCTCCTGAAAATACGCTCATACGGTATTACTGGACTAATACTTGATATAATTAGATCCTTCCTAACCAAAAGAAAGATCTAGGTTTTCCTCGCTGGCCGTTAATCTAAGCAGCATGACATAAATGCTGGTGTACCCCAGGGATCTATCCTTGGGCCTTTATTGTTCCTGATCTTCATAAACGATCTCCCTGATAACATTGAGTCTGAGATTGGTATATTTACTGATGACACCATGCTTTACTCTTGTCATGTGGGCAAAACGGGCGCGGTCATATCCGAGGCAATGGCTGAATCCTTAGAAAATGACCTCCAGGCTGTAGTGGATTAGGGTCATAAATGGTTGGTAACTTTAATGCCCCAAAGTAAAAGCTCCTTTCCTTCAATAACTACAAGGAACCTTTTCAACAACCGATTGTAATGGCAAATAACACCCTACCTGAGAGTTCATCATTCAAACTCCTCGGCCTAACCTTCACAGGTAACATCAATTGGAACAAATACATTGAAGACATTGCCAAGGCTGCAGCAAAGAAAGGGGTATACCTTTACCGTGTTAGTAGACTCCTCACACCTGACATTATCCTGTATCTCTACAAAGCCACCATCCGCCAATGCATGGAGTATTGTTGTCACATCTGGGCTGGTGCATCATCCACTAGTCTCTCCCTCCTATACAAGGTTGAAAATAGAGTCGCCAACTTAATAGGTCCCTCACTATCAACCAAGTTTCAGCCTATGTCCCATCACCACAATGTTGCATTCCTGTGCTTGTTTTAAAAATACTTCAATGGATTGTGCTTCGATGAACTGGCTACTCTGGCGCCCCCTTGACGTAAATTCACTAGACCAACTCGACAATAAGCTAAATCCCCTCCATTCACTGTGGAGGTCCCCAGATGCCGGAGAGCCTTCTACTCCAATAGCTTCTTTCCCTGTGCTGCTGGCCTCTGGAACACCTTCCCGGCTCCCTGTTTCCCCGACAGTACCGACATACAGAGGTTTAAAACTAATGTAAACAGACAGCTAGCTACACTGCTCCCAACTTGGGGTGACACCCAAAACCTACACCCTAATTCTCAGTAACCCCTTACGTCTACTGTTGCGGCCTGCCTTGTTTGCAGTGAAATATTTCAATATATATATATATATATATATATATATATATATATATATATATATATATATATATATATATATATGAAAGAGAGAAAGTGGGGAAGAAATATAAAATGGAGAAAGGAGAAAAAAAACAAAATATAAAAGGCAATGTTACACCAAAAAGCTTTTTGTAAAAAACTGAAACGAAATATTTGCTTTTCTATGTAATTTTGTCTTTTATCATTCGTTTCTTTATCATTTTTCTATTTTATTATGCATACATATATCGAATTCATATCCTTATATTGTACACCTTTACACAAACACACATATTTCGTTTTATATATATATATATATATATATATATATATATATATATATATAATTAAAGAGAATGAAAGAGGGATATAGATAGAGAGAGAGGGTAAGAGAGAGGGGCGAGAGAGAGAAAAGGAGT
This sequence comes from Sepiola atlantica, assembly GCA_963556195.1. Lineage (NCBI taxonomy): Eukaryota > Metazoa > Mollusca > Cephalopoda > Sepiida > Sepiolidae > Sepiola > Sepiola atlantica. The sequence continues at coordinate 123,548,635 of OY744519.1, read as the reverse complement.
AATGATAATAGAAACTAGAGAGAGAAAGTGGGATTAAAAAGAGACTACAGAGAGAAGTAGATAACAATAGAGATAAGTATAGACAGAGATCAGGAGATAGAGAGAGAAGTAGAAAGATGTAGTTATGATATATATATATATATATATATATATATATATATATATATACATATATATATACATATATACATGTGTGTATGTATATATATATATATATATATATATATATATATATATATATAACGATAGAGAATAAACGCGGGAGATAGGTAGACCGGTAGATAGATAGAGAGAGAAAGGGGGAGAGAGAGAGAGAGAGAGAAAAGGAGTGATGGGGATAGAAACTAGACAGAGAATATGGAATTGGAAAGAGACTACAGAGAAAAGAAGATAGCAATAGAGATAAGCATAAACAGATATGAGAGAGAGAGAATTAGAAAGATGTAGTTATGAGATATGGTAGAGGGTAAAAGTAGAGAGATAACAGAGTGGCATTAGAAATTGGCGAGTGGGAATTGGGCAGACAAACTTTCTTTGATAAAAAGATAGTGATAAGAAATAACGGACCTAAAATAAATATGCCGATACGCAACCGCGATTCTTATAGTACGGAGGATTATTAAGCCCTGTCCGCGCACCAACAATACAGAGCTTTATAACCTTGGCAGATCCTTTTCTTGACAACGTGCTGGGACCTTTTACATCTCCCTAAGTCTTTATGTGACAATCTCTTACTGCAGTTATAGTTGACATGTCGGATAATATGAGGAATTATTATCGGAAAGGCTTTCTAAGGGACTTATTTGTCCGTTTGGAACCCACGTGAGAAATGTTGCTGTCCTTGGAAGGATATATCGGAGAGAGCGAGAGAGAGAGAGGGAAAGGGGAGAGAGAGAGAAAGAAGTTTCTGAGTATTCAGCGAGACTAGCATTCCGAAAATCAGTTAGGCAACCGGAAACATTACGTTAAGAAAAATCCACCCGGGTTATACTTGTGTTAGGTAATGTGTGTATCAACGGGAGCGCTCAGATTCTGCAATCTTGTGCCAGACTGGTGCAGGTGAAAACGAAAGAAAAAAAAACAATATCAAATTGATCAAAAGAATATGATACGAACATAAAAATCGCAGTGTTCATACGGGACATAGCAAACGATCATCAAGTTATCGCAGTGGGGAGCATGCATCGAAGAAAAAAAAACAGGATGAAGTTAGACTCGCTCTCTTTTATTTTTCAACCACAAGGCAGATCAGCCTTCGAAATTCGAGATATTTCCATTCATCTGAGTCGGAATACAGACCAACGAAGATAGATTACTGTTTATTTTCCTCATACTGACTGCGTGTGATTTTTTCCTCTTACTTTTGGGGTGTCCCAACGTTTTTACTTAATCCAACATATTATTACATTAAATTTAGATGCACCGCACCCAATTTCATTTTATCTTTTAGTTTTTCAAAGTATGGTAATGTGTACATATTTGACAGTTATAATTACAGTAATTATATATATATATATATATATATATATATATATATATATATATATATATATATATATATATATATATGAATTCAAAATGGCGTATTAGTAGGTTCCCCCACGTGTGAGATTTTGCTCTCTTTTTATTTGTTTTCAGTTTGTTTTCACCCAAAAATGAACTACTGTATAGTGTAGGTTTTTTCAAGACACTTTAATCCAAGAACTTTTTACTCTTTGTGAATTTTTTCTGATGATTTTGTAGTGTTGCAGAGACGATATTGACATAAAAATGTTGTTTGGCACAAGACAAATGAAACGGACCGTAAAAAATATATCTCACAGAAATATTATGTTTTTTGAAAATGTGAAAAAATAAAAATAATAAAATAAAATCATGGTTATTGGAATATAATATGAACTGACTTATATTTTCTCTGTTATCAATAATTGACAATCATTGAGCTGAATCTTTTAAGGAGACTACAAAGTAAAAGGAACTGATAGTATATGCTAATACATATATTATCATTAATAATTATATATATATATATATATATATATATATATATATATATATATATATATATATATATATATATATATACTAGCAGGATCCGTGTCCCGGCGTTGCCCGGGGAAATATAACAGCCTGATTTTAATTTTTAAGTTAAATAAATAGATTCAGAAAATAAATCATTTGACTGGAAGTAATTTAGGTAATTAAAATAGGATTTAACACGGAGCTGTGCCCTAGCGTTCTTGTGTTTGTTCATACAGATGTCTCCTTTATAGTGGTAAAAGTTATTCGTACAAAGCTCTTGAACATCCTACATAAAACTGCCCATGGCTAAAGCAAGGTGAAGTCAAGTTTAGACCAACCACTTCCAATGATTGTCCTTGGGACTTGTTAAGTGTCATGGCAAAACACAATTTAACTGAGAACTGAAGCGTTTTACATTTTATTGCAGAATCCGACGTAATAATGGGTATTCTGGGAAGGAATGTCAGTTTGCCCCTTGCCACACCAGTTAGTATTACAGCTTCTATCACATGAGGTTGCATGCGTTTAACACACAGTCTCGTTCCATTACATAGCGTTGGAGCATCAAGATTCCGGAGTAACATAATTGGGCATCCAGCTTTCAGCTGTGTGTTGGCATACCAGGCAATTCTAATGAATTTAAAATTCTGTAGGGTATTGTACAGCCTGGTCGTTATCGAGAGTAGAATCCACAGAAGTGAAAGTTTGTTCATCACCTGGAATTTCATCAAGCAGTTGTGGATTGATGACATGCACCATGTCATTTTTAGGAGTTAGAATTGCTCTCTCCGTTAGCCATTCAGGATGCACATAGTTTTCGGCTATATTTGGAGAAACTTTGCTACTAAGTTCTGTGAGTGATGAAACAATTGAGCCAATACCTGGAGTAATAACAATCTTGCCATTGTTGGTTGTTGCAAGCTTGCATCACCTATTCTTAGGAGGAGGGAGGCAAACTCACCAGTTATTTGGTCACTATTGAGATGTACACGTATGTTTGTAAATAACGTTACAGTCTTAATGTACTTCCACAAATATGACAATTTAATGCAAGCATTAAGCTCATCAGCGGGACTTTCACGTGGAACAATAGGAAGCGTTTGTCGGAAGTCACCTGATAATAAAAGTGTTATGCCACCCATAACAACATCACGTCTCTTGAGATCACGCAATGTTTTATCTAGAGCCTCGAACGTTTGTTTATGTGTCATTGTACATTCATCCCATACGATCAAGGAACTATTCTGTAAAACTTTGGCTGAATCTGATCATCTTTCTATTTGACAAATTGGATCAGCATCTTTTGTTAGATAATGGCAACTTTAATGTGGAGTGAGCTGTCCTACCACCGGGAAGAAGAGTGGCTGCAATGCCAGATAATGTGACTGCCACAGCTATTTTGCCTTCTGACCTAACTTTAGCAAGAACTAATTTGGTAACAAATGTCTTTCCTGTACCTCCGGGTGCATCAAGGAATATAAGGTCACCTTGCTGATCTTCTACAGTATTAACTACAGTACGAAAAATATGAATTTTCTCATTATTTATTTGTGCGATACCATCTCGAACAATTGATGCTTGTTCATGAGGTTGATAACTAATTTTTCGCGCTCATGCAGTAATGACCGGATGTGTATTAGATCGATTAGGTGAGGTAAGACGCAATTTTGTCAGTGTTTTACCATTCATCTTATAAGTCATATCTTCGATATGAACTAAAGCCATATTGAAGATGTCGTCTAAAAATGTTATATCAACATCAGGCTGTTGATTGTGTTTCCTAAGAAGGAAATCTTCACTAAAAGCTTATTTGTGTGCATCCCAAAGTTGTTTTGGATGAGACACTGCACATGATGTCAACATGATGGCAAACAAATGTCTCAAATTGTCTGCAGATTCAGATATAGATGCTTCCTGTAATGTAGCATCCCAGTGGTTATCATCCTCAAGTAGTCCATGTGCACTACATGCATCGCTGAATGTAGTCATAACTTGATCATTGATCGTTTTAGGTCATTAAAGCTCTGTGAACCTCTAACATTGTGTAGAAGCAGTCTCAAACAGAAGCAGTCAAATTGATTTGGATGCACGGCGTATACCCTGCCCAAAACTTCTGTTCTTTTAACGCACGGATAGCCTGGAACTGGCTTACCCTGTAATCGTCGCTTGAAGACCTTAGTTTTAGTGTCCCAGGTATAATAAAGTGGAACTTCTGAGTACAAAAGTGTACGTGCAAAAAAATCTGTTTGACACAATTTGAAGAAAGCTGTTAGAGTGGTTGAAGGTGGATTTGCAACTCTATATGCTGCAGTACTTACTGCCACCAAGCACAATCAAGGATTTGGTTTACCCGACTCAAATTAAACAATAGCAAGCAATTAAAATTAAAGAGGATTGTCTGCATGTAATGTTCTAAGAAATATTTTGTTTTTACTTATTGTTATGCCCCCCCCCCCTTACATATGGTGGACCGTACATTTGCTCGCCAGAAGGTGAATCGTAACATAAAATGGGCAGCACTTTTCCCGGTCGCCATCGGCATTTGGCTCACGTGACTCAATCGCAGTCATGAAAATAAAATTAGAGAATAGTCTTCATTATTAAAAATAAGCATATAATCGTAATTTTATTGCCCCCCATCCGAATACAATTTGTAATGCTCTGCAGTCTACATTAATTATATTTGTGTGTTTCAGTGGTGCTCATTTTCCATTTTTCTTTTCAGCCAAAGAAAATGGAATTTATATGCAAATGGTATTAGGGGGGGATTTTAATGGGGCTCTGTAGGCCTTTTTAATTTTCCAAGGGCCTCTTATCACAGACAGAGCCGGTGTTTATAAAAAAATAAAAATAAAATTTCTGGTGAAATCAAAGTAAATTGCTTTCAGTATATATCGAAGAGGCTTCGTTTAACTATATTAATGTTCATATTAATATTATATTCCCCATCGGTGGGTTAGTGGTTACGACGTTACAGTTTTTGGCGTTCGATCCCATTCTACTAAAACGAAATTTGTTTTAATGTTAAACATTTGTCAACACGGTAGTAGGGGGGATTTAAAATTCTATCAGAATAGTCAATAGTGATCGTTTAAAACGAAAATTTATAATTTAAAATGAAAAAATCAGTCTGGCATTTCAGGTTGACTCGGTGGAATGAAGTTGTTTTAACTTTATGTAAATAAGGAAAACGTAAATAAAAACAATGAAAATGTTTTTTGTCATTGTATGAATTAAAACTTTCGCAAAGTAGGCAGCAGTGATTTTTAAAACGAAAATTTATAATTTTCATGAATAGTCATTGATTTATTAATTGTATGATTGAAAAGTTTCTCAAAATAGTCAACAGTGTTTTTTTTTATTGTATGAATTAAAATTCTATCAGAAGAGTCAATAGTGATCGTTTAAAACGAAAATTTATAAGTTAAAATTAAACAGTCAGTCTGTCACTTCCGGTTGACTCGGTGGAATGAATGGAACTCTTCAATTATTAAGTCCAAGTGACGTTTGAAATACAGAAGTATCCTTATTTATTACAATAATTTCTTTTGAATTTTTTTCTCATAGTTTATAAACGAATTAAAAAAAAAACAGTTCGGTTCAAATAGTGTAGAAGTCACATATTTGTTTGTTTTTAAAGTAAGTGATAGGTATAATTATATGGTATATATTGATTCTTGAGTTGTATATTTCGTAACATAAGGAGAACTTAATTTTTTTATCTTATATTTGAGAGTTGAATTTTTTTGTATTATGTAATCGGTGTTCGGTACGTAAAATAATGAAAAAAATTGAAAAATACGTCTAAACTGAAGCCTTTCCCCCCTCCGAAACATAAAAGTTATTTGTAATATTGTTTAGTATGTAATATAATATAATATGTTTGATGTGTATTCTTTGTGCAATATAAATTAAACTGTGGTTATATCTGTAATTGGCTGTAGTTCGTAATGTGCCACCATCAGTATTTCTCAACTTGTTACTAACGTTAACTGATCTGATTGAGGCTTGTGAAGAGAAAACTAATGGAAAAGCAAGTATTACATAGTAAATCGAATAATGAAGGGGAGCGTTCGGTGCAAATTATGTAGAAGGAAGTAATGGTGTACTTTATGTCAGAACTGTACTAATGTATTTATTATTATATGAAGGTGAATGAATCGTCGTGTTTGCGCTTGTCATTGTGTTCAGTTTAATGTAATCTCTTATTCGCTAATGTGAAAATGCTACGTATGAAGAATAAGGGAATGTCAATCTCTTAATCTGTAACCGTTTTTTTCTAAACATATTACGTTAGTATTGTAGCAGCAATGTTAAGAACTGAAGTACATGAATGTATAACGGAAATAGCAGAACAGGAACGGTGTATTACCTGAAGAAAAGTTAGATCGGTAAGAGGAATCGGTATAATTGTTTAAGGGTAGTGAATATCTGTAGTTGCTGGTTGAGGCTTAGAGTAGAAGCTTTAATCTTAATTGGCGGAAGTGACGTAGTCAGATGTAATGTTATATTTTCTGTGCAACCTATGCTACTGTGTGGTGAGGTGAAGGCATATTTAACGTAAATAATAAGGTGTAAATTGTGTGAAAGTATCCGTTGTGTAGTTGTTCCCGGTGTAGACTGGTAGCGTGGGAGGAGTAAAATGTTAGAGAAAAATGTTCCTGCTACTACCTGTATGGTGTCTGGTTTGGGGAGAGTGACTGATTGAGGAACGAAAGTAATAATTTGCCCGAGGTGGATGTAAGAGTCTAGAGTTTGCTAAGAACACGCTCGAGCGAATAAGCTTGATGTAGTGATTGTAGTAACCTATTGAGATCGAGTTTATTTTCCTATTCGACGCGAAGGTACAGTGGAAAAACGTCTCTACTTTATATATAAGATATATATATATATGTGTGTGTGTGTACAGTAGCACCAACAATCTGCCCTCTTTGGAAATCTGATCAATCTATCATTTAAATGTTTCTTGCAAATATGCACTATCTGAAATAAAAAATAACTTTAACCAATTAATTCCGGACAAAAATAACCATAAATCAAAGAATAAAACCATTATTTTGGCGAACACCTGCATATATACTAATATTTTACTACTACTAATAATAATAATAACAATAAACACTTATTAGTTAAACATTAATTAAAAGATCTACTACTACTATTACTATTACAACTATAACTACTATTACTTCTGCTACTACTTATAATAATATACAGTTATTGCTTAAAAACTATTGTGAAAAATTTCAACTACCGCCATTACTATTATTACTACTACTACTACTACTAATAATAATAATATTAATAACAATACACACGTATTGGTTCAAAAGTATAAGGAAAAATTACTACTACTATTACAACTACTACTAATACTAATACTTATAATAATACACAGCAATTAGCTACAAGTATTATTAAAAATTGCTACTACTGCTATTACTACTACTATTACTATTGCAACTATTACTACTACTACTACTACTACTACTACTACTAATAATAATAATAATAATAACAATGATAATAATAATACCTACTTATTAGTTAAAAACAATTAATGAAAGTTGCTACTACTACTATTACCGTTACTACTACTAATAATAATAATATACTATTATTATAAAAGTATTAAGATAAATTACTACTACTATTACTACTAATACTTATTCTACTACTGCTAATACTAATTTACACACTTATTGGTTAAAAAACATGGCCATCCCTACTACAGGCCAGGCAATCGTGCAACTGGGGTCTTTTACTGGGGGCCATGTGAATTTTCTTAAATATTCGATATAGAAGTTGCAAACAAAGATAAAATTCCTCTGTGAGATTAGTTTGATGTTTTTATGTGTTTTACATACCAAATAATAAGAACCACAATGAACTAATTGATAAATTTTACAATTATTGACAAATTCCTATAAATGAAGAGACAGGTAATTTTGAATAAACAAAGGCAAATGCATATTTCAATGAAGAATTTTATTCTAATGTTGGATTTTTTTTTAGAGAATTTGTACTTATGTCAAAAGATCATTACTTGTATATTGTGGGTAAAAATGGATCCGCACCAGTTGATGATATCAAACAGAGAAACAGTTTGTTCAAATGTGATATGTGCCACACGAAAAGATTGTCTTACAGAGGAGGAAATATTCAATGATACTGCTTTTTATTATGATGAGTATGGAAGTGTTTTGAAAGAAATAGATCGTGATGATTTAAAAGTTCCACTGGATACCACTGTTCAGTGGGTGTTTTTCTGTTTCATAATGTTCAATGCTGTCAAATCAAAGGTTTGCAGAAATTCTTCAACAAAAATGTTCATGTTCTGTCTGAAATGTATCATTTCAATACGAAGAGAGTGCATGGAATTATATTATCAAATATATTTTTCAAGAATTATTGTTTGTTTCAGTCTTCCAAGTCAAGTAAAGAACCAGCACTAAAGGTTTTGAAATTACCTTGAAATTTTAGCAGTCTGATCAATTATAAATAATTATTGATATGTAAGAACAAAGAAACTAATTATTTCTGCAAGAGCCTGGTGTAAAATACATGTTGAAGTCAAAATAGTTTACTTATTGAATTAATCTGTTTGTTCATGTTGCAGTATGGTATAAATATGGATTTTGAAGCTTTTATTTCTAAATTTTCATCAGTAAAAATATTTGTTGATCAGTGAAAAATAATTGATCATTAGAAACAAAGGACTCGTTGATTCTGTGATATGGTGCGAATATATATATCAAAGCTTTTTTTCTAATTTATTGTAAAAGGTAAACTCACTTTCTTTTTAAATACAGGAGTTTGCTGTTTGTTCTTTATAATCAGTTAGAAAAGGTAATTGATCATTAGAAACACAGGACTCACTGTTTCTGCAATACCACTGTGTACAAACTTTTTGAAGAATAACATGATTTTTTTAATTTTTGAGTTTTTCTTTTATAGTGGTGCATGGGGATTCGGGGAGTGCTTTTTCTCTTTTCTATACCGCAAAAAGAAAGAATACTCTTTGGGGTGGATTCTTGATGATAACAAGTCATTAAAATAAGAAGTTTTAATTACTACTTTCAGATTTTGAGGTGAAGAACTTTCCTTAGAATTTTTTGTAAGTAGTGTCCTCCTTGTTTTGCCACAACATTCTGGTTATTGTAACTCATTGCTGTGAACCCTGTCCATTTTATAGGATGACCTATAGATTTTTAATTAAACCTTCTATTTAATCTATGGACATTGTATTATAACATTTCATCTTCCATTTCAGTGAATCTGTTTATTTTTTCTAATTCCATCTTCCATTTCAGAGAATTTGTTTGCTTAAATTAATCGACTACAAGGCCACACTAGAGATTTGGATGCTGAAATTTTAGTTTGAACTTTAATTTTGAATTATTTTATGATGTGAAATGAAGACTATAGCCAAAATGTTGTGTTGAAAACAATCAAAATGAGGACAGTTTAAGTTTTTGGTTAGTAACACACATATCACATTTGAACAAACTGTTTGCCTTTGTTTATTCAAAATTACCTGTCTCTTCATTTATAGGAATTTGTCAATAATTGTAAAATTTATCAATTAGTTCATTGTGGTTCTTATTATTTGGTATGTAAAACACATAAAAACATCAAACTAATCTCACAGAGGAAGTTTATCTTTGTTTGCAACTTCTATATCGAATATTTAAGAAAATTCACATGGCCCCCAGTAAAAGACCCCAGTTGCACGATTGCCTGGCCTGTAGTAGGGATGGTCATGGTTAAAAACTATTAGGAAAATGTACCACAAAATTTAGCATGCAGTTATAAAATGCGTGTTATAGATGGATAACAATTAGAATACTACGATTACTACTAATACTATAACTATCATTACTAATATAATAATAATAATAATAATAATAATAATAATAATAATAATAATAATAATAACAACAACAATAATAACAATAATAATAATAACGTTTTATGGTATAACGTTCTATTAAATAAAGCTTCAAAGATCCTACACATGAGCTTGACTAAAAGCCGCCATTTGGGTGGCTTTTTACCTACTAAACATTAAATAAAATAGCGAATTTGTATCGGGTGTCATTCACTCCGATTTCAGGTCAAGAGGCGCAACTAGTAAGAGGAGAGGTCTTAATCCAATTTGAGAAACTAGTGTACAAATCATAAAAATCTCCATGAAAAACGTATTAAAGTCCCGTTTCACCATTTGGCCGTACGACGGGAAACTTCACATTTAACAGAGTGACAAGAATGAGAGTCGTAAAAACGTTTCGATTCGCGATTAAAGATCATAAAACCAAGACTGGACAATAAAAAGTCAATGATTGAATTATGTCCCCTTTAGTGGGGTTTGAATGCGAGGCTAATTCAAGAGAGTCTCCAGAAATGCAAGGAATACACATGGAAAGTCTGCAGAGGCGCCCTTGCGTTGTTTACGAAGATGGCGGAAGTCAATAAAGGGCCCAAGTTGTTAAGATCCGTCTCTGGCTCTCTTCACATCTCTCTATATATCATAATATAAGAGACGTGTGTCTGTCAGTTTGTTTGTTTTTCTCTTGTTTTTATTTTAGTTCAGTAAGTTCTCAGAAATCAAGGGGCCCCTTCCTGGGACTAACACTTCATCTGTTCATGAGATACATAGATATCCGAGTGTTCAACTAAAGTTCTCCTTTACCTCTAAACGTTGAGTTAGTAACGAGTGAAGAACATTAATTTTACTCTCCCGAATTCACCGTTTCACTATGTTATAGTATATCTTTCTTTTGGTCTCTTGGTCTTACCAGATTCCAGGTAAAGAATTCATCTGGTCTGGTGGATTATTCAGCTAAGTGATGTTACTTGAGGTAACACCGCTAGGAGAAGGTGCGCCATTCCTTGTATGAGCCAGTGTATAGCCGTGTTGAGATGTTATTTGAATATTTGGTCAGAGTTTACTTGTAGGGTTAAGTATCCTCATGCCAGGTAGTCCTGAAAAACGCTTGTACAGAGACTGAAGCCACTCGAGGATTGTGTCAATAGGTAATTCAAACTATTTGTGAATGTGTCTGCTTGTGTGTCCGTAGATGCTCATAATTCAAGCGAAAATTATTAAATTTGAATTTAATCATTCTAACCGAACGTTAAATTCGCACGTTATGTTCTCATCGTCACAATACCCATAGTTTTTTTTAATTCTTGTTATCCGGGACTTTATAATACGCCAATCAATGTATGTATACATAGATAAGGGTGATCATTACTATGACCAACATGAATTATTTTAAAGGAAATAAAGTTGGGAAATTAGTTTTAAACAATTTATTTTGTTTTACTTATTAATTTATGGCCTATTTGTGTTAAAATGTAATATTTAATATTAAACAGAAGTTTAAACCAACCGTAAATAGTGACTGATATAATAATCCGCGTTCAGTCATTACAGGAAATAAGTACATAACCGGATTATTTTACTCACAGTCTCTATTTACGCCACATTAAATTGGTTTATACTATGGCCATCCCTACTACAGGCCAGACAATCATGCTACTGGGCTCTTTTATTGGGGGCCATGTGAATTTCCATAAATATTCGATATAGAAGTTGCAAACAAAGGGAAAACTCTCATGTGAGATTAGTTTGATGTGTATATGTGTTTTACATACCAAATAATAAGAACCACAATGAGCTAATTAATAATTTGAATGTATGAATTCCTATTAATGAAGAGACAGGTAACTTTGAATAAACAAAGGCAAATGCATATTTCAATGAGTGATTATTATTTCAATGTGGGATTTTTTTAGAGAATTTGTACTTGTGTCAAAAGATCATAACTTGTATATTGTGGTTAAAAAAAGGATCGGCATCAGTTTACGATATCATGCAGAAAAACATAGTTTGTTCAAATGAGATATGTGTTTTACTAACCGAAAATGTAAACTGTCCTCATTTTGATTGTTACCAATACAACATTTTGGCTATAGTCTTCAGTTCATATCATAAATTAATCCAAATACAAAGTTCAAACTAAAATTACAGCATCCAAATCTCTAGTGTGGTCTTGTAGTCGATATATCTAAGCACACATATGTACATAATCGAAAAGCAAATATATACCATTTTTAGTAAACCAAGGCTTATTTTCAACAGTATCCAATTTCTTGAATAAAGCTTGATTGGTCTGATTTTTCTCACAAATATGTGCAATTGCATGACGTTTAGAATGATTGACTAAATAAAGCACATTTATATCATTCTGAAACAAAAATTGACACAACACTTTTTGACCATTTTGAAAAATATTTTACAAATTGTTTTAAACTAAAAGAAAAAGTAAAAATGACATTTCGTGAATTAACAGAGTTGTGTACATGTAAATAACACGTTTAAAAATGTATAGTATATAGTCTAAGAATATTTAAAAAATTTGAAATTCAGAATGTACGATGTATTAAGAAATTCCCAAAGACAATACTTTTATGAAACTTAAAAGAAAGTAAAAGTGATATTTTAGCAATGAACAGAACTGTCTATATGTAAATAAACGGTTAAAACATGTATAATATACTTTCTAAGAATATATACAAGATTTGGAATTAAGAATGTACGATTTATTAACAAATTCTTAAAGACAATACTTTTTTTAAACTTAGAAAAAAGTAAACAGAGCTGTTTACATGTAAATAAAACAAAATTAAATTCTGACTTTTAATAGTATACTCACGAACTTATAATCCAAATGTAAATAATGATAAAATAACAGAACCTCAGCTGAAATAAATTTGATGAGTTAAAATTTAGTTTCGGAATGAAAGTTGCGTTGACCAGTGACAACGAAGTGCTACAAGCTAAAAGTTTATTTGGTGACTGACTGCCCCCCAGTTCAAGCAGTCAGACGTGCGTTCACCCGGCCTGTTATTGGTATGACCATGATTTATACGTTTTTTTTAAATATTACATTTAAACGCAAATAGGTCACAAATGAATAGGTAAAGCAAAATAAATTGTTGTTGACTAATTTCTCATCTGTATTTTTTTTAAAATAATTTATATCGGTAATCGTAATGATTATCATATATGGTTCTTAAATTATCAGGTTGGAAAGAAAGTAATATCGTTTTTGTCCAACACATTTATTTCACCTAAAACATTTACATTAGAGAATTTTTAATATTTACAATAACTTCCCTCATTTTCGATGACTTTTGTCTAACGATCAACTAGCTTCTTGATGCCTTCTTTACAAAAAATCTCTGATTTTTTAGAGAAAAACAAATTCATGTCATTTTTTAGTGTGTCGTCATTTTCATAAATTTTATTGTTTCCGTGATGCTGCAACGACCAGAAAAGATGTAGTCGGATGAAGCAATGAATAAGGCGGATGAGGCTAAACTTTCCAATTGAAACTCATTACCTTTTCCTGGGTGAGTTTTGCTGTGTGAGGTTTCGCGTTATCATGCTGAAGCACTGCACACTTCCTATTGAGTAATGCTGGCCATTTTACTTGATATATCAATTCTTAGATCATCCAGCTGCGAACAATATTTTACTGCTGTGATTGCTTGATTAGGCTCTAGTAACTCATAATGAATCAGTCCTCTCATGTTCCACTATAAAGAGAGAATAACCTGCTATGGGTGTAGTCCTTGTTTTGGAACAGTCTGTGGACTTCGGTTTCGATCTAACCATTGTCTTTTGCGTTGCGTATTCTTGTAAAAAAAACATTTAAATTTCCAGTCAGAATCCATTGCAAAAATAGTTCTCGATGATTCCTGGAAAGCAAAGATTTCGTTGAGCGTCGGTCAAATCGTGGCGAAACCAGAGTCCAAGTTTTGAAACTTTTCCTAACTCGTCAAGGCATGAAATAATTGTGGTATGGGTTGTATTGAATTGTTGAGCTAATTCTCTGCTGGTTAACTTTGTATTGGCCTCCACAGCGTTTTAAATGGCGTCTTTATAAACTGATTTTGGCCTTTCTGAACGTCGCCGATCTGACAGGTTAAAATCTGCAGAAGAAAATTTTGCAAACCCGCGTTGACATTTTCGATCATTCAGAACATTCATCCCATGGACAGTTCCAATATTCTTTGTAGCTTCTGCAGCTGAGTTTCCTTTTTTTAATTCATCGAGCATGCAATGTCTCAGATGCTCCTCACTAATATCCATATTGTTTTACGGCTGAGAACGTTAAACTTAATATTTTCCAACTAATTACTATATCTAAAAAGCAAAGCAAGATATTAAGACACCAATTCCCCAAAAAGTCTAGAACTGTGTGCAACTTAGGAGGTTGTAAAGTGATGAAGTAAAAAATACGACATTACTTCCTTTCCAACCTGATACATTTTCAAATTCAAGTAAGCCTTGAAAAAAATATACATTGTTATTCATAAACTTTGAATTAATTTAAATTGTATTTATTTATTTTATTTTATTAATACAATCTATTTTAATATTTACACACACAAAAAATAATGATGATGATGATGATGATGATGATGATGATGATGATGATGATGCTGCTGCTGCTGCTGCTGCTGCTGCTGCTGCTGCTGCTGCTGCGGCGGCGCTAAGGCAATTTCACGTTCTTACGTACTCATCACCCTCCATCCATTGTTTTAAAGATGGGATCGATCGATCGCCAAAGACGCAATACAGATAAAGTATTTTTTTGAAATTTCATCTGATTACGCTGTAGTGTCGAACGGGGAACTCTAACCAAAATAGATTTGTTTAGCATTCTGGATAGGATCAAAGTGTAGTACCTGTTCGGTCCAAATGTTGGTGTAATAATATTGTGAGGTCTTCGTTCGCACCTGACGTCTATAGAATTGAAATATGTCACAAACTGAGATAAGCATGCAACAGTTTTAACAAAAATTATTGATGGACAGACGTCCGATCTATTCTGGGCCCAACCTTTATCCTGATATTCACCAATGATCCCCTAAATTGCATTTTAAGATCATTCGTTGACATCTATATAGACGACACAACATTCTATGGTAGCCATTCAAAGAGCATTAACGATCCAGATCTTTCTGATTCTCTCGCCTCCGACCTGGAGAACGTTGTGCAATGAAAGAACAGTGGCCGGTTACTTTTATCACATCTAAAACGAAGCTTCTCTCTTTCAATCACCAACGAAGTGGAAAACTTTCATCAGATCTGTTGGAAAGATCGCTGGAAAAATGGTCGGATCATTCTATCGCTCTAGAAAGTATCTAATTCTTAACGAACCCCCTACCTGTATGATAGCCAAATATATCCGAAGATAGAGTACTGTTGCCACATCTGGGAAGATACCACTCAGAGCATTCTCTTCTGCTTGATAGAATACAAAATCAGCTTCGAAATCTATTGAGGGATGTCCTCTTCTCGTCCTTACATCCCCTTTCTCACAGAAGATATTCTGTTAGTCTCTCTCTGTTCTATAATTATTTTCATGATAGGTCCTCGGCTTAGCTCCAATCTCTGGTCCCCTCTGTAAAACATTCACAGCATATACTCGTCTAGCTACAACCACTGTAAGGAATTTTCCTTTCTTCCTCCGTGTACCGGAAGCTAAGCGGAGCTTCCATGAGCAGAGTTATTTTCCAAGAACTGTCTGTTTGTGGAATTCTATACCACGGGGCTGATTCAAAACCGACAAAAGCATGGTCGTTTTCAATTCCAATGTTAACAAGTTCTTGTTGAATAATCAAATTCTGTCCAGATCAACTCCATTGCCTGCAATCCTCATGATGTATGTCTCACCATCCACCTGACACAAACCATTAACTCTCGTCTTCGAGTGGCTTTTAAGCCTTGATAAGTTGTGATTCGTTTGTTAAAACACAGTCATACAATAATATCGTGAGTTCTTCGTTCGCACCGGAGTCCATAGAATGGAAATATTGGTAAGCACGGTAGCTATATATACAGACGAAGTATATAACTGTAGAATTTCCACGGGGCCCGCTAGTATTTATTAATGGTTGTTGTTCCTAAAGATTGAACACGTAAGCTAAAAAAAAACAAAAAAACAATCGATATAAATAAAGTCAAGATTTATCAATTTACATGAAACTACAGCCCCCCCCCCACACACACACACATATAAATATCGAACTTTTTTCGGGTTTGATCTGACAATTGGACGCTTAATGGATCGTAAAAACACAATACAATAATTATAGAGTGAGTTGAAGTGAAGCAAATTTATGTATTCTGTAATTTAATAAAACTAGCAAAATATGCGACTGTTACATTAGACCTTTCCCTTAGGGGGGGGCTTAATCTTTCACAAGTCACAACCAAATCAAATATGTGTTCGGTCAAAATAATACGTCGTGTCTCGCAGGTTCAACCACAGCAATCCTCCGTAACTGAAACAATCATTTCACGATTGTCTCTACGGGTGAATTCTCGCTGGAATTAAAGGCGGACACAAAAACACAAAGAAAAGAGTTCGTAAAAAGAATCTTTCATTGGGCTATTGTCATTGCCTTCTCTTCTGACAGCGGCGTGGTGGATGCGTTCAGCTTCAGATCTCTGGAGCTGTTAACCCTTTAACTTATCGCTGATGTTAAGACATCCTCTACTCGTGGTGTTCGTTTCACAAACTTCCTACGCCTTTTAGCATTCCCATCTTTGAGTCATGTGACGTTGCGTCCGCTTCTGGCTAAAAGGTTGAGGTGACATTTGAAATCATTGGATACATACTAGCCACGTATCAATTACTACTTAACACGACTAGATAGGAATATATAAGGATATTATATTTTTTTGTATATACTAG
Organism: Sepiola atlantica; assembly: GCA_963556195.1. NCBI lineage: Eukaryota > Metazoa > Mollusca > Cephalopoda > Sepiida > Sepiolidae > Sepiola > Sepiola atlantica. The sequence goes on along the minus strand of OY744519.1, from coordinate 123,531,836 downwards.
CAAATATATGCTTCCTTCGGTCGCATATTATTTCTCGGCTAGAAGGATTGTATAACTGTGAAATAACTACATACAATACGTAGTAAAAGCAAAACAAATTGCTTTGGACTATTAAAATAATTTCCAACGCTATAGATAGTGTTTACCTAATCATTTATTTATTTTTTATCAGCGCTTATGTTAGAATTCATATTTTGAAACACATAAAGCGCTGTAACAATTAGGCCACGAGACATTACCACATTCAAGAAGGGAATTTAAGTTATATTTATGCGATATATATATATATATATATATATATATATATATATATATATATATATATGTTGGGGTCCCCCCTCCCCTCTCATGTCCCATGTCACCGTTATAGACAAAGCCCCAACTCTGTCCCCTCCCCCTCCAATGTATTTTCAATTCTCAATCTCCCGATGAGGTAAATTTAAAACGTATGCCATTCGGATTCCATCGTTAGCCTGATGAGTTGGACGCTATTTGCTAGCGCCAATGAAACAGAACTTGTTTTGTCGCAACTAATGGAATAAAATAAAAAAATATATATTTTGCTCTAAATTTTCATTGAGCACTCTAATAAACCCGGTTTCAACTTCCTTCGGATTCATACCCCCTGGATATTTGTAACAAGTTAATTATATATATATATATATATATATATATATATATATATATATATATATATATATATATATATATATATATATATATATATATATATATATATATGAGAAAGGAAGGATGAGAGTAATCCGACGTAATGAGAAATGAAAAAGGAAAAAACCAAGAGATGTTTTTTTATATATTTATCAACGTTTCGTCTTTATTGTAAGACTTCCTCAGAATGATAATAAGTCTTACAATAAAGACGAAACCTTGATGAATATATAAAAAATATCTCTTGGTGTATTCCTTTTTCATTTCCCATATATATAGAGTTTATGGGAAGGGGGAAAGCATATAGCAGATTAGATACCCCCATAGTCTACAATGAATTCGGATAGAAATCCTGCACTCTATTTCCGTAATAAGGCATTTTCTTTCTTTTTAAATCCTTTCTTTTTTCGACATCGATTGGTACGTTTTTTTCTTTCTTGTTTTCTGTTTTAAGCTTTCCACTTTGTGGCATTTTCTTTTTTATTAACTTCACTGACTTTGATGTTATTACATATGAATATAAATATCCATTCAAACACTAGCGAAGCATAATTTCTTTTCGACAGTGCGTACACTCGTTAACAATAAATCGTTAAGATTTTCTTGTCTGAAGCAAATACAGATCGTCTAGAATACATTCCATTCTCCTTTGCTGAAGTAATAAACGTGAGTATAAAGCTTTGCGGCTACAGACGAGCCAGACTATTTATTTGAGCCACAAGTTAAAGGGGATCGGAGGGGAAAACACTTGACCCCTCGGGCAACATTGATTTACGGTGCCCTTAATTCGTGCCAGAGTCGTAAAGTCGCCCTCTCCTTTAACTGACTGGCCCCGGCAGAGTTGAAAGCAGCTCCGATAGTCGAGCCCCCTTCGTCTGAGAGTCGATGTTATCTTCGTGTTAATAGATGTTTGCCCGTCGCTTACAATTTCACGTAAGCCGGATGCATCCAACAAGAAAATCGGGATTTAGATTTAAGCTATGTGGATTCGGAAGATAAAGCATTTATATGTAAATAATAACCAGCCCTCTTCTCGTAGAATAGTCACCATTATCGCGTGCCAACTCTGTTTTTGAAGGGCGGTGTGGGTAGGTGAATAGGTAAACGTTATTATTGGCAACAATTTATTTTGCTTTACATACTCAATTTTCTACCTATGCGTTGAAAAAAATGTAATATATAATATAAACATTTTTAAGTTTCCGTAATTATAGGTTATGAGCTGTTTTAGTTCCTTGTTTCCTTTCTGTGAGTAAAAAAAGATGGCTACTTTGCTCAGAACCGATATTTACGGTGACTTAAAAAATGCTTATATTTTAGATCAAATATTTATTTTATTACGCAACTAAGTAAGAAATAAGTAGGTAAAGCAAAGTAGATTGTTTGGGACTAATTTCCCATCTATATTTAGTCTAAAATACTTTATATCAGCAATAGTAACGTTTATCGGTAAATATTAATTTAATGTTGTCATACAAGGCGAAGAGGTTCGCCTTGGAATCATTCTGGCAACCTAGGGCCTGATCTAGACCTTTAGACCCCTATTTATCGGAATTAGGTATAATCCGGCTCGCTCCTAGGAGATGCACATCCCCAAGCATTACGTCCATCTTCGAGAATTGGGGTTGGTTTATTGCCGATCGTCCGTAGCACCCTTACCGGGGAATGCCGACGGCGCTCCTGTAATTATTTTTGCTGAGTGCCTCTCCTTCTGATGCAGTTTTTTTCATATCCCTCAGCTTCCGGCCTGGTTCCACATAATCTTGCGGTGGGAAGGAAGTAAATATCGTCCCTACCGGGGAATGCCGACGAGTACGTTCACGGCTATTTTTGTAGCCGACTCGTAACGGCAGCATTTTTTTTTAACTTAGTTTATCCCAAACAAGGTAAGTTGCCACTGTAAATGTAAGGGGCTACTGAGAATTAGGGTGAAAGTTTAGTGGGTCATCGTTAATTGGGAGCTGTGCAGAGACATACTTGTTCACATTAGTTTTAACTTTCTGCATGTGAGTACAGTCAAGGAAACAGGGAGCAGGGAGGCAGTTCAAAAGTACAGCAGTTCGAGGAAAGAAACTATTAGAGTAGAAAGCTCTCCAAAATTAGGGGACCTTCACAGTGAATGCATGGGATTTACCTGATCGTCGCTTTGGTTGAGTGTATTTACGTCGAGGGGGCACTAGAGCAGCAAGTTCATCGGAGCAGATTCCATTGAAGTACTTGTTAAACAAGCACAAGGATGCAACATTGCGACGATGGGACAGGGGCTGAAGCGTGTTAGATAGTGAGGAACCTATCAGATTATATACCCTTGTTTGGACATTGTCTAAGAGGAATAGACTGGTGGATGGTGCACCAGCCCAGATGTGACAACAGTACTCCATGCATGGGCGGATGGTGACTTTGTAGAGATATAGTATACTGGCAGGTGTGAGAAGTTTTCTAGCACGGTAGAGGTATCCCTCTTTCTTTGTAGCAGCCTTCGCAATGTATTCTATGTATTTATTCCAATTCATGTTACCTGTGCATGTTAGGCCGAGGAGGATAGACGTTGAACTCTCAGGTAGGGTGTTATTTGCTATGACAATCTACTAATTCTTGTCACGTGTTATTATAGGAATTGCCCTCGTCACTTGAGTATATCTTTGTTTAGCAAAAGCAGGTCTATTATATCAGAGTAAACACTATCTTCTTCCTGTATCTCGCACAGTGGTGAGTAATTGAAATCGATGATATTGAATGCTCATACCCACCACCGTGCCACAGAGGGGGAAAAAGAGTGCCCCGAGTTGGAGGTGATTTTCCCTACATTACGGCATTTTATTTATCGTTGACTTTGCTTGGCGGACGTATTCGACGCATCTTTTTAGATCCTCTAAAATGTTGTTTTTTTATCCATGATGTTCCCGATCTTCGGATCACTGTTGAGTAATCACCAAATTATATCTATTTATTTATTTATTAAATCAACTCGTTCAATTTTTAGGTCGGGATTCAGTTATGAATAAATAAATACGTACAAATACAATATGAAACGACTTTTGGACCGGCTCGATTCTGTTGTCGGCATTGTTTTGTTTTTCAATTCTTTTTTTTAATCACGTAGTTACAGGAGGGACCAATTCTCCCTCCTCGTGGGCATAGTGTACAGGGGAAATTCTAAGAACTTCTCATCTGTAGAATGTCAACATATTCTTGGTCATAAACGATCACCATAAGTAATCAAACTTTTTTCGTCCCATTCATTATTCTCAATCTTCTCATAATATTCTTCATCATTTAACCGACAATACATCCACCTAATCTCATTAATCCTTATCCTCGGGTGGCTTTCGGCTTTAGAAGGTGGTGACTCACTATTAAAAAAAAAATCAAAGCATGAAGGTTGCCTACATCTATAGTGAACGTGTTGCTATGACACTGAAAGGATTCGAACTCTATACGCTTACGCCGGTAGCTACTTTTTATGTAATATCAACGTAAAATACCTCCCTCTCTGAAGTTGATATTCCCGACAATTTCTTCCCCATTTTCTAAGAGATGTTATTTAATTGTTTATATACAAAAAATGCTTAGATTACTATATCGATTGAACATAACATCCTGAGATTAGTATTTTTTTCAAACCTACATTAAATATTAAGAAGGTGGTTAAATTTGCTACGTAAGTTGAATGTAAAATAATAATTCTGTCATTATCTTAAGAAACAAAATCAACAATTTCTTTGACATTGGTTGAGTGAAATGCATCGTCATGAGCAATTTTATGCGAGTTATTGAAGCATTAGCCAGTATTTTACGTATAGTTGATAGGGATTTGGGGTTCATACCTTTGCCAAGGGTATTAATGCGTTATTGAACAATATATCCGATTGGATTTGAACTCGATATAGTTGATTTTATCGTGCGTTATTATATTTATTAGGTTGAGCGGGATCTCTTTAACGTGGAGACACAGCATAAAGAAAATAATTCATTTTCGAGATATAGTATTTCTTTTTCTGACACATTCTTTATATAGGTGCAAACCAGATTTATATAGGTATTTCGAAATGTATACATAAAGCCCCAAATTTATATAGGTACGGCCAAATTTAAAGAAAAGCAAGTGAATTGAAATATTCGCATAATATTAATCAAATTATCAATTTCATTTTTAATTACAAAAAAAATATTCGATTTCAATGAAATATATTATACATTAATCAATTATATTTTAAATTAGTAATTTCTTATTAAAAATATTCATAGTTTTTTTTATGGCTATTTAAAGTGCTTCACCGTTAATTTTATTGACGGAAGTTAGTATCCCCGCCAATAACACCCAAAATGTCTTTTTAAGATAATCACAAAATTATCAATAAAGAACAATTGTATATGATTGCTTTGAGCGAATTTATGGAGTGAATAAATATTTTTTTAATAAGTGCTTCGAAGCCAAATTATTTTTTAAACAAGAAAACGCATTTTTTTCTGCTTTCAAACAAACTATCACCAAACATTGTTTCATTTAAGTATTGGTTCACAACTGTCATCATAATACACCCTGAGGAAGGCCCCATTGACGTAAACGTCGGTTATATGAGACAATAAAAAAACAAAATGTTTTTATAATTTGTTTATTTAATAATAGTTTTTTTCTCTTATAAGCTTTTAATTGATAAATCTGTTTCCTCGAGTTTAGCGTATGATCACAGACTTGGATGTCATGCAAGGGAGACCTTAAGAACTTTCCACACGAATACCCAAGGTTCATCCAAGGGAAACGGATTGTTGGAAGGTCACCAAAGCTGGGATAACTGGATAAAGTCGACCGGAGTTGTTCCGGGGACACGGTTTTAGAAGATTGGGTTATATGTTCCGCATGGCAGGTTCCCATATGATCCACCGATAACTTTACCGGGCCATATCTCCAAAGGAAAACTTTACCACAAGTTCTCAGCATGACTTCAGCTTAATATAATGAAGCTTTAGTGGCTGTTTATAACGGAAAGTCAGTCACATCTATCAAAGGTATTCCAAACGCGCGTATTTGTTTATAAATACTTGTTTTATAAAGAAAACTGAGTTTCAACCTTTTTGCGGGGACGTTGATTCGTGGTATGTCTGGGTGAATTTAAGATACAGTTTATATTTTGAAATTTCCACGTATGCTTCTTTGTAAACATGTATGTGATGTAAGCAATTGAGAAATTACAACCTAAAACAATCAGATTCATAGTAGTGTAATTTACTGCCTTGTTTATAAATATCTACTGTTCGTGGTTGGACATTCAAAAATAATTTTAATATATTATTTTATTCAAAATATAAAATATATAAAAACGTATGAAGCTCAGTTTTAAAAAATAAAACAATAACACATATTCTATTGAAAAAATGTACACGTTTCGAACAAATATATTCAATTTTAACCAGATTTCGCATATTGATCGACTGAAGAAGGATGAAGGTTCGTCTGAAAATGATCAATCTTCAAATGACATTTTCCAAAGTATTATTGTTTTTTTTTATCAAAGGGGTGTAACTCTATATAGACGAATACAGAATTATGTTCGTGATTTGTAAGATGATGGTCATTTGAAAATAATTTTTACACGAAAAAAGTATTTTCAGGAAGAAATTAAATCGAATTACATTTTTTAACAACATGGTGCAACTATCCACAAACGACTGTTGAACTGGAATCCAATAGTAATCTTGTAGGAAAAAATCTATCGAGGACAAAAACTATAAAGAGGCTGACTTTACTTTATATATTAGATTTGAGATATTGGATAACCTAACTTATTTCTAGTAAAGTAGGATCTATTTATATGCTCGTTTTTTTTGGTAGTGGTGAATTTTATTATATTTTTCACTCACGAGTGCGTGTATAAACTTTTATACATCCGTGTCGTCCTCATCGGAAACCCAGGTTCTTGCTTGTCTGTGCATACAAAAACTTAACGCCGGTGTTTAATTTTTCATACAGGTTTATTACAAAGAACAGAGTAGTCGCAGACAAAATCAGAGAGACCGGTTACTTCTGTGCGCGTATGATAGATAGATAGATAGATAGATAGATAGATAGATAGATAGATAGATAGATAGATAGATAGATAGATAGATAGATAGCGTGTCTCGATACACCTAGTTACATTATTTGCAACCCGTCTCCCTGTTAGGGACGGCACCCCAGACACGTCTGTCCTGATTGACATTTCGCAAGCCAAAGAGGCAGAATATATTAATTCGGAAGTCACGTGGTTTAATCGACTTACGTCTAAAGTCACCTTTGAACCTAGGGTGTCACTCAAATTATTCAAATCGAACATGACCCTCGTTATGTCAGACTTTGTAAATTTGGTTTAGTTTATATAAATTACAGCATTTGTGCTATTTAATGCCGAAACACACCTATTGGCTGTAGTAGATTAGGGTCATAAATGGTTGGTAACTTTTAATGCCGCAAAGACAAAGCTCATTTCCTTCAATAACTACAAGAAACCTCTCAAACCACCGATTGTCATGGCAAATAGCACCCTACCTGAGAGTTCATCTTTCAAACTCCTCGGCCTAACCTTCACAAGTAACATGAATTGGAACACATTCATTGAGGATATTGCTAAGGCTGCCGCAAAGAAGGTTGGCTAGTAAACTCCTCACACCTGACATTATCCTGTATCTCTACAAAGCCACCATCCGCCCATGCATGGAGTATTGTTGCCACATCTGAGCTGGTTCATCATCTACTACTCTCTCCCTCCTTGACAAGGTCCAAAACAGAGTCGTCAACTTAAAAGGTCCTTCACTGTCAACCAAGCTCTAGTCCCTGTCCCATCGCCGCAATGTAGCATCCTTGGGCTTGTTTTACAAATACTTCAATGGATTATGCTCAGATAAATTAGCTACTCTGGTGCCCCCTCGACGTAAATTCACTAGACCAACTCGACAATCAACTAAATCCCATCCATTCACTGTGGCGGTCCCAAGATGCCGGAGAGCTTTCTACTCAAATAGCTTCTTTCCTCGTGCTGTTGGCCTCTGGAACTCCCTCCCTGTCACCTGTTTCCCCGACAGTACTGACACAAAGAAATTTAAAATTAATGTAAACAGACATCTCGCTGCGCAGATCCCAATTTAGGTTGACCCCCACTCCCAACCTTCTCCGCTTTTCTTTCTTTTCAGTACCCCTTACGTCTACAGTGGCGGCCTGCCTTGTTTGGGATGAACTATGTTAAAAAAATTATATTAAACGATTGATTGAACACAAATTGCTATTACATTGTAAATGAATGCAATAGATTTATTTAGATTCGAACTCGGTATAGCCGATTTAAAAATCTGCATTATTATCCATGACACATCCCCCCTTCACAATAATAATTTGTCGGACTTCGTCGGTCAATATTGACCATGGGTAGTACATCCTTGTTGTGTTATTGGTTGTCAGTCTGCCTGGCACGAGCAACGGCGCTCGTGGCTGTAGAGATGAATGTAGAAATTACAGCCTCTGACACAAAGGTCACATCTGTGAACGACCTTTAGTTTTCTTTAAAGGTTTTGCTTTCAGTTTTTGAGCGGTCATTTGTCTGACGCGGGGTCCATCAGCTTTATGACCCCTTTCTTGAAAAGGTGACTCATGGTGGTCCTCCTTTACCCCGTGCGGTCAGCTGTAAAAACGTCTTTCGAGAAGGCAACTTTGAGCAATGCGATCACTTTTCTTTTTACTCAAATATACAAGGTTTCCATGCAACGATATGTTCCTTGAAACACCCCATGAACAAGAAAGAAAACAATACTAATATCAAACTAAAAAGTTGCGTAGTTTTATGTAATAAAGGTATTCTTCCGTCAAGTTCCTTTACAATTAGTTAGTGTAAAATAAGCAGTCAATTGTAATTTGCTTTTAATGATTGGTCACCAATTATCAAGACCCGTGTGCCACTTGAGGATAAGAGTAAAAGAGATCGTCAGTTAGACAAAGATCAACACCAAAAGAAGATTGGAAACAATGGGTGGAATGGGAAACCTATTACTGTAGAGGAATTGCTTATCCAAGAGGATGGCTCAACAAATATTTGAAATATTTGTTTACATTAGACGTGAAGATGACAATATATATATATATATGTATATATGTGTATATATATGTATATATGTGTATATATATATGTATATATGTGTTTATATATATATATGTATATATGTGTATATATATATGTATATATGTGTATATATATATATGTATATATGTGTATGTATATATATATGTGTATGTATATATATATATATATATTTATATATATATGTATATATATATATATATAGTAAGCAATGAAAATATTTATGGCAATATATATTTTCATTACTTACTACCTAGCTCTACTTACGTATCGAGCACTGTTGAAGTAAATACTGAAAACTGACACATAAAAAATTATATCTCCTTATAATATATTATGTGGATACATGAAGTACTAATATATATATATATATATATATATATATATATATATATATATATATATTTATATATATATATATAACGTAAAATATAATAACACGAAATTACATGATTGTCGATGCAATAATTTATTTCAACCTTGTGGTTTTATTCAAGCATCCAACTTGACAATTACATTTTTGAGACTGATAGAAAACTGAATTTATCCTCGACACTTCAAACACAATCAGAGAGAGTGGTGGTCGCAGCCAGTCTGAATACCTATTACAGAGCGAGTAGGAATTAACATCTTATATTTAACTAAAGCAATCGAAAGGGATCTTATGGTTTTTTTTTGTTTACTTTTATTAAAATAATAACGTCTGAGTTAAGCGCACATATTCTTTCTACATTTCCGACCTGGTGACATTTAACGTTCATACGCCTCCATACACACGCACACATATACCTATTCTTAACATCACACACACACAATTTTTTGTCTAGCCCAAAATTCAGTTTTCGGCCCGGCAGGAGGAAGAAGGAAGAGAGATAAGACATTAACACGCGTTAGCGTGTCATCAGCCGATTGACACTTCTCGTGCCCCCATTCTGTCTAGATCCGCGTGCCAGTATCAATTTGGAAACTAAAAATTATTTAAGATTATATTCCAAATGTAATATTTTAATACTCTGAGTTTCACAAATTCATCTTACATTAGTTTTATAATCTATGGAAGCCTATATTTATAGCCTAATTCCAATCTAATATTGTCTAGTGATAATATTATACACTTAATTTAATTCGCTATCTTATTTTAAGTAAATAATCAGAATAAACGAATATCTTAAAGTACAATTATATATGCATACATCCCACATATACACACACCTATCTCTACACACACATATATATATACATATATATACACACACACATATATATATACACATATATACATATATATATATATACACATACACACATACACACACACATACATATATATACATGCACACCCATACCTACTACCTTGAATTAAAAATTTTTAAGACATCGAGGATAAATGTGTTTCGTCTTTAAGTATTCATTAAAAAACATCCTTACTAAATGAATGTATACCTACACACACACACACATATCCATACATATGCACATACACATACATACACACATATACATATACATATACACACATATATACGCACATGCACGCATAGATGTATACATAGACATACACAAATGCACATATGCACGCATACATATAAACATACACAGTCATACGCATACGTACACACATACCTATACTCATATACGCGCACATGCCCATACATGCACACATACACCTGCACACATGTATACACATATATACACATACACATATATAAAATAATATATACGGCCTGGAAAGTTTTAAATAACCGGGGTAAGAGTTTAATTAAATATAAACATATATTGACAAAATAAATATGCAGGATATACATACACACACACATACACACACACCCACACACACACATACATGCCTGCACATACACAAACACATGCATGTACGTACACATATATATACATACAAAAACATATGTACTTATATATACGCACCTACTCTTACCATACATACATATACACCAATGCATGCATGCACGCGCATCCGCACGCGCATGCATACATATAATCAAATATAAGGCTATCTTATTTCAAGTAAGTACTCTGAATACACGAATATCTTAAAGTACAATCGTATATGCATACATGCGAAAAACAACTATAACAAATGTCACCAGGTCAGTAATTACATGTCCATAACAGATATTATTGTAAATATTTATGGGGGTTTACCGTAACTGATCTATTTGGTATCTTCACCGTTACAAATCTAGAGGTCTATCAGATTATTAGATATTGGTAATTTTAAATTTGCATTTATGTCTGCATTTCGCCATCAACTCATCGCGTGTGTCTAAAAGATTATTGCGGTCGTATTTTAGGATTCTTATTTTTTCCTCTAAACATAAATTGCATCTCTGCCTAAATCCATTTGGGATATCCGAAAAGCATAGTATTGACCACGAAACCACCGGGGACCGGTTCCCATTTTTCAGAAGCCACCATTGTTTAGCTAATTCTGTTTTGTTCTTGAGTTCTGGGTTGTTAAAAGAGTGTTTGTGGTCATAAAAGCGTTGTTTCCAGTTACCCGCGGAGATGCCGATGTAGACTTTATTGTCCCTGTTATTATCTTCCGGATGAATAGTGGCCTTATACACCACACACTCAACTTTACAGTTACCGTCCAGTGGGCAGTTCTCTTTAACTTGGCAATTACATTTATCTACTGTAACCTTATTTTTACTAGAATTGTTTAGTAATTTACGATTATGGGTGCTGATTATTCTATCCATGTTTTTGGTACAAGAGTAACTAATTTTTATGGTTTTTCTATTAAATATCTTTCTAAGTGGATTATTCATGCTAAAATGCTTATCTACTAGGTTCAAGAATACTTTCCCGATGTTGATGTTAGATAGTTAATAACACAATAACAGGGACAATAAAGTCTACATCGGCATCTCCGCGGGTAACTGGAAACAACGCTTTTATGACCACAAACACTCTTTTAACAACCCAGAACTCAAGAACAAAACAGAATTAGCTAAACAATGGTGGCTTCTGAAAAATGATAACCGGTCCCCGGTGGTTTCGTGGTCAATACTATGCTTTTCGGATATCCCAAATGGATTTAGGCAGAGATGCAATTTATGTTTAGAGGAAAAAATAAGAATCCTAAAATACGACCGCAATAATCTTTTAAACAAACGCGATGAGTTGATGGCAAAATGCAGACATAAATGCAAATTTAAAATTACCAATATCTAATAATCTGATAGACCTCTAGATTTGTAACGGTGAAGATACCAAATAGATCAGTTACGGTAAACCCCCATAAATATTTACAATAATATCTGTTATGGACATGTAATTACTGACCTGGTGACATTTGTTATAGTTGTTTTTCGGATGTATGCATATACGATTGTACTTTAAGATATTTGCTTATATGTATGCATGCACGTGCGGATGCGCGTGCATGCATGCATTGGTGTATATGTATGTATGGTAAGAGTAGGTGCGTATATATAAGTACATATGTTTTTGTATGTATATATATGTGTACGTACATGCATGTGTTTGTGTATGTGCAGGCATGTATGTGTGTGTGTGGGTGTGTGTGTATGTGTGTGTGTATGTATATCCTGCATATTTATTTTGTCAATATATGTTTATATTTAATTAAACTCTTACCCCGGTTATTTAAAACTTTCCAGGACGTATATATTATTTTATATATATGTATGTGTATATATGTGTATACATGTGTGCAGGTGTATGTGTGCATGTATGGGCATGTGCGCGTATATGAGTATAGGTATGTGTGTACGTATGCGTATGACTGTGTATGTTTATATGTATGCGTGCATATGTGCATTTGTGTATGTCTATGTATACATCTATGTGTGCATGTGCGTATATATGTGTGTATATGTATATGTATTTGTGTGTATGTATGTGTATGTGCATATGTATGGATATGTGTGTGTGTGTGTAGGTATTCATTCATTTAGTAAGGATGTTTTTTAATGAATACTTAAAGACGAAACACATTTATCCTCGATGTCTTAAAAATTTTTAATTCAAGGTAGTAGGTATGGGTGTGCATGTATATATATGTATGTGTGTGTATGTGTGTATGTGTGTATGTATATATATATATATGTATATATGTGTATATATATATGTGTGTGTATATATATGTATATATATATGTGTGTGTAGAGATAGGTGTGTGTATATGTGGGATGTATGCATATATAATTGTACTTTAAGATATTCGTTTATTCTGATTATTTACTTAAAATAAGATAGCGAATTAAATTAAGTGTATAATATTATCACTAGACAATATTAGATTGGAATTAGGCTATACTTACAGGCTTCCATAGATTATAAAACTAATGTAAGATGAATTTGTGAAACTCAGGGTATTAAAATATTACATTTGGAATATAATCTTAAATAATTTTTAGTTTTCAAATTGATACTGGCACGCGGATCTAGACAGAATGGGGCCACGAGAAGTGTCAATCGGCTGATGACACGCTAACGTGTGTTAATGTCTTATCTCTCTTCCTTCTTCCTCCTGCCGGGCCGAAAACTGAATTTCGGGCTAACCAAAAAATTGTGTGTGTGTGTGATGTTAAGAATAGGTATATGTGTGCGTGTGTATGGAGGCGTATGAACGTTAAATGTCACCAGGTCGGAAATGTAGAAAGAATATGTGCGCTTAACTCAGACGTTATTATTTTAATAAAAATAAACAAAAAAAAACATAAGATCCCTTTCGATTGCTTTAGTTAAATATAAGATGTTAATTCCTACTCGCTCTGTAATAGGTATTCAGACTGGCTGCGACCACCACTCTCTCTGATTGTGTTTGAAGTGTCGAGGATAAATTCAGTTTTCTATCAGTCTAAAAAATGTAATTGTCAAGTTGGATGCTTGAATAAAACCGCAAGGTTGAAATAAATTATTGCATCGACAATCATGTAATTTCGTGTTATTATATTTTACGTTATTATTGCTCTGTTTACCACATTGAGCTCTCTTACCTGGATTTCTTCCTGGAATTATTCTATTATAACACTAATATATATATATATATATATATATATATATATATATATATATATATATATATATATATATAAAGAAGGCTGGGGGCAATGCATAGTTCTGGGTTGATGAGAAGCTGGAGAGAACAAAAATAATAAATCGAAGGGGAGGATTTTTCTTTACAATCTTACATAACAGCAAGTGTGGTGTCGGCTGTTTGTGTTGACCGGATGATGATTAAGAATCATTTGATATTGCGAGAAAAACCTTTCCTTTCTCAAAAATAGACACAAAAGAAAAGTCTGTCTGTTTGAAGAATTCCTATGAATGAATAATAAGTCCTCCCTTCGATTTATTATTTTTGTTCTTTCCAGCTTCTCGTCAATCCGACACTATGCACTGCACACAGCCTTCTTATATTTACTACAATTCCCAGAAATGCTTCAAGCAAACTACCAGTCTCTGTCTGTCTGTCTGTCTGTCTGTCTGTCTGTCTGTCTGTCTGTCTGTCTCTATCTCTCTCTCCCTCTCTCTCTCTCTCTCTCTCTATATATATATATATAGAGAGAGAGAGAGAGAGAGAAATAGAGAGAGAGAAATAGATGTAATGTGATATATAATTATTTTTACAATCAGGAAACGCCGCAGCCCACAATAGCGTGAAAGCTAAAGACCGGAAGTGCTTAATCTGTGCTAGTAAATCGACTTTCTAGTTTGCAGCGTGGTGGCTCTGGTGACAAACTACACGTCTCGCATGCAAGTGACTCGGGTTTCGGATCCTGAGTTCGGATTTTTTTTACTGATGAGCCCAAAGGAGGCCGAACTGGAGTCTAACACTTCTTCTCGGTATCTCTCTCTCTCTCTCTTTATATATATATATATATATATATATATATATATATATATATATATATATATATATATATATATATACTTTTGTAAATGATTATACTATCGGTTTCTACTGACGAGATGATAGTCGAAAGCACTCTAGAGAGTTTTCCGTAAACCATTTTTAAAAGCATATATGAATGTTGTTCCTCTAAACATTTGTTTATATATATATATATATATATATATATATATATATATATATATATATATATATATATATGTGTGTGTGTGTATACATGTACATATATATATATATATATATATATATATATATATATATATATATTAATAGTGAAATGCATTCTTTAGATTATCAAGGGAGATCTTCAGTGATGCATTGCCTTTATTGCTGATTTCGCATCACATCGGTTTAGGCGAAAAACCCGACCTGGCTCCGGACATGTCTAATCGCCACCTTGAAAGCTAGCAGCTACGTGTTCCAACATTGCAAACAATCGTGTTATGACAATGTTCGGCCTTTCGTTTGACAAGACCTCAGCAGGCATCAGCCAATGAAAACTGTTCCAACTCTGCCCGCTCCCATATAATGCTATTCATCCCTCAT
Source organism: Sepiola atlantica (assembly GCA_963556195.1). Classification (NCBI taxonomy): domain Eukaryota; kingdom Metazoa; phylum Mollusca; class Cephalopoda; order Sepiida; family Sepiolidae; genus Sepiola; species Sepiola atlantica. The sequence goes on along the minus strand of OY744519.1, from coordinate 123,516,614 downwards.
CCTTATTTCTATTTATATTCTCACTTCGTTTGCGTTTAGGTAAGTTATTTTCCTTTTCTTCTCCCTTCCCAGCATCTAACAATGTTTAAACTCTCTCTGATATTTGATCATTCGTCAGGTTAATTGTTTGCTCTACATATTATTTAATGAAATCTATTCATCTAAACTGTTAAACTAGTTAATTATGACCATGAATCTATATTTGTGTATAAATTTAAAAACATTTTTAAAACCATGTGCCGAATATATATATATATATATATATATATATATATATATATATATATATATATATATATATTCATTATTTGAATACGCAGGGCTGTTGTCCATTAGTTCTGATCATTATTTCGAAAAGTCTAATAATGTTCCATAATCCAGAGCGTTATAGAAATGACAAGAATGACTAAAGTGTCATATTGTCTTGAAATAATAATCACTAGAAATAATAGGTAACATCTCTTGATTTCTTGAAATGTTCAAAGATATGTGTGCATGTGGGGGAGGTGTTTGGATTATGTATGGAATTCTTATGCATGAAATTAAACTCACCATTGATTATTTCACTCCAACAAATTGGTAAGGAGTTTGATGGAAGAATACTTTTATTAGCTAAGACAACTGAACATTTTGTGTGACAATTGTATTGTTACCTTATTAAATACACAATATTTCTTCTATTTCAGCTCATGTCTTTATTATTCTACGAAATATGCTTGAATGAATGAATTATGCCTAACTATATATATATTTATATATATATATATATAAATATATATATATATATATATATAACATTCTAACGTGAAGTATTAATACAGCCGTCAAATCGTAACTATAAATGCATGTTCCTCCTTTGTTGAACACTGTTTATGACGGTTCACTACCGCATGATCAGTACAATATGGTTAAACTCTCACAAATTTATGTAATTATTCAGGGTGACCACACCGGTTAGGCGTCGGAATATGGGGTTACACATACCTCCCGTTCTGGGGTTCGAATCCTGTGATAGGTTTGAATAGTTATCTCCACACTGATGATTCTGTAAGAATAAAACGTATACGTATGTAGATAATTAAATATTTATTATTAAAATAATCATATATATATATATATATATATATATATATATATATATATATATATATATATATATATATATATATATATATATATATATATATATATATATATATATGAATTAAAAAGGGACAGCGGAAGACCTAAAACTCAACCTTTCGCTAAAACTTGTTCTTTGCTATTGTTAGCATTTTTTCGGTCCTAATAAAGCCAAAGCAACAGTTGGGCGAAACATTGAGTTTTCGGTCTTCCGCTGTTTCTTTTTAATTCATACGGTCGGATTTACTTTATCCTTTCATTTATCATATATATATATATTTATTTTGTCGTCTCACAATTTCAACTGTAAACCTTTCTTCTGGAACTGCACAGGCTTGTTCTTTTGATGTCTAACTGACTTCACATGCGAGTTCTCAGCTGTCTTTTTATGTCTCTTCTATTCTCCAGCTTTCTGTTCATTTGTTTTTGTCACCTGAAGATGATTCGACGAAGAAACGAAAGTGACATGTATACATATAGAACATAAAATTCTTTTTTTTATTTTGACACAAAAACGATTATTAGAAAATATATATATATATATATATATATATATATATATATATATATATATATATATATATATAAGTGAGAGCCGTGCACGGACGTTGCCCGTGGAAATCGAAGGATCCATGAAATTATGCTCACACCTCTGAACAACATATGAATATTTTTACCTAATTTTTTATTTAGATATTAATATAAAGAGTCTCTATTCTGTAATTATTACATTTAAAAGCATTATTTAAACGTTCGCATCATATCATAACTCCTCGCAGCAACGTATGTGTAGGCGAGGAAAACATTTTTTTCGGATGTGGGTTAATTATTTGTGTCAATACACATATGTTGCATAACACATTACAGGTCCATTCAGCATCATTATCACCATCACCATCATGTTTTATTTATCAATCCTGGAGGAGGAACCCCTTACTGGTTTCTTATACAGTATTAGTGGCAGTCATTCAGTTTTTCTGGTTGTCATAGACACCACGCTAGTCACTGCGGGTTAGCGACGCTATTTGGCCATAGCTAGGTGTCCACATACAACGCCTGGTATTCCCAAATGGCCATTCATCTAGTACCGACCAATTAAATATACTTGTCCATAAACTTAGCTTGTTTGCGTGCTTCTCACCATTATAACCGCGTCGTCATTTTTTCTTCCATGACTGGGGACACCTACAATTAATTGTTTCAGCCACGAAGAATGAGGAACAATAGATTTTAAAAATTACGTTTTAATGATCGTGTAGATGTACCCTTTCTTCTGGCAATGGCGGGTTGTAGGCGCTTTCCCTGCTAAGGATTTGTTGTTGTAGCTATGTTCGAATTATAGCCCCACAAAACTTCCACACAACTGATCGCTTCATCTGTTCTCTCCCTTTTGGCTGACGTCACATCCCTTCTCAGTATACCCATGGTCGAGATGACATTTAAAGACATCGGCTGACCTGATGACATGTGTACGTATCGAAAACGAGTCCATGAATTAACTTCTTTTGTTACATAGTTAGTGGGTACGTTTTTTAGTGTTTATTAAACACTAACAAACGTACCCACTTACTATGTAACAAAAGAAGTTAATATTTAACATGAATTAAAAATATGCATGACCTTCAGTAACTTACATTAAATCCGGGAGGAAATATGAGAAAAGATAAGAGTCAGTTTATAGTCTAAAGGATCGTTAAAAGAAACCCCCCTCTCCGAATGAAGGTTGTAAGGCCGAGAAATGTTCCCTCCTTCCCGTACCTTTGAAATGTTTGTTTAATTCAAAGTAAAACAAAAGCCTTGTGTTTGTTGTGGTTTAGTTGTTAAATTGAGTTATCTAACCTTTTCAGATTGACTGCTTGGGGTATTTAAAAGCTAGATGACTCTGGTTAATAGTCAATTTGCATGGGTGGTGGGTTGAGCTCTATAAAAACTGTACTTTTTCATAGAGTGGAAGAACGTTGGAAGAGAAAGTTGTGGAGCAGAAGAACCTTTGTTGAACTGTGGGTGTCAGTTGGAAGAGAAGGTTGTGGAGCTAAAAACCTTTGTTTAACTGTGGATTGCCAGTTGGTAAAGCATCAGACTTTTTTTCTTTTACGTATTGACTATATTTGTATCGTAACATGAACCGTAATTCCAGGTGTCAATATAGGGAAAAGAAGAAAAAAGAAAGAAAACGAAAACAATACGCGCGCAGTGGTTGTACCGGAACAGTGAATAGGCAATTTATAGTCGGAGGCGCAGTTAAAAATAAATTTCGCCCGAATATCTCCTGTTGGGACCAGTCAACACTTCGTTGGAGCGTCTCAAGCATCCCCATCTGAAAATGTATGGTAATATTTCAGATTGGCATTGAACTTTATCCATAGTCATTATACACCAATTAGACAAGATTCCCTGAATTTCAATTTCTTCTCCTTAAGACGTTTTAATTTTAGACATTTTTAGAATAAAAATCAAGTAATTAATTTGATCAAAATTGGAATAAGGTCCTAGATGTTGGAAAATCTTTGCTTTGAGAAGGTCAGTTAAAATGAATAAAATGTTGGGTTTGTTACCGGAATGTAGTCTAATATTGTTTATATACAAATATAGATGAGAGAGAGGGAGAGGGATTTTCGCTATCATTCGCGAGTGCTTAGATAAATTCCGAAAATATGAAGGCGATTTCGTTAAATTTCGTCTCCGCTTCCGAATCTCCAATCTATTTCGGACATACGGTGAAGAGGGATAGAGTCGTGGGAATGTTTCACCCTCTCGTGCCAACTCGAGCGGAATCCCAGAGACAGATCTAGTTCTACCCACGTGACGGTTTTTGCCATTTAACGCATCTGCGCATGCGCTGAAAAGCCTCTATTTCTCACTGCATGGCCCGGGAAAAATATCTCAAAGACAGAAAAAAAAACAAAAGTAAGTCTCGCTTATTGTCTTCTATCTCTTACCCTCTTCTTTCTTCTCGTGTTTGACCCCCTCCCTCTCATCACAAAGGATCTAGAAGTCTGTCTCGCTACCACTGCACAAACCAGTACAAAATAAACAAGGGAATTAAGGGTGGATGAGGTAGACGTGAAAAGGTCAGGGAGAGGAGCCGTGCCCGCAGCTGGAGGGGGGGGGGGAGGTGATAGGCGATGCGCAAACCAGGAAGGGGGGCACGCCGCAAATAAACGTGAAAAGTAAAAATAAACATATCTTCCAGTCGAGTAGAAGCGAAAGTAAATGGTATTATGGAAAGGATTATAGGGAATAGAACCAAAACAAGAATGAAAAGAAAATGAAATATATCTGAAGTGATAGATATATAGATCTATCGATCTGAACAGAGTGTAATAGATAGATAGATATTAAGAGACATTGATAGATATATACATTTATATATATATATATATATATATATATATATATATATATACATATATATATATATATATATATATGAGAGAGAGAAAGAGAGAGATATAAAGAGACTGAGATATATAGATAGAGAGATAGAAATAGATAGGGTCACAGAGAGATGGATAAGTTTATATTGATATAATGCGGTAGATATATACATAGATTAGATACAAATAGCCAATAGAAAAGGTATTAAAAGTATATATATATATATATATATATATATTAGATTTCTTGAATGTGAGATGATATATATAATTATTTCCACAATCAGACAACGCCGCAGCCCACAACCTATGAAAAGAAACAAACCGGAAGTCCTAGACTCGAGTTTCGCCCTCCTTTGGGCTCATCAGTAGAACACATCCGAACTCAGGATTCGAAACCCGAGTCGCTTGCATGGTAAGCGAGTACTCTGCCACTGAGCTACCTCGCCACATACAAGAATGTATATTAATTCACACAGATTAAGCGAACCGCGGCGATGACCGACTGTGGAATTTACCTACTCTTTTCCTTTGGAGGGCGAAACTCGAGTCTAGGACTTCCGGTTTGTTTCTTTTCATAGGTTGTGGGCTGCGGCGTTGTCTGATTGTGGAAATAATTATATATATCATCTCACATTCAAGAAATCTAATATTTATTTGCTCGCTTGGTTAGCTTGTTGGATGACATCGTCCTAGCGAGTATAAAAATCCTACTTGTGAGACATCGGCCTGGGTTCATAGTAGTTGGATGACTACACCCCTTGTTGAAAAGAGTAGGTAAATTCCACAGTCGGTCATCGCCGCGGTTCGCTTAATCTGTGTGAATTAATAGACATTCTTGTATGTGGCGAGGTAGCTCAGTGGCAGAGTACTCGCTTACCATGCAAGCGACTCGGGTTTCGAATCCTGAGTTCGGATGTGTTCTACTGATGAGCCCAAAGGAGGGCGAAACTCGAGTCTAGGACTTCCGGTTTGTTTCTTTTCATAGGTTGTGGGCTGCGGCGTTGTCTGATTGTGGAAATAATTATATATATATATATATATATATATATATATATATATATTCCCGAAACAGTTTTTCATGGTAAACAACTGATGATCCCTTAAATAATGTAAGAAGCAAACTAATATAATAACTGTAAAAAATAAATTGACTTACATGAGTGATTTTCCACTGAACGACTTGGGACTAAAAGTTTTTTAATTTTTTTTTTATATAGTTTTAATGGTTGAGAAACTTCCGAGACTATATATATATATATATATATATATATATATATATATATATATATAGTCTCGGAAGTTTCTCAACCATTAAAACTATATTAAAAAAAATCTAAAACATATATATATAAAACGTCAGTCAATATGTCCCGGGTCTAACTAATAAAACAACAAGTTTTAGTAGGCAAAATTTGACTTTATTCATCAACATGGTCTACTTTTTGTGGGATACACTGATTTGAACGCTTCTCTAACAATTCGATGGCTTTTCTGTCGAACAATTTTCATTTGGCGTCAAAATATGCCTAAGTTTCCGATATCACTAGACAAATCTCTTTCCCTGTTGCATTCTTTTGAGGTCAACAAACAGCCAGTAGTCTCTGGGGCCATATCTAGAGAATATATAGGGTGTGGACGTAATTCATGTAGTTATTCCATCCTTGTGATTGACTTGTAACACGGTGCATTGTCTCGGTGAAAGATCACTTTTTCGTCCTCATTTGTGGCTGTTTATCGTGTTTACTTCTTTCAAACGCTTTAATAATGATATATACTATTTGCTATGTATGGGTCTACAGATCTAAATGTAATCGATTAACAAAATGCCTTCTTCATCCCAAAATACGATGACCAAAACTTTGCCTATTATGCTTGTGTCTTTGGTCGTTTTTGACGTTTTTCACCTGCTACTGTTTACTTATCTGACTGCTGATTTGGGTCCGAAGTGGTGGATCTATTTCTCATCCATTGTCACATATTGACGCAAAAAAGCTAATTTTTGTTGCGTTGAAAAAGTTCAAAACAACACATATTTTAGGTACTCTCCTGATGATAAAAACAGAATTTTAAGACTAAGTGACAACATGAAAAAAGAAAGAAAAAATATTGTATTTTTCCTCCTGATGAAGATTCTTTCATGAATCGAAAATTTGAATTTTAAATAAATAATAATTTATTTTATAAAAAGTCTGCATTTATTGGTCTCCTTATCGCTTTAAAAAAATATATATAAGAGTATCGAAATTTTCAAGAACTGTGTTCACACCTCATAGAAGGCTTGCAGAAGAGTAAGGTTCCCGAAAATTTCCTACAAATGAAAACAAAAAACTTAAATTGGGATGTACTTTAATTTGCTTCTAAAATCCCATTTGCCATTTCGAAAAAAGGAGCTCCTACTTCTGTGTATCTAATGACAATGGCCTTATTCTATCGAGATCTGTTCGACTTCCTTGGGTGATTAGCCCTAGGGAAACTCATTAGTTCTGAGGGTTTCCCAGACCTATTTTAACATCTGGTGTTTGTTACCATAGTGATTACTATTATCTCTATATTTTTATTGTTATGTTTTATCATGACAAAATAAACTTGAGTAACTTTTGGTACCAGAAAGGTATTTTATAAGAGGAAATAAACCTAACCATGCATATCTAAAAACTCATAATATAGTCTTGGAAGTTTTTCATCTATTAAAACTATATGAAAAAACAAACACTTTTAGTCTCAAGTCCTTCGTTTGGTTAGAACGGTCCTTTAACACACTTTCTGAAGTTGTGTTTGCTTTGGTATAATGAAACGGTGTGTTTTAACACCCTTAGTCGAAACGTGGCCTGCTAATATTAGCAGGCCACGTTTCGACTAAGGGTGTTAAAATACAATCGCCAAGTTCCTCGAAGAACCGTTTTGATTATTTAAATTTGAAAATCAAGCGAGGCGTTGAAAGCCTCTAATGCAAATATTTTTTTATTTCACTTTTGTCTTAAATTTTTCAGGTATTAAACTTTTTCCGGGGAGACATTCTGGGTGTTTCTGTCATATATTAATAAAATTAGATTTTAATTAGTACTTTTCCGTTTGTCTGAAAATATCAGGTTTGAAAGAAAGTAATGTATTTTTTACTTCATCACTTTGCAGCCTCTAAATTGTATACAGTTCTAGATTTTTTGGTGAATTATTGTCTTAATAGCTTGCTTTGCCTTTCAGATATAGTAATTAGTTGGAAAATATTAAGTTTAACGGTCTCAGCCGAGCATCTGAGACATTGTATGCTCTATGAATTCAAAAAAAAGGAAACTCAGCTGCAGAAGCTAGAAGGAATATTTGAACTGCCTATGGGATGAATGTTCTGAATGATCGAAAATGTCAATGGTGGTTTGCAAAATTTTCTTCTGGAGACTTTAACCTGTCAGATCGGTGACGTTCAGGAAGGCCAAAATCAATTGATAAAGACGCCATTAAATACGCTGTGGAGGCCAATCCAAAGTTAAGCAGGAGAAAATAAGCTCAACAATTCAATACAACCCATACCACAATTATTTCATGCCTTCACGAGTTAGGAAAAGTTTCAAAACTTGGATACTGGGTTCCCCACGAATTTACCGCCGCTCAACGAAATCAAAGATTGCCTGTTTGCACACCTTTGCTTTCCAGGAATCATCGAGAACCATTTTTGCAAAGAATTGTGACTGGAGATGTAAACATTGGTTCTTTACAAGAATACCCAATGCAAAAGACAATGGTTAGACCGAAACTGAAGTCTACTCACTTTTTCAAAACAAGGACTACACCCAAATAATGTTATGCTCTCTTTATGGTGGGACATGGAAGGACTGATTAATTATGAGATACTTGAGCCTAATCAAACAATCACAGCATTAAAATATTGTTCGCAGCTGGATGATTTCAGAATTGATTTATCAAAAAAAAATTACCAGCATTACTAAATAAGAAGGATGTAGTGCTTCAGCAAGATAACGCGAAACCTCACACAACAAAACTCACTCAGGAAAAGGTCATGAATTTCAATTGGGAAGTTTAACCGCATTCGTATTTTTCTCCTGATATTGCTCCATTCGACTACATCTTTTCCGGTCATTTCAGCATCACTTAAACAATGAAATTCATGACAATGACGAACAACTCAAAAATGACATGAATTTGTTTTTCTCAAAAAAATCAGAGAAATTTTTTGAAGAAGGCATCAAGAAGTTAGTTGCTCGTTGGACAGAAGTCATAGGAAATGAGGGGCATTATTGTAAAGATTAAAAAAATGCCCTAATGTAAATGTTTCAGATGAAATAAATGTGTTGGACAAAAACGACATTACTTTCTTTCCATCCTGATATTTTACAGTTGGATTCGAGTTTTGGTTGTCATTTAAGAAATGCTTTGTCAGAATAGATGCGTGTGGAGTGTATGAGCAACTCTTGCTTCTCAGTAAACTCTTCATTGTTTCTGTACACTTTCAGATAGATAATATATGGTGGTGTAGGACAAAAGCTTACCGGACAAAAGACCACTGGACAAAAGACCACCAAAATAATTGAAACACGGACAAAAGCACACCAACGTAACAATAACTCAATTTATAACATTATTTATGATAACTTAATGTGCTTATATTTTATATTATATTTTTTAACGCAAAACGCCACAAATAATATTTTGTTAATAGTTGTTAATCGATGAAAATAGATGGGCTTTTGTCCGTGTCCGAATTCTTTTGGTTGACTTTTGGCTGGTGGCATTCTGACCGGTGGGCCTTTGTCCGGTGGGCTTTTGTCCGGTGGGCTTTTGTCCTACCACCATATATAAACTTACAAGATGAAACGAGACCAACGGTTAATGTTGATGTATTAAAATGTAAAGATTAATGATTTTTCGAAATAATAAACGAATACATACATTTTTTTAGAACAGTAGACTATAAATTTCATAGTTAGCCTATTCGAATTGTTTGTTATTTTGGTCGACAAAAAAAAAACTCTCCTAAAATGTAAACGCAAAAAACAACGTTCGAATGCTCGTTGAACAGGAAGACAAAGAAATAAAGCATTTTTACAAAGAATGGCGGCCGATCAATTCTTATTTTTTTTAATTTGGAGAAAAGGGAAATCAAGTCATCTTCTTTCGCTCGGTTTGGTCTTGCAATCCCTCTAAATAGTGGAACGCGATGGAAATTGGCATCGTCACGGTCAGACGATGAAGAATTCTGTCTACGCAGACCGATTCCTATTCTATCGAGCAAACCATGCAGACTAATGCTGTCAATCAGGCGGAATCTGTTTTTTTTTATCTCTCCCCTCCCTCGATTCCCGGGCTTTTTGAGACCGGCCATTTTCGAAATTTTGATTTGCTTTCAGTTAACAAATAGTTTTATGTGTGTGTGTGTGGCTGTTTATGACTGTTTATGGCTGAGATTCATTGTCAGAGATTTCCCGCCATTATTGACCGGTGGTTTCCGATCGCGTTTAAAGGAAGGACACATCTTCATAATTGTACGGGACATATCCTCAGTATTAATAAAGATTGCCCATGTCGTTTTCTTTTTTTCCTTCTTCTTCTTCTTCTTCTTCTTCTTCTTCTTCTTCTTCTTCTTCTTCTTCTTCTTCTTCTTCTTCACACTTTTCTTCTTCTTCTTCTTCTTCTTCTTCTTCTTCTTCACACCTTCTTCTTCTTCTTCTTCTTCTTCACACCTTTGTTCTTCTTCTTCTTCTTCTTCTTCTTCTTCTTCTTCACACCTTCCTTCTTCTTCTTCTTCTTTTTAAGTCTACGACATCGTCACCTCCCATTTTATATTCGTTCTCGTTCTTATTTTATCTCTTTTCTTCTCTTTTTCTTTTTTACCTTTTTTTTCTTCCTTTTTTTGTTCTCTTCATATATTTCCTATTAACTATCTTAACTTTTAAAACGGACAGATGATTGTATCACACGGCGTAGAGTTAAAATAAGTCCCCTTTTAAATGTGAACTTGAAAATGAACCGAACAATCCTTTGTGCTTAACCCCATTCGGATATTTATACGTTAACTTTCTTGAATATTTACTAGTAACTCGTTATCTCTTAAAATAGGCCACGGGTGTATAGTTAAAATACATCCCATAATAAACTCTTTACTATCTTTATTTTTAAATATTGCTAGGTAACACCGGAAGGGTACAGCTAATATATATATATATATATATATATATATATATATAAGTAGGTTAGGAAAGACTTAATCGGAAAGAAGAACTAGATCTGATATCTGGAACGTTTTTCTTCTTATTTTTAAGGGAGGTGGTGTCTGATCGACACTGCTGAGAAGCCGTGAGATAAAATACTGTTTTTTTTTTATCCCCGAAACAGTTTTTCATGATAAACAACTGATGATCCCTACAAGAATATTAAGACTAGCGTAAATTGTTTGGAGAAAACAAAAATAGTGATTGCAATAGATTAACAGATTTGCAAGTAATAGAATTTTCCAACAAAGGACTTGGACCAAAATGTGCTTCATTTTCTTCTATATAGTTTTAAAGGGTGACAAACTTCAAATACTATATATATATATATATATATATATATATATATATATATATATATATATATATATATATATATATATATATATATATGCGCGTAAGTATGTATTTGAGTTTATATAAGAATATATATCTTTTAGGCAGATATCCCTTATAATACGATCAAAATTATTTCAAAAAGCAAGCTCAATGAAGTTTCCGGCTTCAGAGCATATATACTGGTTAGTTGCATTCCAATGCCAAAGAATCAGTCCACAATCATTTTTAAAAAATTTTTTTTTTATTTCAGCAAAGTCATTCTGTCTGAGGCGAAACCCTGTAAAAATAGTATTTAGTTAACCATACTGATGGTCAGAAAGAAGTTTAGCATTAATGATGTTCCGGACTATCGCTAGATTGATTAAGGAGTCAGAAGTTTTAGCAGAGCAGGAGTAGACTGATGAAGAGATAGTTCTGACATGGAGTTTCCAACTGCGAGTATATAGCTGGAGAATCCAAGCCTGTCACGGTAATGTGCAGTAAAATCCTCAAATACGTGTATTTGGGTACCCGAGTCAAGTAGGAGTGATGTATCTATGTTTATAGAGACAAAGTTAAGCAGCATACAGTCCTAGGTCGAAGGAGAACGGTATGAAAATATAAGTAACACTGTTCTGTAAGGTTAATCTAAAGCAGATATAGGATTGATCATCTGATTCTAGCCTATGTTCTCTAGTCAAGGGAAGGGTGTTCCGAACATAAACTCTTAGCCCATGCATATGTTTTTCAGAGTCTTTACCGTATAATGGGAGGTATTCAATCATGTCTAAATGGTATGAGGAGATTGGGGATTGTAGGGTTTTTCTCACAATGCTAGGATATCCGGGGAGTTTACTAGGAGAAAGGTTTCTACGTCATTGATGTTGGTTCTAAGTACTCAAATAATTGTGAATGCTAACCTTAAAGGCGGAGGTGAAGATGTATTTTGGTGGGTGTCTGGTTTAGGTTTGTTTCTTTTTCGTTGTATTGTGATTTTGGTTTTAGATAGAGTAGGGGTGGCAAAATGGGTGCTTGACTGGTGCTAATAAGCTCACATACCAAGACCATTAGTGGAGACTTGATCCATGGGGAATGTGTCTTCGGGAAAGCCCATCGGGGATAACTATAGGGTCCCTTTCCATGCGTGATATGGCACATACAGTTACCCACGATATTATACAACTGTTGATGGAGCAGGCTCCTGTATTACCAATCGGAAACAGCAGCCAGACAAGATGTATAACCTGTACCCTCAACCTGTCGGTACTAGAGCGAGCCAAACTAGTTATATGCGACTTACTGACAAATAATTTTCCCCAAGTTTCCCAGATAGAAAGAAAGAGGGACGGTGTTCATTTTCCTAGTCAGGAAAGAAGGCCAAGAAGGGTGACACTGCGCTAGTACCTCTGCGCCTGGTTAATAGATATAGAAGGAGTGCAACGGCCGGGCGATAGGTAGAGTCCATCTACTCCTTAAGCAATTTTAGGTTTGCAAACCGGATATTTTGTTCGATACTCTAGCTCTACGAAGGTCGTCTATTAGAACTAAGAAGAGGTCCCTCCGCCAACAGTTTTCTGCCAAGACGTAAGTAGCACAGTTTTTATATCAGAGTTTTCATTCTTCTAGAGAGATGATCTGACAAGATCTAAGGTCCATCACACCGATAGGCTTATCCTGCGCCCGTGTACTAGTCAGGTATTTCAGAGCCCTCGCAGGTAAAAAAAACATACATATATGTTTATATGTGGATATAGAGTTTTTCTTTTTTTTTCATTTTTTGCTTACGAAACAAGCAAAAAAGAGAAAAGTAAAAAAAACCCCAAAGAAATCAACATGTACGACAAATCGCCAAAGAAACAAAGAATAGAGATTTTTATCAATTTTGAGACGACCCGGTTTTGCCATTAACTGGTTCACTGACCTACACTTAAAATAGTCGAGAAAAAAGAATCTCATTTAGCATCAGATCGAGAAAAGAAGTAGAGAAAAAGAAGAAGGGAGAGAGAGAGAGGCTGAGAATAATAATAATAATAATAATAATAATAATAATAATAATAATAATAATAATAATAATAATAATAATAATAATAAAAAAAAAAATAATAATAATAAAAAAATAAAAAATAATAATAATAATAATAATAATAATGATGATGATGATGATGATGATGATGATGATGATGATGATGATGATGATGATGATGATGATGATAATAATAATAATAATAATAATAATAATAATAATAATAATAATAATAATAATAATAATAATAATAATAATAATAATAATATAAAGAAAAAGAAAAAGACAGAAAAGGATAGAAAAGAGGAAATCGAGGTATGTGAGAAGGAGAACAAAAGGGAATGAGAAAAATAATGAAATGTGAAAAAGAGGGGAAAGAGTCTTGGATAAACAGAAACATACTTATGATAAAGTAACGAAAAGAATCGTAAAGAAAGTATGACAATTAAAATAACAATTAACATCGGTGAAAAGAGAACGTTTCAAAATATCAGGGAAATTACAAAATTAAAGTAAATAAAAGAAATAATCGTAATAGTTATACAAATAATTTATTTTATTTTATACAATATAATTTTAATGCAGAAACACACTTCCATTTAATGGATCGGCTACAATAATGTTAGTAGCATTACCAATAGTAATAATCACAAAAGCCTGTTTACAAATAAAGGTCTACTGTGATCCGGAGTGGTAGTACCAGCCAGGGTCCCATCTATTAGTTAAATCGAATCTATCGTTTGCAGAGTATCGATCTACAAAATATATGCCTACAGAACAAATTAATCCAAAAATATTTGATGATATTGACGCATTTTGCACAAATAGATTTCCCAGCATTAAATAACCAAAGAAAGCGTTGATATGCCATAAAACAAGCGAACCACTACCAAATTTACGGAACTTGGTTTTTCCCAAACAATCAACCATCATGTTGGGAGTCGTCAATAAATGTGCCACGTTACCCCTACAAATGCTACTACCTACGCACGTATCATACACACTTCAACGGTTGTGTCGTCGATTGTCCGAGGTGGTCTATTTAATAAATCTTATTAAATCAAATTATTTGGGCTACGTCGGCGGGTGCAAAGATACAAGGGAAAGATAATTGAACTGTTCCACATCTCGAATCGTTGGAGACAACACCATCAAACCATGACTAATTGATGGTGGGGCAATCACAATAAAAAAAGAGATGGGACTATCTTGATGTCAGGGAGTGACCGCTTTTCTCTTAAAATACTTATTCCCCTTCTCTATTCTCTTTCTCTTAATCTTAATATATATCAATATATATACATATATATATACATATATATATATATACATATATACATATATATATACATATATATATGTATATATATATATATATATATATATAGTATAAATATATATATATATTAATACAATATATATAGTATAATATATATATATATATATATGTGTATATATATAGTATAAATATATATATATATATTATACTATATATATATAAATATATATATTTATATATATATATATATATATATATATATATATATATATATATATATATAGTCTGAAAATTCCAATTCATCTTGAGAATAGCAATTAATATAATGGTTAATAAAAATGTCATAAAAGAACGTATATAATGCTGAAAAGGGGAACAGAAAAAGGATGATTAAGGTGCTTCTTTATCATTATTATTGGTATTATTATTATTATTATCATTATTATTATTATTATTATTATTATTATATAGTATTAAAATATATCCGTGGCACGTAAACTACACAGAGGCGTTCATATTTCATCCCCGTTGGAAGAATCAGGCTAAATGCGCGGCTTTTTGTTATCGAGTGTTTTTGTATCTAAGTATTTTTTCCCGAAAACTAAACAATCATATTCGTAGTTATTTCTCGCTCACTGGTCAATATTTTCACTACACTACCTTTGAAGAAAATCTTGTAAACATATACATAATATATTATATCACCTTATAATATTATATGTATATATATAGAATAATAATCATATATAAATATATATGTGTGTGTGTGTAGTAATAGTAGTAGTAGTAGTGGTAGTAGTAGTAGAAGTAGTGGGAGGAGAGGAGGAGGAGTAGGAGGAAAATATATGTATAGCAAGTAAGCTACACAGAAACGTTTATATATATATATATATATATATATATATATATATATATATATATATATATATATATACATATATATGTGTGTGTGTAAAGGAGTAAGGCTACCAACATTTGTAAAATGTGTTTTTCAACATTTATTTATTATTTTGTTATTTTATAATTTTATATAACGCGTTTCAAGCGGTGGTCCGCTATCATCAGATATGTAAATCTATTTGAAGAAATGTCTTTCGATTTGAAAGAGTGTTGTTTCATTTGAGGAAATTTGTTATTGTTTTGCGTTTTTGTGCATGTATGGGTTTGCCGGTGTGTGTACGTGTTTTGATAATTTTATATCTTTTATTTTTCCTTTTTTCCTGCTTCTCTTTGTCAAAGTCGTGTGTGTTTATTAAGAACGTGTTATTTTGACCTTTATTTTATCGGTAATCTCCATTTCTTGGAGTGCGTAGATTTTCTTTTGAAATTTATCATTTTCTATTGACCTGTCTCCAAATTGGCTGTTGTGCCCGAGTGTGTGTGTGCGTGTGCGGTCAGTTCTTAATCTTGTACAAAGGTGAGCGACACATACACCACCCACACATATACACAAACACACACACACATATGCACGCACACACACAGGCGTATGGTTAGATAGATTGATAGAGAGAGAGGTAGAGAAAAGTTGATAGAAGTGTGGTTCGTATTGTGTGTAGTTTGAGTTATGATCTGTTTAATGCTGGATTGAATTTAAATATTAAGTTTTTTTTATTGTGTTAGTAAGTAAGTGTAATCTTGGCTTGTGAAAATTGGAATTATTTAAATTTTTCCTCCGCTGCATGAGTGCACATGTTGGGAGACATATATATATATATATATATATATATATATATATATATATATATATATATGTTAATATCTACATACGTATACGCTTCATCCTTTGGGGAATAGTCAGTGTAAAGAAGATTATTAATAACGGTCGACGGAACTCTAATTCCGACGTCTTAGCCCACACGACCGTTATCAACTTCCCGGTAAATTAGCGAGAAATTAAACCCGTTTAAAGGCAGCCGTCGTCAAAGTGTTGTTTGACTACTGAAAGAAACATGCTTTGAAGGCACAATAACGACTGTGTTAATACTACACACTACAGAGCCATGCCTAGATTTGAGGGCGACAAATAATTATAAATAATTGTTTTATCTACTTAGGTATACGTTTCATCCTTTGGGGAATCGTAAGTGTAGAGAAGATTATTCATACCGATCGCTGGAATCGAACCCCAGAATATATATATATATATATATATATATATATATATATATATATATATATATATATATATATATATATATGATGCAATACAATTGCTTAGATGGCAATACAATGCAGAGGTGTGACGGATAGACACAAGTTGGAACAAAATTAGACATATAATAATGAAATTGGTTAAATAGTTTCAGCTTTAATACAATGTACACACACACACCCACATATATATATATATTTAATTATGTATTTAATTATTATTTTTTTACATACACACACATATATATATATGTCTATCTACACAATGCTACAATGTTATGTAATACCTGCATTAAAATCGTCTGATGGAAAATGCGTACGATATTATTATATTTCAGGAATTATTCACTTCTTCAGATCTGTGTTATATATATATATATATATACTGTGTTATATATATACATATACTGTATTATATATATATACATATACTGTTATATATATATATATATATATATATATATATATATATATATATATAGGTAATTGGAAAATATAATTAAGAAAGTAAGGGTCTCTTCCTAGATCGAATTTCAAACAGACTATCGATTGCATTCTGGGAGATTTTAGTGTCTCATTTTTATAATTCTTTTATTTTCATCATTAATTGATTAGTTCTCATTTTTTCTAGTAAATCCTTGGCGTCGGGTTTATTTAGACAAAATTCTAAAGAAGCCGGAATATTTAATTGCTGTATCTGACCTAATGTAAGCGGCTAGTTTTAGGATTAAAGTTATTCATCTTTCTGCGTCATATATGATAAGAAAATAAC
>OY744519.1:123471845-123494345 GCA_963556195.1 Sepiola atlantica | reverse complement strand
AAAAATATTACTAAACTAATGTTTATAATGTTTTAGCCTTAGTTATATGATTGCTTAATGGAATTTTGATGTTTTCTGCGTTCCTAATCCACTTCACAACTCAAATTCCTTCTCAAGTTTCCAATCTCATTTCTAAGGTCTGAACATATTATTTAGAATAAGTTATCTCCCTTTGACAGTGAATTTAAATTTAGATTTGAAGAGAATAAATGAAAAAAAAAAAAAATAAATAAATACATAAATAAATAAATAAAGATTGATGAGTCATTTAAAATGAAACATAATAAAATTTAAAAAATTGGTATATTACTAAACTAATGTTTATAATGTTTTAACCTTAGTTATATGATTGCTTAATTGAATTTTGACGTTTTCTGCGTTCCTACTCCCAATTGTTTTCCCCTATAATACGATGATCTGACACCGGTTTTTCCACGTTTTTCCGACCCCCTCGGTCTTCTATTGTTGTCTTCTGATAATGAAAGTTGGTCTTTCGAAAATTTAAGATTACCCTTTGCCGATCTGTTACTTACCAAAAAAAAAAAAATACTATTTGGTATTTAATCAGTTTTCGTGAAATTATTAATAAATCGTTTTGAGTTTCACTCTCTCCCTGCGTTTATTGCTTTTCACTTTTCCATCTCACGGCAACCACATCGCATTGCTATAGCCTTGGACGACTAATTTATATATATATATATATATATATATATATAAAGTGGTGTTTTAGCAATCGGACATTTGCTTGCATTCGGGCAGAATTTTGCCCTGTGTTTCTTCCCCTACAACTTTTATTTTATTTTTTCAAATTTTAAATCTTGGCCTTTGCCAACTTATCTATCTCAGCGACTTCCTCTGATGATAAGATTTTGATCTTTGAAAAGCCTGGCTTAAGGAAAATTTAACTTGAATAAATTGCCTTTTTTGCGGAATATACCTTGCTCTGAGCAATTGAATTGAATTATGATTTGGCTTTTGCTTCTCTAATTCCTTTCCATTCTTCTTCATTATATATATATATATATATATATATATATATATGTAATATTTATAAATTAATATTAATTATTTTAATACCTACAGACATCGATGTTTCAAGAGTCTTAACCCCTTGGCCATAGACAATTAGGTAATAATTAAGGAGGAATTTAACTTTGTAAATAGCGAATCGGCGGCTAAATTTACACAAGCAGTTAGAGTGATCAACGAACGTATTCGGATCGTGCATACAGCGATTAGTACTGTTTGTTATTAAAGTCACTCAGAGTGTCCGGCCTTTGGTGAAGGGAGCTAATAATAATATTTATAAATATTTTTATATAAACATGTATGTATATCGTACATTCTCTCAATCATATATATATATATATATATATATATATATATATATATATATATATATATATATATATATATATATATATATATATATATGAAAGAATGTACGATATACATGTATGTTTATATAAAAATATATATTCAAATTTAAAATAAAATAAATCAGGAAAATCTTGTTGAGCTAACTACAAGACTTATCATCAACTTGCAATATATGTATATATATATATATATATATATATATATATATATATATATATATGTATATAAGTCAGTTCATATTATATTCAAATAACCATGCTTTTATTTTGTTATTTTTATTTTTTCACATTTTCAAAAAACAACACTTCTGTGAGATATATTTGTTACTGTCTGTTTCATTTGTCTTGTGCCAAACAGCGTTTTTATGTCAATGTCGTCTCTTCAACATCTTTTAAGGAGACTGCAAAGTAAAAGGGCACTGGTAGTATATGCTAATACATATATTGTCATTAATAATTATATATATATATATATATATATATATATATCTTTTTGATAATAAATGTTCGTTTTTGTCCACTATCCCCAAACCCTCTCTCTCTCTCTCTCTCTCTCTTTCCACTTTCCCTCTCCTCGTCCACTCTCTCTAACCCATCTCCCTCTTTTCTGCGGAATCGATCTGTTTCTGCCAGCCAGTTACTACCTCTGATCTAGCGGGACCAGATCGATGAAACCCGAGTACATTCAACAGACACTGGAATGTATAGATTTTAAATACAATACTTTATTTAGCTCTTGTAGTACCTACGATCGGGCACTTTATTGTTTGTTTTTCAAGTAATTTGTGATACATTCTATATAGAGGGGTTCGTTAGAAAAGCGGGAAATTTGAGGTTGTAAATTTTATGGTTTCAATTTTCTATTGTTTAAATTTTATTGCGTTTGGCATATTAACTTTTTCAATTTGCACAGACGATATTTTGAACATCTGTGAGTGTATTATAATATTAGTCTTTGAAAAACTTTATAAAAGTTATTTTTTCTCAAATAACTTACCGTTTGACAAATTTCCAGTTTTCTTTTTTTTTCACTCTGTACATATACAGAGAGAGAGAGAGAGAGAGAGAGAGAGAGAGAGAGAGAGAGAGAGAGGGAGGGGATAACGCGATAACTGGATGACTTAGAAGACATACATGGTTAAGGTTCGAAACTACTTAGACAAAACGTTCACAAAGATTGATTTCAGGGAACTATGTCGGCAAGGACGATCAGGGTTAGAATGAAGATTTGCCGACTTCTCATTATCATTATGTTGCAAAGATTTATATAATGTCTTTACTGTTCCTTGTTGCGTGTGAGTTGCACCGTGTGTGCATTCAACTATGTCGTTTCCATTAGTAAATTTTCGGTGTTGACTGAAAACTATTCGTTGTTTCCTTTAGTATTCTGTTGTGTTCACGCTTTTGTGTCGGCTAAAAATGATCTGTTTTTAGTAAGCAAACTATGTCTTTTATCTCTGTCGAGAGGCTCCTACTATGTTAATGAAAACAAATTTATTTTTAATACGTGACTTGGTCATATGATAATATGTTATAGATATTTCCTATTTTCAATTTTATTTGGATGTTGAATGGAAAAAAGAAAGAAAAGAAAAAAAGTTAAACGAGAAAATAAGAAAAGACTGTGGCCTAACATGCTGGTCATCTATTTCTCTTCCGTTTGTCTAAAATTAAATAGAAAAGAAAGAGAAGAACAATATTTGCTCATATAGGTTCTTTAAACGACTATTATACACAGAAAAGGACTGAGCGCACCTTTACAGGAAGATCTAAACAAGCCGCGAAGGCCATATAAAATTGTCTCACACATTAATGTGGACAAACGCATGTACAATCACACACAAAATCGTACACGCACTCATATACATAAAAACTTATAAACATATAGGCAAACACGCACAGAAAACACACGTATACAAACAAACACACAGAGATACACAAAATGTCAAACTTATACAGACATACTCACCCTCGTGCGTTATATTATGTGAAGAAAAGAACACAAATATCTTTACTATCTTTTCTGGATATTGATTTACATCAGATTACAAAAACACATCATAAATATTGAAGGCCACCCCGGTGGTCAGCAGAAAGCGCTAAGAATGCAATCTATTTCAGAGGCTCACAACTTAAATATTCCTGAAATGAACTATATTATATTTATTAACCACATCATCTCGTGTCTCCCCCTTTCTCTCTACATTTCTCACTCTATCTCTCTATCTTTTTCCCTTTTTTTCTTTCTTTCTTTCTCTCTCTTTCTCTCTCTCTCTCTCTCTCTCTATATATATATATATATATATATATATATATATAAAAAACGTACACATCTAGTATTCAATACATGAGTAGAGCTTAGTAGTAGTATAAAAATATATTTATGGCAAGTAAGCTACATAGAAACGTTCATATTACATTCCCGAAGGAAATAAATCATCATTGGACGATTTTCTTCGGGGATGAAATATGAACGTTTTTGTGTAGCTTACTTGCCATACATATATTCTTATACTATATATATATATATATATATATATATATATATATATATATATATATATATATATATCTTAAATACACGCATCCATATAAAACCATTAAACATTACCTGTGATAGCTCCACTTTTATATTTTACATGTTTTGTAAATATGTCCAAATAGCGGATATATATAGGCGATACAAGATTAGCTTTTAGACTTAGATTAAAAAACTACAACTTTATTATTAGATAAAGAAAACACCCAATTCCGAAATAGCCAAATATTTCAACGGAACGAAGCCAAAAACATTAGATGACATGAAATGTATTTTAATAAACACCAACTTCCGGTCCACACAAACACACATGAAACAAAATGGATTTTAAAACAAAACACACACAAATCAGGTCTGAATTCCAATGCCCGTGTTTTGAAGATGTATAAGATTTTTAGTTTCAGACTGAGAAGGACATCGTTTTGAAAAGAAAACTTTTTTGGTTGAAGTAAGTATGTATTTCCGATAATTACAAAATGGATGTGCGTATGCGAAGAGTAAGTAAGAAGTAAGAAGTAACATTTCCTTTATGCAATTCAGTAGAACGATTTCACACGCACCGACTTGTACGTTAACATGAAGAAATAGTCGTTTTACAAAGTTGAAAATATCAAGTTTCATATACATTCACGTTTATTAAAAATGCATTTTTCATAAATATATATATATATATATATATATATATATATATATATATTAGCCTATCCAGTATTACATGGGTGACCATTTGGGAATACCAGGCGATGTATGTGTCGCCAACCTGCAGTTCAAAGCGTGACGACTATGGCAAAAAAAAAACTGAATCACTGTTATTTTTAACAATGTTTGCATATATATATATATATATATATATATATATATATATATATATATATATATAATATTTTACAGTAAATAAGGTTATTCAGTATACAACATCGAAGTATTATATAAAAAGTGAGCATTGTTTGTGGTCACTTAATGTAAAGTAGAAATAAACAAGCATTGTGATAAAGTTTATTATAATGAGTATGTTGTAAATAGTTGCTTTAAGGAAAATACATTTTATTGTGATTTCAGAAGTTTGCCTCTTTTTTTAATACTGTCTTTATCTTTGATAAAATGTAACATTTCATTGGACGAAATGTGTATTTTTGTATATATATATATATATATATATATATATATATATATATATAATTGGTGATTATTTTAGACTCGACAGAAAATCTATAAAAACTGTTCATTATATTTATCGAATTATCTATAAATTTCTACGCATATACGCGTACATACAAGTTTATACTCACAATTTTTTCTCTATATATATTCATATATATATATATATATATATATATATATATATATATATATATATATATATATATATATATATATATGTTATTTGTGTATATAAGAATTATGAATTTGTTTGTTTACTAAATATCGTAAAGATCTTTTGTCTGAATCAGCAGACAGATAATTGTTGATTCTTTTATTCTAGTCTCGTCGTGTATTGTGAAGCGAATTCTTCATAATTGGTTGTCTTAAAGAATTGCTGCTTTTATCTTCAGTTTCGAGGTACCGAAAATCGAATTGGAGTTATTTTTCATGTTTCAACGTAAAATACATCTCTCTCTCTCTCTCTCTTTCCCTGGCGCGCGCTATCTACATATATAGTGTTTGTATGGTCTATAGACTTTAATCTAATGAAGCTACGGTTTTTATAAGATAGTGGTAAAAACAGGTACACCTCTATTCCTGGCTACATATGTGCATACATGTTTCAGCTACGACTGTATTCAATGTCCAGCTTCCTTAGGCCATAGTAAATATACTAAAAAGACAAATGAATGCAATGCTAGCGGAAAGTTTTGGTTGGAGCGGAGGGAGTCATAGGGGGGGGGGAATCCGTAAACGAAGAAAGGGTTAGTAGAGGGTAGTCAATTCTATCTTATACATATGCATACGTATACACAATATACACATTCATACACATATATGCACGGAATTATGCGACAAGCAAAATGAGTAAGTGGTTAAACATTTTAGACTAATAAATTAAAAAAATAAACCGAAAACATCAAGATCACATAACCGCCCACATTCGTATAGCAATGTCCACATGTCTCCTTCCATGTGTCTACAAGACACCTATCGATATTCATACATGCATCTGAAATAAAATGAATTAAATAATATAGCCCTCACACGTATATACCCTCACTCATATTTATATACATATATACACACATACATACTTGTCTATATATATATATATATATATATATATATATATATATATATATATATATAAATATATATATAAATATATATATAAATACACATATATATATACATATAAGATTGAAGTTCATTTTTTAAGCATCTAATTGAAATTTAATAATAAGGAATGAGGTAAAATAAAATACCTTCAAAGCATGTTAAAGATGCGATATTAATTTTAAAAGAAAAAGAAAAATCGTAACAGATTTTTTTTTCATAAACTTTCATTTTTAGTTTATAGTAATATGTTTACATGTATACACACATATATATATCTAGACATATATATGTATATATCTATAAATACATATCTACATGCATCTGTACACATAATTGAATTTATATTCTTTTTAGATGGCCAACAAGATAAGTATCAGCCCTTCCGTTTCTTAAAAGCAATTAGCAGCAATGGTTAAAAGAAATTCTTATAGACAAGGTGTATTGACGAACCAGCGGGGCATTGTTAAAACAAACCAGCCATTCGTACACACACATATATATATATATATATATATATATATATACACGTATCCATATAATGCACATACGCACATACACACGCACGCACGCACACACACACACACACACACACACATATATATATATATATATATATATATACATGCATATACTTGCAAATACGTACAAGACACGCATACATATATAAAAATACACATATTCACACGCATATGTGCACACACACACACACATATACATATATATATATATATATATATATATATATATATATATACATGTATATATAGGCAGAATTTTTGTTTTAAATATATTTCGTTAAATACGACGGACAGTTTATGTCTCCATATTTTTGTTTTGATTCTTTCATATTTTATTTTGTATTTTCTGGTTTCAAGCGGGAATTAGTCGATGTATATTCCATATTCACTCGTATTCCTAACAGTTCCGGGTCCATCTATATCCATCTTCAGAAGTTGTTATCGAATAAAGAACATGATGCTTAGATATGTATAGGTTATTTGTTTTTCCCGGGAATCACGTGTTAGTTATAGTATTAATAATGTACTTCTGTTAGTATTATAAGAATGTTAGTACGTTGTCACTATTATTGACACCAGCGCTATAGCCCAACACTTAACAACCAAAAAGTATTGCACCCGTACTTAATTCAAAAAACTTCTTGTAGATAGCAACTCTATATTTGAACAACTAACAAACAAAAACTGCATATATTAGAAGACCTACACATTAAAACAAGAAACGAAAATCATCAAAAAAATAAATTTCAATAATAGTGACAATATACTAAAATGCCTATCGTACTAACATTAGTACCTTATTAATACGGTAACTAACACGTGATTTCCGCGGGGAAATTACCTATAAATATCTAAGCACCGTGTTCTTTACTAAATAACCACCCCTGAAGATGGACCCATATGAATCCGAAAGTACTAAGGATATAAGCGAATATGGCAGATACATCGAGCAGTTCTCGCTTGAGATTAGATCACACATAGGTTAATTAGAAAAGTTCAAGACAAAAATATACAGACATAAATTGTCCGTCGTATATATATATATATATATATATATATATATATATATATATATATATATATATATATATATATATATGGGAAAATGAAAAAGGAAAACCAAAAAATGGATGTTTTTTATGTGTACATCAACGTTTCGTCTTTATTTATAAGACTTCATCAGGATGATAATATAGAGAAAAAATGTCATGCAAGTACAGATACATGTAGGGTAGACATATTGGGAGGAAAAATAAAATGAAATAATGGCCACTACTGGGTGGACGTCCGTACTTGTTGGAGAATAAAAATGAATGTTGAAGAAAATGAGTGGGGAAAAAATGGAAGGATGGGGTGAGCATGTGGCTGGTGGTAAGAGAAAGAGGTGGGGGATGAGCAGGGGTAAAGTGGATGGCAGAGAGGGAGTGGAGGAAGAGAGGGGAGGGAGGTGTTTGACCAGATGGCTGCGGTCAAGATTGAAGGGGAAAAGTAAGTTGGAATGTTTGTGTATGGGGGGTGTATGCAGGGAAAGGAGGATGGGTAGAGAGGGAGGGGGGTTGTGATTTTGGTGGATGGGCGAAAGTTATGGTCTTAGAGAGCGTTTTGAGAAAATGAGGGAATTTAAGGAGGGGTATGGGAGAAAATAGTTGAGAGGGGGAGAGGGAGGATTTGTTGTGATAGGGTGTGAAATATTTGAAATATTTGGAAAATGATAGCAATGAGTGAGGGATTGGAGGGGTGGAGGAGGGCGGTGATTGAAAGGGTGGGTATGGAATATTTGAAATATTTGGAACATGAGAAAGTTTATTTGGACTGCAGTGTTAAAAATGTGAGGGAAAAACGGAAAAAGTAAGGAGAAGGTGAAGATTCAAGGAGAAAAAGGAAGGGTGTGAGTAATGGAAGAGTGTCATAAAGATTAGAGATGAAAATAAAAGTTATCTATGATCAGGCAAGAGTCTTTGTTCTGTGAGGATGATCTTGCTTATTAAGAGTGATAGGTTAAAGAAACCATTTCGTTGCTTGATGGTGGTGGAGGCGGTGATGAGGGCAGTTTCCAATAATCTTCGCCGAGATTTGTTGTGGATGTATTTAGTGATTTTGGCTTGTTCAAATTTGAACGCATGACCATGTTCTAGTGCATGGGAGAAAAGTGCACTAAGAGGGTTGTTGCTTTTTATGTCCCTTTTGTGTTAATTTAATCGTTTCTTTAATTCACGTTGTGTTTCTCCCACGTAAAATTGATGGCAATCATTGCAAGGGACAGTATATAAGCCGGCATGGGATGTGGGTGTTTTTTGGAAATGTCTGGATGTGTTTAAAGTTTTTTTTATGAATTGAGATGTGGTTTGTACTGTTGGAATGCCTAGTTTGTTAAGCGTGTTGCATATGGATGTGTTATTGGAATGCGTGGGTAGGAGAAGGGGTCTGTCTATGAGAGAGGTGTTAGGAGTTTGATTTTTTTGTGTGGTGTTTCTGGAGAATATTTGGAAGGCTTTTTTCTTGGCATTTAATATAAAATGTGTGGGGTATTGCAATGTTTTTAGGGAATTAAAAATGTACTTTATTTCTTCATCTATGTGTAGGGGGCTACATATTCTAAGGGCGCGTAGGAAGAAGCCTATAATTATACCTGTTTTGATCTTGCTATGGTGGTGGGAGTAGAAATGTATGTAGTCATTTTTGTGAGTGTTTTTGCGGTGTACCTTAAATTTTAGTTTGTTGTTGGACTTAATTATAAGAGTATCAAGGAAGGGAATGGAGCCGTTTATTTCAGTCTCATGGGTGAATTTTATGGAGGGTTCTACTGTGTTGAGTTTATCTTTAACATGATTGATTTGTATGTCTGTGGGGAGGAAAATTAAAATATCATCTATGTATCTAAAGTATTCGATGTTAGGGGGTTCCTCCCAATATGTCTACCCTACATGTATCTGTACTTGCATGACATTTTTTCTCTATATTATCATCCTGATGAAGTCTCATAAATAAAGACGAAACGTTGATGTACATATAAAAAACATCCATTTTTTGGTTTTCCTTTTTCATTTTCCCATCACGTCGGATTACCTTCATCCTTCTCTTCCCATATATATATATATATATATATATATATATATATATATATATATATATATATATATATATATATATATGGATTTTTCACTTAGAAAAAAGATTATTCAGTAAAGACCAGGATTATTCCGATAAAAACAAGCTCGATGATACTCGATTACAGGGTACAGAGCCTTTATATGTGATTTTTTTTAAAGCTTACCAACGCATTCCGTCCAGGAGCCCAAACAACACCACAAAAAGATGTTTTCATTCATGGAATGCCAATAAGAACAGTGGCTTGGAATTGTAATTTGGGAACGGAGTTTTGACTGTTGTTTGGTCTTGATATATTTTTTTTTTTGGTGGTGGGGATATTTGTCATAGTAGTGCCGCCCGTCGAGAGGGTGTATTCTCGCTCATTATTACTGTTTCACTGGAGTGCATTTGGGACAAATTATATATTTTTGTTTTGTATTATTTTTTCTATATATTTTTTCTATATATTTTTTATATATATTTTTTATATATATTTTTTATATATATATTTTAATTTTTCTTCTCTATCTTACTTTATTTTTTTCTTCCCTTCTTAAGTGACCTCAAGAAAAGCAACACCACATTGTGTAATGCCGGTTGTTGTAACTCTTATTTAAGATGCTTAATTTTCCCTGATGATCTGCCAAGCAAGTACCTGCTTGGTAGTGAAACACGTGTAGGTAAAAAAAACTCTTTAATTTGAAAAATGATAATTAAATAATTTTTGAATGAAAAAATATTTTGTGGTGTTGATTGGGCTCCTGAACGGAATGCTTTGGTAAGCTTTCAAAAAATCACACACACACACACACACACACACACACACACATATATATATATATATATATATATATATATATATATATATATATATATATATGCTAGATCCAATTCCCCAAATAAATCGGTGTTAGTACAATACAAGGGATGTAGACGATGTAAAGAGATCTCGACAAATACAGAAAATTGAAATTGACTTTTAAAATTAGAGGATAAATGTTAAAAAAGATCTAGAAATATGAATCGACTTGACATCGATTAAAAATGATAAGAGATATCTAAATCTAATACTAGTAAAGTAGACATTTATAAACCCAACCGGTTATATATACGCATACATATGCACTTATCTATACATATATACATACATTACATATACCAGCTTACACATACATGTACACAGTAAACACATATATTTCCCATAGATCTTCAACGTATATAAGACTGAAATTGAGTTTGGAAATTAGAAGGTACAACGTACACGAATTCAAAATTTAAAAAATAATAATATAAGACTAAAATATGAATAATGATAAAATGCGAATAAAACAAAAAATGATATAAAACAAAATAAACTAAATCCACGTTGAAATTTAAAAAATAACAAATTATAAGATTAAGATATTTAAGAACTATTTTGAAAATAAATATATTTAAAAAAAGAAAACTATTAAATCGTTAAAAACAAACTATATACACGTATTTAAATTTAAAAAAAACACTTGCTTAATGTTACTAGTAATTTCAACCTTTGTCATAGTTTCTTTATTTTTATGTATTATCTTTTTTCATTATGTAGCACAAAATGTCTTTATAAAAAGAATATATATATATATACTATATGTATATATACATATGGCATGGTAGCACGAAATGTCTTTATAAACTAAACAAAATTATACTATATGTATATATACATATGGCATGGTAGCACAAATGTCTTTATAAACTAAACAAAATTATACTATATGTATATATACATATGGCATGGTAGCACAAAATTTCTTTATAAACTAAACAAAATTATACTATATGTATATATACATATGGCATGGTAGCACAAATGTCTTTATAAACTAAACAAAATTATACTATATGTATATATACATATGGCATGGTAGCACAAAATGTCTTTATAAACTAAACAAAATTATACTATATGTATATATACATATGGCATGGTAGCACAAAATGTCTTTATAAATTAAACAAAATTATACTATATGTATATATACATATGGCATGGTAGATTCGGGTTGGGTGTATTGGCTTTAACAGGAATATAGGTACAAGTCAAAAAATTTTGAATTGAAATAACTCAAAACACCATTTATTTATTTATTTTAAAATGATGCAAGTGCAGGAATGCAACATTGCGACGATGGGACAGGGACTGGAGCTTAGTAGACAGTGTGAAAACTATTAGGTTATAGACTTTGTTTTGTACCTTGTCTAAGAGTGGAGTCTAGTGGTTGGCGCACTATTCTCCATGCATGGGCGAATAGTGTATTTGAAGAGATATAAGGTTACTGGCAGGTGTTAGAAGTTTTCTAGCCTTATAGAGGGAGCCTTCCTTGTTTGAATCAGAGTTTGTAGTATCGTCTATGTATTTATTCCAATTCATGTAACCTGTAAATGTTAGGCCGAAGAGTTTGACCGTTGGACTCTCGGGAAAGGGGCTATCAATCATGGCAATCAGTGTTTGGAAAGTTTTCTTATAATTGTTAAAGGTTAGGATTATTATCTTGGTAGAAATAAATGTGCGTATCAATTTTTGGTTACATTCTACTACAGACGACGTCATTTCCTAAGAGTTAGGCCAATGCCTTATGTATGACAAGCATAGAATGGGGTATCATCAACAAATGTATCCACCTCGGACGCGACTACGTAAGTTGGAGGCCTTAAACGTCACATGAGGCGCCACCCAAGAAATGATGCAGATATCCTTGCTTGTTGTGTTCACATTGTATATTGCAGTTGGTGGGGAAGGGCTGACTTATAAGAGAAGCGGTAGGAGGAGAGGAATGGGAAGAGGGTGACATAAAGAGGAATAAAGAGAGTAGTAGTGGTAGCAGCAACGTAAGAGAAGAGTAAGACGATTGCCATGAATAAATAAATGACATAAATAAAGAAGTAAAAAGAAAATACTAAAATAGTAGTAACAGCAGCGTAATATGAAACGAAGAAGATGACGTTAAGAGATCAAATGGCTTAATTCAAGAAGGAAAAGTAATATATATATATATATATATATATATATATATATATATATATATATATATATATATGAAATCGGATAGACGTCAGATTAAACGACGAAAAGTATATTTTTTCTAAATAAACATTCATGTATTTTTTTTAAACAATGAAATAAGTTCCACTACATTTATAAGCGTCGGTGATTTACAAATATGAAATTGGATAGAGACCAGATTAAACGACGCAACTCACCGACGCTTATAAATGTAGCCCAACTCATTTTACTAAATACACCTCCAGCGTGGTCGCTAAATCAACTCGGACTTTTAAAACTATCTCTCCCGTAACAACAGTAGGACTCGGGAATCTTTGACAACTTTGCCGACAGATTTCGACAATGGAGAAAAAAGAAATAAAAAATGTCTATACAACAATGATGATTCATATTGTGCTGAAATTATTTGTTTAAAAAAAAAAATAAATGTTTATTTAAATAAACGCCTTGCGTCGTTTAATCCGGTCTCTATCCGATTTCATATTTTTAATTCACCGACGCTTATAAATGTAACCCAACTCATTTCACACACACACACAAACACACACACACATACACACGTATATATATATATATATATATATATATATATATATATATATATATATATATATATATATATATATATATAATAGAATGAAAAGAGATCTTAGTTTCTAATAACTATAGATCGATAACATCGACATCTCAGCGTAGAGGCATTTTTCACATGTCTGTATAAATAAATAATAATAATATATATAATTATTTATGATATATAAATATTAAGTATGAAAATATATTTATGAAAATTAAGATACATGGAGGTGTATGCGTTTCATCCAGAGAGAAATCGTCACGCTTAGTCTGACTATTAACCTGACGGTTCACTACGGTTAGGAACGGTTAATTGGCATAAATATATTTTCATAATTTACTACGATGTTCTGCTTACATATTGAGCATTGTTGAAGACCATACTGAAAACTTATGCACAATATATCATATCACCTTATAATATGATACGTGTATACATTAAATAATAATAAATTATGTATGTATATATATATATATATAAAGTTTTTTTGAATTGTGGACTAATAATAATTTACTTCTGCTCCAGAATCCCTGTAAAATTTTATGAGTGATTTTTAGATTTTGCAGTAAAATGCATTTAAATAGGGGAAAATATTCCAATCACCGCTAAGGTAACGATATATCATTAAATGAATGTTCATTCGTTCAACAGCGCTTAAGAAAAACAATTAAAAAAAACTTAGAATGAAGTCGCGAAAATTCACACATAAAATTTGACAGCAACTCTAGGCTAGAGGTAAATTTCTGGGCCACGGGCTACGTGGTCGTGGTTTCGTGCCTCTGTCAAAATCGAGCCGTGATGAGGATTAGTAAAACCATGAAACGCGTCCACTGATTACTTTTATGTGTATAAAAATAAATATATATATATAGTACATATAATAACTTTTTTTAAGAGAATGTTATATATATATATATATATATATATATATATATATATAACATTATCTTAAAAAATGTTATCTTATGTACTTCTTGAAAGGGCATAACGTGCTAAATAATTCTCATTACGTTCTCTTTGTTCTGTTTCCATTAATATCTTATTTTTACCGCAAATTATCGTTTAATTCTCACCCCTTCTTTGACACTTCACACACGATGGCCGAATCTAAGTACAATGGCGTATTCTTATGAAGCACACTTCCAATAATGCTAGATTTGAGTTCGTTTTACCAATTTTCAAAAGAAAAGAATATACTTCTTACCACTTGAAAATTCTTCTTCTCATCTTTAGAAATGGTGGCTAATTCTAACCGTATCCTTTCACCACATCTCAATTCAACGTTTTTGAAGTGCCGCTTTTCTGTTTTACTTATTTCCTCTTCATGCATATCCAGCAATCACTTTTTTCTCCATCCCACTATCTATATTTATTTGTTTACATCTATATACAAAACTAGCTATTTACCTACATATATATCTATGTCTATATATATCTACACTCTGACCAATGACAATAGCCTGTTAATAAAAGTAAAAGTTTCTCAATTTTCGGTGAATTAATATCTTAAATACTTTTACAGAACATCGGCACGTGATTCCATCGATGTTACCAAAAGTTACATTAAAGCAGAAGTTAGTTTTTTCTTATTAAAATCATTTAATTTTTACTAACTGGAGGTAATCGCTTTTCAATGAAATTCGCAAAGTTATTACATTTGTGAGTGTTAATAAAGAATATATATATATATATATATATACAGGGTGGGCCAAAATAAGGGTCCTATCTTTAAATTTGAATAACTTGAATTTGAATAACTTCCACAAAATAAAAGTTAAACTCACAAAACTTTATGTGTGTGTAGACTGACCCTTCCGAGATTTTTTGAAATAAACAAAACAAATTTTAGCCGAAAAACACTTCTTAAAACTTACAAAAACTAAAGTATTGTTTTTTACACTGTTTTGAGTTTTTTAAGCAAAAATAATGTTTTCTAAATGAGGGTACGTTCCTTAGGGCTAATACGGCTCATGCTTGCTTCGGAAGGGGTCCTTTACTTATTCTAAAAAAAATAAATTTTTAAATCAATAAATAAAAAAGTTATGAATTTTTAAAAATAGGACCCTTATTTTTGCCCACCCTGTATATATATATATATATATATATATATATATATATATATATATATATATATATATATATATATCTATATCAAGGAGGCGCGAAAGCGCTCTATCCCGTAATAGACTTCACGAATGGCCTATGCTGGAAATCTTATTTCTTTGATCAATCATAACTCAAAAACCAATAAACCAAATTAGTTAAAACTTTGCACAAAAGTTTTATTTGGTAGGTTCTATAAGTGTGTAGAATTTCAGCATCATTAGTCAAGGCAACCCAGAGATCCAGAAAGTTCAATCATTAAATCATGTTATCTGTGTGTACGTACGTATGTGCCACCCTGTATCTCATCAACTATTTGATGGATTCAGCTGATTTTTGGCAGAGATGGAGGTTCTAAGGTCTAGTTGATGGCATTTTAATTTCAGTTTATCATATACCTTAGTTTTCCAGAAAATTAAAAAAAAACTTATGAGAAGGCATTGTATTGAGGCATAGCCTTTACAAAAGTAGTGGCATTCCATGAAAAATGCCAGTATTCTGAAATCACATGCCCTTAATAGGGTTAAGATGAAAATTCATATACAGTAAATGTACAAAAGCAAGGAAATTCCCAAATTTTAATTTCAGTTTACCATATACCTAAGTTTTCCAGAAAATTCAAAACAACCTTATGAGAAGGCATTGTATTGAGGCATAGCCTTTACAAAAGTAGTGACATTCCATGAAAAATGCCAGTATACTGAAATCATATGCCCTTAATAGGGTTAAGATGAAAATTCATATACACTAAATGTACAAAAGCAAGGAAATTCCCAAATTTTTACACTTTTATTGTATTGAGGGTATGACTGCATATCAACCAAACCATTTCATTATCACATCACTACAGTATAAATCTATATGCATGAGTGGATGAAGTGTGTGAGGTGCGCTGAAGAAAAATTCTTACCAATAAAATGCATAGCCCTGTTGTGCTCGCATACCCTTAATGAAAATAAAAGTGTAAAAATTTTGGAATTTCCTAGCTTTTGTACATTTAGTGTATATGAATTTTCATCTTAACCCCATTAAGGGCATATGATTTCAGTATACTGGCATTTTTCATGGAATACATATATACTTATCTTGCACTGCTCAAGTAGGTGTTGTTCGGGAAAGTCTGGGATATGTCGTTGACAATCAGTCCGACAATGGCTTGTTTGCTGTCGAGCTTAGTTATGGCTCTGTTCAGTTTTAGGACTACACCCTCCCAGGCTTAACCTTCTCCCTGAGAAGTTCATTTATTGCTAATTGCGCGATGCGTCCATACCAGGGAATGCTGACAGGGCTACTCAAGCAGTTTTGTAGGCCAGAATACACTTCACCTTGTTAGCCAACTTTTAAAAACCTGTCTAACCTCCTACCGAGGAAGTAAATAAATAAGGATCAATTTAAGATTTAATTAAAAATAGTTGCAATAGCACAATTATATTTACTGAACAATCGAGTTTTATTACTTTCACAAAGCTTCTCGTTCTCATGGAGTCAGTCAATATCTTAAGAATAACTCATGGGAGTGAATTTGCTACAGTAATTATGGCTTCCCTTGTTTTTGGTGAAAATTGACGTCTATCGGCCCGACGTATCGTTTGATGGTAGCCCAAACGTTTCCAAATGGGAAGATAGCAGCCAGGTCATCAATGTTCTATCAAACGGAGAGTAGAAAGTGGACCTTTGGTTTACTTTCGACAGAATCGTAACTCTCGCTTCCCTTATGTTGTCCTGTAGTCCTGTTATTCTATGAGCGATGTTTCTGACAAAGGAGGAATAATTGCTGTTTTCTGGATCGGAATCTATCCACTTAACAGTTATCGTTAGCTAGTTTTTGACCTTGAAATAGTATTTTTAGCTCCTTACACCAAGTGGCTTCATGCCTTGTCTGGAGCGATTTCTGTAATATATATATATATATATATATATATATATATATATATATATATATATATATATATATATATATAAGGATCAATTCAGAATTTACTTGAAAACTGTTGCAATAGCACAATTATATTTATTAAACCATAGAATTTTATTTCTTGTTCTCAATGAGCCAGTCAATTTCTTAATAGTAACTCATGGGAGTGCCCTTGCTGCAGTAATTATGGTTTCCCATGTTTTTGTTGAAAATTGACTTCTATCAGCCCGGCCTATTGGTTGATAATAGCCCCAACTTTCTCGAATACGGTTTAACTAAGAAGAAGATGGCAGCCATGTCGTCAATGTTTCATCCCGGATGCACAAACTGTCTAAGAAATTTGGTAGCACAAGCGGACTTGTTGTATGATAAAAACAAAGTCTCGTAATAGCGAAAGAACTATGTCATCTAACCAAGGCACTAATGATGCTTTCAGGAGATTATAAAAGGCGGCAGATGTCACTTTTACTGCTTCGGTTTTCTAACAAAATTCCGATTCCCAAACTACGCCGACGGCAATCGGAACATATTGTCTGGTGAAAATTTCACATTTCTATGCAGAGTTTTTAAATCAAAATCTAGATATTCTAAATCAATCTGGGTTTCTATTTTTATTTTTTTAATTCGTTTTTTTTCTTAGAAACTATATATGTAATGTAATACCTGCTAAAAACTGTTAAAAAATGTGTAGTAAAATGATAAAAATAAACACTAAAAATAATCTTAATCTATAAAAAGTACAGAGTATATTTTTATTTGCGAAATAAGGTTTTATATTATATATTATAGTTTGTAGTGAACACAATAATATAACTGGTGCTTAATACTTTTTATATCAACCCATTAAATACCTAAAATAGTCTATATATAAGAATTAACCAATTATTTTTTTACATTATTTTTAATTGGAAAATATGATTCGATTTTAGAACAAGTGGATTTTTCAACAACTTTTAAAAGCGAATTATGTTTTAAAACAAAGGTTCGACTGTATATATATATATATATATATATATATATATATAATGTTTGTTTATTGTCTATGTACGTACACGTTTCGGCTTTTTTAATCGGGACTGATCAGCCTAAAGATATATCTATTCACTACTAGTCACGTGATTCGAAACCCCGGGCTACGAGTACTTTACAACTCAAATCACGACACCTATAACTATTCGGCAACCGCTAGATAGCTAAATAAACAGTGATAATGTTAACACTTATTTAGGCGGCTTGACGTCATAAGAGCGTTCGACGTAATGAAAGGAACGATGCATTTATAGTTAGCGATGTCATGCTGTGTTAATACTACACTTACAGTGCCCATATATATATATATATATATATATATATATATATATATATATATATATATATATATATATATATATATATATATATATATATAAGAGGATTTAATGAATTAAAACATTTCAATTGTTCAAAGAATTAGAACAACAAGTCTAGTATGGCGTACGGTCGTTTCCAAAACATTCTGGAAATACTTTATTTTTGTATTTTTTTATTTTTAATTTTTTTTTAAATTAACAAAGCCACTCCAAAACGTATATTCATCAGCGCCTTTAGCATCACATCTTACAGAAATTCAAGGAAAAAATAACAAGCTCGTCGTAGAGGAACATCTATTGACAGGAGGGGACACAGAGACAAATATTAGAAAAAAGAATAAGTTACAAATATAAAATAAAAAATATAAAGATAAACTGATAATAATAATAAAACATTATAAACATTATCAAAATTATAAAGATAAAATGAAAATAAAAATAAGAGCAAAAAACAAAATATAATATAAAATATAAAAAAAATAATAATAGAATATATAAAGGAAAAATACAATAAAAGGATAACAAATAAAAAATAAAAAATAATAAATAAAAAATAAAATAAAAAATAAGAATAAACAATATAAAAAAATAAAAAATATTAAAAAATAATATAAAAAAATAATATAAAACATAAAAAAATGAAAAATATAAAATAAAAAAGAAGTATAATAGAGTAAAATGAAATAAAAATAATTTTTTTTTTTTAAATTGCCTAAATATATTAAAAAGAAATAAGGAAAACAAATTCAACACAGGAAGAAATCATCAAAACCGAGACATTTACCGGTTTCAGACGGATCAAGGAACGTCTTCAGAAAAACTGAAGATTTTGAATGTATTCATTAACGCCAAGACATCGGAAAAAAAGGATGGACTACGGAATGTTTTCGGCACGTACGTAACTATTTGAAAAGAAAAATGAAGAAACAAATAGCGATAACACTTACAAAGCTTTTAAATATCCTCAAATTGGGGAAGGTAAGAAACGTGTTCCCAGTCATTCGTTTGGAGTGATACGGACTGATTGACTTGTTTGCTTGGCCGCGGTATGTGTGTGTGTGATTTGGAGGGGTATTTGGTTATCATTTATAATTTATAACTTGATCGCATCTTGTTGAAAATGAAGTCAACCCAGAAGTAAATTGAGCGGAAAGGTTGTTTTCGCCAAACATGTTATTTATCCAACGTATAAAAATATACATAAATAAAACTATGTCATATTTCAATGATTTTATTCATTTAAGAATACAGATTACAATCATTGAAATTGGAAACAATAGAGACGTAAATGTAATTAATCAAATGTCTTTTTGCAAAGATATATATATATATATATATATATATATATATATATATATATATATATATATATATATATATATATATATATAAATTAGTAAACCTTCTGACTTTGTTCGCATGGTCAATATATTAGAAACCATTGTTTTCCCAGTGTGTGAAGTTTAAATCGGCGTTTTTATCTCGCTGTTAGAGGAGGTAATGACGCAACTTATGTTAGTATGGAAATTATTATTTGTACTCACTTGGAGTTCTCACACAAGTCATCGTCATTAATTGCTCACTGATAATAGCCGGTACTGTTCCCTTGTGTGAGTGACAACAAGACTCCCTAGATTTCAAGTACTCTTCACCTGTTTTTGATAACTATTGCAAATGACTTTACGGTATCACAACAGCCGCTTACCATTTATTTCTGGCTGATAACAACCAATGGTATCCTCTGGGATTTAGGTGGCAATAAGCCTCTCTAATGTCTTAGTATTTTCCTCACTCTTCCAGTGGAGGTCTGGTAAGTGCTCTCTCTCCACGGTCTTTCCATCCTCCTTGACCCTTAACGACTATTTTGTATGGTATCAGCTGAGGCTGGTGCCATAACTGGTTTTTGAGGGGGGGGGGGGTGAAGTTCATGATTTATTTTTAAGTTTATCTTTTGAAGATATTTTATATAAATGATATCATCTTTTCTAATTTCGCAATTCATGAGTAATGCGCTCGATGCGAACGCGGAAAACGACTGAAAAGAAGAACGATGACAAATAAGATGGCCGATCATATCAATTCGTATTTGTTAAGTTGTGATGCTTGTCATTATCGTCTTCATGACTATTTCGATGACGTCACTTTTTCTCTCCAGTTGGGTTTTGTCAGTCGATATCCGTCATGACAAAATGTTGCCTTCCTACAATTATCGGTTTCTCTGGCATTCGCTTGGGTCTCTGCATTTCTCTCTATTTTACAAGACCCCCCCCCCCGGCGGACCTCACCATATTTATCTTCATCCTCATGCCCTGTTTCTTTAATGGCATGTTTCTTCTCGCCGCACGGGGCCTAACTTGTCACCAGCCCTAAAGCCAAAACAAAATTCAAAATGAAGGGTTTTAATGCAAGTAAATATTAAATGTTAGAACAGGCTTATCTCGTCTTCAGGCTAGAAACAAAATATAGTATGTGTTCCATTCCATTTTCAGGAGGGCATTCTCCCATGCATTACTTCCTCCGAAATGAGGGCGGGTGGGTTAATCGCCTGCCGTCCAAGGGACCCTCACTGGTGAATGTTGACGGATCCGAGTAGGCAATTTTTATAGGTAACTAGTATGCCCGTTCCAGGATGAGTAAAATCAATTCCACGAGCAGGACAGTTTTGCACCATTAAAATCAAGATATAACGTTACTAAACCTTATGTCAAGAATCCTTATTTCAATTTTGATCAAAATGCACTATATCACTTTCATTCTAGACAAAGCCTAACATTTTAAGCTAAAGCTTAAGGAGGCTTAGTAGTAATTGAAATTCAGGGAAGCTTGCTTAATTGGTGTCTAATAAATATGGATCAAGTTCAATGCAAATCTTATATATTTGTTGTGCACATATTATACGCCCTAAAATTCTTTTTAAATACTTTAAAAAATCTAGACATTAGGGAATATTTATTAATTGATTTCTACTATCTATCGTTAAAATTTCACAAAAAATCCTCAAACCTTTTCCCACTACCTTTATAAAAATAAATTAAACTAAATATAACCAACATTACGCCTAGCAGCTGTATTCCAAAATTAATAATAATTGATTAAATAGTTTCGGGGTAATCCTATGCATACAGATATATCAACATATACACATACTTAACTTTATATAGATGGCGATCATTTACCGGCTATGGGCGTCCTTATAGTGTTCATAAATTGCAACATTACATATTAATCTCGACAGTGTGCCACAGCCGACCCTCGTTGGTGGGCAGTTTAATTAATTGAAACGTGTTGACTGAAAGAAGGCTAACAACATAATGTCCCTGCAATTTTAAATTGACGTTCAACAATGGTGCCTTAACGTGAAAGCAACGTTACATCGTAATGTTACAGAACCATTTCTTTATTAGACTTCCCACAAAATGAAAATGAAATTCACAATTAGGCTAAAATGAGGGAAGGAGTTTATAAAATGAATATAAATAAAACAAACACATTTATATATAACTAGCGAGGCCTGTGTCACCCTGGACGTTTGTAGGGACCCATGAAACTCCTGCTTCCAACCCTAAACCACATATTGCTATTTTTATTCTTATTTTAAACTTTATATGTGTATATAGTTTCAAATGAAAAATAACAGAATGTACAAGGGGATTCACACGATGTTAACGTAAAGGCCAAAATGAGACTCTTAAAAATAAAATTGTAAATATTTAATCCAAAAGAAAAAT
>OY744519.1:123456845-123469345 GCA_963556195.1 Sepiola atlantica | reverse complement strand
AACACACTTAAGGATGTTCAAAATAGACTGTGAAAATGTTTTAATGCTAAGAACTGTCCGCTTTCAGAATTTTTTCGCTCTTGAAAAAGCTCACGCAACAGTTAGGCAAAACGTTTGTTCTTAGGTTTTCTGCTGTTTCCTTTTTAATTCACACACACACACACACGCACACACACATATATATATATATATATATATATATATATATATATATATATATATATATATATATATATATAACATCAGGGTTTTTTGATCACTCCTTGTCAGTAGGAAGAACCGTTTTCCGGTTTCTTTTAACCTTATTGGGATCGGATATCAAGTTGTTATGCCATAGACGTCATGCTAGGAACTGCGAATTGACGACACTATTTGCCCATAGCAAGAAGTAGAGATCGTTCGCTCTTTGACATACAGCGCCTGATGTTCTCAAATGATCACACATCTTGTACTGGCCTGGCGTCGCTTAATATATATATATATATATATATATATATATATATATATATATGTGTGTGTGTGTGTGTGTGTGTGTGTAGTTTTACAAAGAATATATATTTAAAACTAAATTATACTCCTTATAGTATCTTAAATCTATCAAATTGTAAGCTCAATGAAGCTGTATTACAGGATTCAAAGCATATATATATATATATATATATATATATATATATATATATATATATACGCTAGCGTATGTAGCTATAAATAATTTGATATTTTTTAATAAATATTATACTAAGCACATTTAAGAAATTAAAGTCGAGCACACTCGTAGATGTTCAAAATTGACTGTCAAAAAGCTGTATTGCAAAGTTCTGCATACGTTTGTCGAACACTCTAGACTAGTCTTTTATTAATGTCCGCTGTTAGGGACGCATAGATCTTTATTTATTACTTTCCTGCACTGATGAGAGCAATAAGCTTGAAACGTTAGCGGTATAAATAATTTAATATATATTCATAATGATTATATATATATATATATATATATATATATATATATATATATATATATATATATATATATATCGATGATTTTTCTTGTGTAATGATTTATATCTGTATGGGTTATGTTGCAAAAACAGCTCTGACTAATTGTGGTTTCTGATTTACAGGTGTTTGAACTTAGTCAGGTGCGAAATGGGACACGTTGAGTGTCGCTCAGTGATCCGGTGTTTGTATTTAAAAGGGCGCACACCAAAGGAGACTTTTGATGAAATTATAGAAACTTATGGTGATGATGCCCCATCATATAAACGCTGGCATCGTGATTTCTAACATAACCGGAAGTCTGTGGAAAAAGCTCCCAGACCTGGTCGTCCCTCTTCTGCCATTGATGAGACATTTGTCCGTCAAGTTGAGGCTGCCATTTTGGAAGATCGACGCATTACTATTTGCCAAATAGCTCAAGAGGTCAAGATTAGTACAGGGTCTGTGGAAACTATCATTCATGACCATTTGCATATGCATAAGCTGTCTGCCAGATGGATTCCCAGGTTGCTCACTCCTTTCCAGAAGCAAGAACGCGTCGAGTGTTCGAGGGTGAATTTAGAGATTTGTCAAGAAGATGAGTCAAAGTTTTCCAAAAGACTGATTACACAGGATGAAACTTGGGTCCATCACTATGATCCAGAGACCAAAGCTCAGTCAATGCAGTGGAAGCACTTGGACTCACCACCTCCAAAGTAGGCAAGAGTGCAGCCCTCCGCTGGCAAGGTCATGCTCACAGTCTTCTGGAAACATGGCGGAGTGGTGATGAAAGATTTCCTGGCAAAAGGTAACACAATTACGCCTATTACGCTTCACTTTTGATGAAATTAAGAGAAGCTATCAAAATCAAGAGGCGGGGTAAGATCAGCACAGGTATCCTCCTCCTGCAGGACAACGCTACGGTCCACATGTTGTATGTCGCAAGATCAGAAGCACGGGCGTGTGGCTATTAAATCCTCCCCAATCTTTCTTACTCTCCTGACCTTGCACCCTCTGATTTTCATCTCTTCCCAGCCATGAATTTTTTGAAAGGAAAACGTTTCCCAGATGATGCAGCCTTGATTTCTGAAATTACGACGTGGTTGGAGGACCAACCTGGGGTGTTCTACAAAAACGATGTCCAGAGCTGTATCAAACAACGGGAGAAATGCATACCTCTGGGTGGTTCCTATGTAGAGAAAGACTAATAACTGTGCCAAGTTTCAGTAATCTACTACTATAGGAAATGGGTCAGGGGCATTACTTACTGAACGACCCTCGTATATATATATATATATATATATATATATATATATATATATATATATATATATATATATATAACGAATAAGCAATATAAATATTAAAATAAACAAATCTAAAAGTATGAAATAATTATATATAATTCCTAAATAATCACTCTAATTTCTGATTTGGGGAATTTTATGTGCATTATATATATATATATATATATATATATATATATATATATATATATATATATATGTACGTATGTATAAATTTCGGGAAGGTCATATCAGTGAACCATCTTAGCGAATGACATATTTAATATTCATTAATTTTTCTCCCGTGTTGATTACGAAAGATACTGAAGATTACCGAATGGATGTAATGAGCGGTACATTGCAATGGAAGCGCTGATGAGGAAGATGTGGAACGAGGCAATATTACTTTTCCTTCGAGGCTGGGATCGAAAACTCCAACATTCAAAAGATCTTATAATTTCTAAAGAAGCCCGGCTTAGGCAAACGTAGATTCTGTTTAACAAATTAACAATGGCAAAGAAACTGTCACGCGATGAAAAATATCGAAAGTTCAGAAAAAGAAGAATGTAACCTAAGATACCTAAGATAGATAAAGAGAGAGATAGAGAGAGAAAAACTATATATATATATATATATATATATATATATATATATATATATATATATATATATATATATATATATATATGTATATATATATATATATATAATAATATATAGAAGGCAATATAATGCAAAGGTGAAACGAATAAACACAAAAGCAAGCAAATTAACACACATAATGTTGGAATAAGTTTTGCAGTTTCCACTTTATTTATTAATACAATATATATATATATATATATATATATATATATATATATATATATATATATATATATATATTATATTATATTACAATCTCACTTGCGTCAGTGTGCTTTGATTGTAGTTCGGTATGATATAATATTTCGGGAAAAATATTTACCTTCTATTCACACATGCATAGTAAGCCTTCTAAAAATTACGAAAAATAATACAGAATGTATTGTCGAAATTTGATTGGGATATTTACAATATAAACCCATATATATATATATATATATATATATATATATACATATATATATACATATATATACATATATACATATATATATATATACATATATATATACATA
The DNA here is from genome assembly GCA_963556195.1 of Sepiola atlantica. Classification (NCBI taxonomy): domain Eukaryota; kingdom Metazoa; phylum Mollusca; class Cephalopoda; order Sepiida; family Sepiolidae; genus Sepiola; species Sepiola atlantica. The sequence goes on along the minus strand of OY744519.1, from coordinate 123,465,927 downwards.
TATATATACACAAATATAGATATATATATATATATGTGTGTGTGTGTGTGTGTAAAATGAAATAAACACTTATACAGTCGACGCTAATTAATCCTCGTTTCGATGTTCCCACATCTTATCAAGACTGTGGAAAAATAAAAGTGAAAACAACTTTGAAACTGTCACCAGAAAATCAGGAGGTGAAGAAAAAGAAAAGGAAAGGGAAATCCAAAGTCATAGCTCACAAAATAACTCGGTAAACCACGCTTGCATTTGACTGTCTAGCTTCAACTAACCCCCCCTTCTTTCTTTATAACTATCAGTGTACTAATTATTAAACCCGCCAGACAGAAGAAGAAATATAAAATGAAAACAAAACAAAATTAACTTTGATTTAAATTTCTAAGATATATAATATTATAAATATTTAAATAAAAAACACTTTAAAATTACATAATGTTTAAAGGCTATTTCTACAAAATGTTTATCAACTGATTTATCTATATTTAATTCGAACTCGATATTACATTTTGCAATTATAAGAACTTCATCTTTTTTATTACTAGCAATCTAGATTGATTACTTTAACTTAACCTTCTTATAATTATACGCGTTAGTAGTGTAATTTGAAAAAGTGGAGGTCATATAGATAATCTCAGCTGTATTATTGTTTATTATAATTATTAGTAGTAGTTGTTGCAATTGTAGTAGTAGTTGTAGTATTACAAGTCTTTATTAAAACAAATTTTATAACTTAATGACTTGTTTTCTTAGAATCTACCTTGCAATAGCGGGGGTTATTCAGATATTTCTCACTGTATTATTACTTTTTAATTTTAGTATAAATAGAATTAAACATTTACATTAAGTATTGGTGAACATAACATTTTATAGAATTAGCGAGTATCATATTTTTCTGTTATATTTTCAAGTTGTGTATGTTAAGTTTACTAGATTATTATAGTCAGTGTCAACCGTTCGAAATGCCTACAATTAAAACCTGTTTAAGCAAACGATTCTTATCAGGGAGCATAACAATAGCAAATTTTTCACTAAAAAAATTTAAAATGTGGGGTTGTTCAGTGTACGTGTCGAAGACTATTTCAAAATGCGTCATTTTATTACAGGTACTATATTCTTATATATTAGAGATATTATATACTCGGATAATGACGTGCCTATTTATTATTATCGGGGTTGTTAAATGATCGTCTGTGGTGTCTGTATCTGACTTTAAAATCAATAACTGTACCCCCTATTTAAAATCTTTTAAAGTTTTGAGTGTTTTCGGGGAAAAAAGTTCATAAATAAACTATATTTTTTGTTAAACACTTTTGCTTGCAACGGTCATTTACTCCTATTTCTACAACTACCTTCATTATCGTTACTATTATCTTGTATGTCGTTAATTCTAATGTCATTATTACTTTTTAATATCTGTCTATTATTGCTCTTAATTATTTTTCCTAAGTTATTTGTACGACTATAACTTAGTTTGATGGTGTTTTTATTAAATATTTTATTCAATGGGTTACTTTTTGTTAAATGTCTATTTAAAAAATAAAGAAACATGTGTCCAATTTGGGATTTAATTAACAGATTAAACGGGGTGAGCATACAAAATGATTCTCCGATTTTTATTTTCCCTTCTGGAGTTTCTTGTTCCTTCAATCTTGGTATTCAATGTTGGTGTTACCATAACTACTATTTCGTAAATCATTGTCGTGGGTATGATTATTACTACTAAAAATGTCATCATTATAGGAATTATTACTAATTCTATGAATAATTATTGATATGAGGATATATTTAATTACGTTACGTGGTTAACATATATTGCGTCGTAAGCTTCTTTCATATATGGTTTATAAGTTTTCATGGTAAAGGTTTAAAGTAACATGTAAATAATTTGTAATCTCAATTTCCGCTGTGATTTCAACTTTAAGCACTAAATTCCTCATAGTTACGTGTATAATGTTTTTTAATTCTTTCCGCGTTGGGGCCACTAGTATTTCTAATCATAGCTAAGCCATAATCCCTATACACTCCTATACTATTAACGCTAATAACACCCGATTCCGTAAACTTATATTAAATAAACAATCCCACCAGGTCATACATGTCAGCGGAATCCATTGAAGCAATCGCTACATCAAACGAATCCGTAGAATCTGTTTTCAACTATTGCTCCTCATTACAGATTCATACAGTCTTCCTGCCCTTATATCTATATCGCATAGGAAATGAATACACCGTTATCCTTTCATGCTAATTGTTCTGAATAAACAAATGATTTAAGCTCAATAGCTCAATAATTAAATCAGCTAGAGTTTTTATGTAATTTTAGATGAATCGATTTAACACGTATTTAAAAATAACCGAATCTAGGTTTATTTCTAGAAAATTGCCATCTTCAGTAGCTTTTCCTATTCATTAAATTCAAAATTGAAACATAATATTTAGTCAAATTTGAAATGTGTTTCAGCAGAATACGTTAAAGATGAAGTAGGACACACCTATTCTGCTGAAGGCGAGTATTTTCCGGCAATCAAGCAACCCTAATTTTTCTGTTAACCTGAACAAAATTAATCTTCAGAGACATATGTATAGCAAAAGACAAAAACGAATCGTTCTTTCTGAAGCCGGATTTAAGTATTTGTACACAAATATTCATTACAAAATTAGTTAGTAAAAAATTAATACGGAGCAAAATACTAGATCTAATGTCCGAAACGATTTTGTTCTTGTTTTTTATTAAGGGAAGTGGTGTCTTATCAAAGCTGGGGGATGCCATGAGATAAAATACTGTTTTGTTTTTAAATTTCTGAAACACTTTTTCATGTTAAACAACTAATAACCCAAAAAATAATATTAAGACTAGCGTAAATTCTTAGAAGCTGACCAATGCAGTGATTGCAAAAGATTAATTAACTTACAACGTAGAACTTGGGCGTAAAAGATTTTCTTGTAGAGTTTTAATGGTTGAAAAATACCCAGGACTATATATATAACATCTCGGCGAAATAACATCTCGCGCATAACATCTCTAGTGGGACAGCATAGCTAACCTATTGTGCATTTTGTGATGCAAGAACGAAATTTGCTACAAATGTACATTGACATATGACGGATATTTTCCGATATTGAGCCACTTGGAATTCTCTCGTCATGTCTGTTATATTGGAATTCAAAATGGCCGCCATTTAAAATCTTCATTTTCAATTATCAGTGAGCTAAATGTTGCTTTTGACTTGATTCTAGTGTCTAAATGTATGTTTGGGGGCAAGTAATCCAATGATAAAAATCTGCATTTTGTATCTTTTAGCAATGAGCCGCCATTTTGGATTTCAAAATGGCCGCCATATTAAATGGTGTCACCAGAGACGAGACAACATCCTTCAGATTGGTTACTAGGCAACTGTGCTGGAACTAGAATTGTTGGTTCAATTATATATGCGTTCTCGCAGACAGGGATCTTTTGTGATGTACCTAGATACTCTGACAGAGCTGGTTCACTGGTTTCACGCACTAGATCATACCCACTATGCTAGGTGGATACCAGTGTACCTGAAAGACAAGGCCGATCTAACTACCAAACACCCAAACGTAGCCAGAAAATTCCACGAAGGTCATTCACAGTTAAAAAAACGCAGAGAGTGTTCTCTTCAATCCCGTCTAACCAGGCACACGAGAAGAATAATGCCTGCATCAAAGGAGACGATGGCGCAGTTGAGCTTACTGACAATCCTAGTGCCCTTCGGCGCTGGATCGTTGCAGGACCAGAAGTGGTTAGGGTGAGCAAAGAATTCCAAGGCGGGAACCAATGCTGTAGACGGCAAACAGCAGACACACGCCATCATGATCAGACTCCAAATGTACAGGCCTCATTTGTGAGAGATGTCTGCTCTCTCGTTGGTGTAATAGAGGAAATGGGGAACCCATTCGAGGAGGAGAGCCAGGATTTAATCATACTGGATACCTGGAGACCGTAATGAATACCAAGAAGATTGGACAAGATCAGTTCAAGGCTTTCACCAGAGAGTGTCTGTTGGACAGAACAAAGGCAGTGGACAACCCGATACTTCGTAACAAGCTGAAGGTGTTCAGCACTTCAGCCCCAAGAAGCCAGAGCAAAGGTCAGCAACAGCTCACCTCCGTCAAGAATGACCGTGAACTCCTCGCACGCCTGTACATTGGCTGCCAGACGAGGGAAGGAAACCGCGAGGAGTTTTTTCGTCGTGAGAACCAGGCATGTCCCCGCTGCACTGTCCGATTGTGGAAACCTCTTCACTGGTACCAATAGTGCTCTCATCACATGTTTGGAAGGAATCTCCGACGCTAAGACAGAGACTCCTGCCACTACCTGTATAGTGCTTGATGGAGCAGCTATCGTCCAGATGCTGAAGCCAGCTGCATCAAAGGCCTTTGAAGAGTACGCACATTAGATCTTCATTCCATATATATCTACAACGCTCTAACTGGATGTGATACTGTGTCAAGCTTTGCTAGATATGGCAAGAAGAATGCATGGGCAGTCTGGACACTACTATTAGAGTTAACTGAGGCGCTGATGCAGCTGTTTTCCACACCAAGTGACATACCAAATGATGCAATGTGTATCATCGACAGGTTCGTGATCCTGTTGTATGATCGAACCAGCAAATGCATGAACATTGAAAAGGCCAGGAGGAAACTCTTCGCAAGGAAGAACAATGTGTAGCTGATCCCTCCAACGAAGGCAGCTTTAGAGGAACATGTCAAGAGGGCAGTATATCAAAGTGGACATGTGTGGGGTCAGATACTGCTGCCAGCACCAGAACCCCCACCACAAACCAAATAGGGTTGGTCAATGATTAGAAGACAATACACACCATACTAGACCAGGCTACATGAGGCAGCTCACACCTGTATTGAGCTGGTTTCTTGCAAGTGCCAGAAAGGGTGTGTGAAGCGCTCCAAGTTCAAAAAGGCTGCCCTTAAATGCGCAGCCCTCTCTGTGTGTGAAGGAAACTGCACATGAAGATGAGTCCACAATATTCATTTACTTGTGGCAGTGCTGAACTGGTTAACATGATACTGTTTATGTACACATATCTTTAGTACCGTTTGGTTGCATTGGATTACAATAGTATATGTCAATATTGTTTGAGTTGTGATGCTAAATATTATTATTAACGTAATACGATTTTGTTCTGTGATGCCCTCCAGCGATGCTGAATTTAAAATCGCCAACGACTTCCTGGAACAATGCGAAAAACGTTCTCTGTGCGTTTCTCCGTCGTCTTTTTAAAATTCTCTTTTTTCTCCAGCTTTTTCATTCATTTGCTTTTAACCCCTGAGGATGATTCGACGAAGAATCGGAAACGTTCGTGAAACATCTGAAACCTATGGAACATATATTCATTTTTTTTAAATTTTAATACAAAAAAGGCGATCAGAAAAATTGAAAAAGTAAAAAAAGGTATAATTAAACAGACGAATTCTCTTATTTTTAAGAATGTTAGCATATATATATATATTGTTACAAAATGTAGGGAGAGCTGTCGAGATTGATAACAACTGATGGCTTTCTATGGATATTCATCTACAATAAGTCTCATTAGAATTTCATTATACTCCATGCCTTTCTTTCTAAACAACTATTTTATTATTTGTACTCACTAGGAGTTATCACATAATTCATCATCAGTGATTGTTCACCGACAACAACCGATGGTGTTCACTGTAGTTTGAGTTACAGCAAGCCTCCCCAAATTTCCAGTACTTCCCACCTCTTTTCAATACCCACCGCAAATGATCTTGCGCTGTCGCAACAGTCGCCTATCATTGATTTCTCGCTGGTAACGATCATTGGTCTCTTCTTAGAATCTTGGTTGCAATAAGCCTTCCCAAGGTCCCAGTACTCTCTGCACTCTTCCAGTGGAGGTTTGGTTAGTGCTCTTCCTCCTCGGTCTTCCCATCCTCCTTGACACTTCACGATATTTTGTGTAGTATCAGACGAGGCTGGTATCATCACTTTTTGGGGAGGTGCAGTTCATGAGATGTCTTGCTGTTTCTGTTCCTTAATTCGTGCGGTCGTGTTTTCTTGTGGATTTGCTTTATTCTTATTGTAACTTCTATGTGCCCAGTTACCATTCGTTACTTATGCGGGTTGGTTTCCGCATTCGATGATTTTCCTTAAGATTTCAGCTTTTTTATAATTGCCGTTCTTTTTAGAGTCTCAGTGATTCCTTTGATTCAAATTACTCCCAGTCTTTTCTCCAGTTTTTTTTTGTACTGTTCCTTGTGCTCCTACGATTATTGGTATTATTTTGACTTTCTTCATGTTCAATATTCCTTTCAAGTCTCTAAAAACTTCCTTGTATTTGCTTCGTTTGTCCATCTCCTTGATCTCTACTCTGTGAACTGCTGGAACGGCGGAATATTCGATTTGGCAGGATTTTTCCTTCTTGTCGATTATTATAACATCCGGTCTCCTTGCTTGTATGAGTTTGTCTGTTTGTACATCCATGTCCCATAATATTTTGTGTTTTCGTTTTCTATTACTGTCTCTGGTCAATGTTTGTCCCATTTGTCTGCGTGTTTGAAATGCAATCGTTTGCACAGTTCCCACTCTACTACTTTTCTCACACAGTCATGTCTGTTATTGTATTCTTTATGGGCTAGTTATCTGCATTCACTTATTATATGATTTACTGTTTGGTCTCTTTGCATAGATAGTCTGCATTTACTGTTTTCGTAGATGTTATCTATTTTAGCTTTAATATAGTTTGTCCTAATCGCATTGTACTGTGCCGTCAGTAAAGATTCCATTTCCTTGTTAAAGTGTCTCTTTTTTAGCCATGTCTAGCTATTTTCGTTAGTTTCTTCTCTTGTTAGTCTTCTAAAGCGTCAATGTAGTTGTTTTCTTCCCACTTTCCTTTTCTTGTATTATTACTTTTTATCATTATTTATACTCGTTAGGAGTTCTCACCCAGATCGTCGTCACTGACTGCTCACCGACAACAACCAATAGTATTTCCTGAAGTTTGAGTGATAACAAGCCTCCACAGATTTGAAGTATTCTTCACCTCTTTTCGATAACCACCGCAAATAACTTTGCGGTATCGAAAACGCCTCTTACCATTGATTTCTCGCTGGTAATGATAATGTTTATTCTCTGGGATTTGGCTGGCAGTAAGCCTCCCCAATGGCCCAGCATTCTGCGCACTTTTCCAGTGAAGGTTTGGTTTGTGTTGTCCCTTCTCGATCTTCTCATCCTCCTCGACCCTATACAAATATGTTTTCTAGTGTCAGCCTAGGCAGGCACCTTCTTTAATTTTTAAAAAATTTTTTATCTTTATTTAAAAAAATAAAATTTGGGAGGGCGGAGGGGGAGAGCTTATGGTGTTACTTGTAATTTCTTTTCCTTGGTTCAGTGTTGTGTGGTGTTAGCTGAGGCCGATGTAATGTATTGGGAGGGATTATGAAGTGATGTTTCTTGCAGTTTCTGTTTCTTGGTTCGTGTTGTGGTGTTCTTCGTGTGATTTTGTTTTCTCCCTGCTGTAAATTCCTTGTGACTGGTCACCCCTTGTAGCTCATGCGAGTTGGTTTAGAACATTATTATTATTATTATTATTATTATTATTATTATTATTATTATTATTATTATTATTATTATTAAAAAAAAACGTATACGGCATAATAAGGTTGACACACGTGTTCCCGTTCCTGTTCCCGAAGTTAAGTGAGGTTGAGCCTGGTCAGTACTAAAATGAGTGACCATTTGAGAATACCAGGTACTATAAGTTGTCTCCGCTTATCTAGGCACTGTTTCCAGTCGTCCTGGACATCTCCTTGCCACCGGAAACAAGCAGTGCTGATTCAGGAGATGGGTGGTTGGGATTGCGCACCCCTTGCTTCACAATTCCTCGCACAGTCACATCTTACAGGGGGTATCCATTGTTTCTCAAGACTGAACAGAGGTTCTGCTATTATTATTATTATTATTATTATTATTATTATTATTATTAATATTATTAATATTATTATTATTATTTAATATATTAAGTTATCTTTTTCGGATTTTCAAAGTCAGACCCAAATAGCATTAAAGCTGACAATTCAAACGTTGCTTCTGACAAGCCAATTTTCATTTGTTATTGCTGTATAATGTTATAGGTAATATTATAATTACTTAGTCATACTCAGAAGACTACTAATATGAAACATTTTTAAATAATCACCTTAATATAAAATCAGCAACGGGGATAACTGATTTTAAAACGAAGAATACCATAGAAGTTGTCTCACTTTAATTTTAAAATGTACAAACAAATAAAATTTATAAACTAAAATGATTTCACTGAATCTTAGGCAGCGACGGGTTGATACAGATAGTTATTATAAAAATCAATTGTGTTTTTATTTGAACAGACTCCGAGAATAAAATATCGCTGGCCACATCTTTCTGAAACAGCCTCATCAAACAAAGAAGGATTTAGATCTTTGAGCGACAGATTGTTGCAAACGATTGTTGTCTCTGGTTCGGGCAATATCCGTTGTCCTTCCTTTTCTGTCTGCGTCGGCCTGAAAGGGAATACTTAGCTTTTTGTCTTTCATGTGCCTCCTGATATCAAACATATAAGAGATTTCGTAGGTCAGTTGATCGGACACGCTTTGACGAATCATTTGTCTGGCTACATGCGTACATTCGATGTAGCATATCTATGTAAGATGATTCAATTCGACATTGCAATTTTATTGGTCTATCAAGCTTAAGTTTGAAAATAGCATTTGCCCTGCTAAAAGCGTAAATTGAATTGTCCAATCTTATTTGAGATGAATATAGATACGTAGAGTCTTTATAAATAACTCTGAGTTACGTCTCTATATATGACTGAGTTAGATCTAAATAAATGATTTTGTGTGACGTCTCTATATATGACTTAGTTAGATCTCAATAAAGTATTTAACGTAACGTCTCTATATATGACTATGAATTACGTCTCAATAAATGACTTTGCGTGACATCTCTATAAATGACTTTGGGGTATGTCTAAATAAATAACCATTAGTTACCTCTCTATAAACGACTTTCAGTTACGTCTCTATAAATGACGTT
>OY744519.1:123441845-123451845 GCA_963556195.1 Sepiola atlantica | reverse complement strand
ACACTATTCAATAAAAACATGATTAAACGTAGTTATAGTTGTACAAATGGCCTGGGAAAAATGATCATGAGTCATAATAGACATATATTCAAAAGCGATAAATGTAGACTCAAAAGTGGAAAGGCGACATCCAGACGCACGGAAAGATACACTCTCGTCCCTCCATTCTATACTTTTCTTTTTTCATTTCCCAAGCTGACGAACCTACACTTTGAAAGGAAATAAATAAATATATATATATATATATATATATATATATATATATATACACACCCACTCGGCGATACTATCTTTCAAGCTATGAAAAAAAGGGATACATTTTCGCTCGATATTTAAAATTGTCTACTGGCTATATATTAAAATTTAAAATTTAATGTGGGAATAACGTCACACAAGCCACTCGCACTAGGTCCATCAAACATTACATTGACAAAACTACAGAATCACCGATATGTCAATTGTGTAATTAAAGGAAACTAACCTTAGCGCATATTGTATTTGAATGCTCTATGCTAGCACAACATTCATATAAAAAATGGAGACACGTCACAGTCACTAAGGTACTACACTGGAATATGTGCAAACTTTATAAATTGGACCACAATGAGAAGTTGTATGGGCAGGAGTCAGAAGTGGCGTAGGAGAACGACAATGTCAAACTTCATTGGGGCATGTGCATACAAACTGATAAGGTTCTTGAACATTTCAAAACCGACGTAATCATTCTAAACAAAAACAGGAGAACTTGCTTAATCATTGATTAGCCTGCCCCTTCGATATCAGGAGAAAGAACACGAAAAAATATCAAGGTCTTTATGTTTATTTTATTAACATATTTGAACTTGATCAATTATATATATATGCAAACATGGTTAAAATTAACATAATTCGCCTGTTTGATTATACCTATTTTTTATTTTTCTAATTTTTCTGATAGTCTTGTTTTGTATTCAAATCAACAAAATTAATAAATGTCCCATAGGAAAATGAGAGATCTTAAGTAAGCTTCTGCTCATTCAACCAAATGTTTTTCACGTACATAGACGTCAATAATTCAAGCTTGGCAGGTCTCTGAATGGAGAAAACGTAAGTAAAAACCCCGTGATTCCGGTGATATCATCAACGAAGTTAGAGAACGTTGTTAGTGATAAATCCACTAGACGCGTATAAGGCATAATGAGTATACAAAGGTAGAAGGAGTATAATAAGGCAGAAAAAGTACAATGAGGTCTCCTAAACATTATTAGCTAGAAAAAAATGTTGGTTATTTCTTATTCTCTTCTCTCAGCCGCGCCTTATGAGAATATGAATAAAGAACAAGACGTCTCGTTTCAATTAAGATGATGTCAAAATTTCTCTCAGTGAACAGAAATATTAGATATTTAACACTACAGCGTCAAGAAATGGGCACTACTTCATCATCATCGCCATCATCATCGTCATCATCATCGTCATCATCATCATCATCATCATCATCATCATCATCATCATCATCATCATCATCATCATCATCCCTATCGCAATTACTTGAGAAACGCTCAAGACAACCCTAAGAAAAATGGCGAATTCGAAAGGACCAGACCACGATGGAATACTTGCATACTGTTTTTTTAATGCACGACACTACATAAAAAGCTAACCGAAACACTGAGATATATCCACAAAACTGACATACCATAATGAAAATTTAAAAAAAAACTTCAGACAATAGAGGGCATGGAATTGCCAAACAAAGAGTAGATGAGGGCACTTAGCAAACATGATACCTATAACTATTTTAGGTTTATAGAAGCTTCGCCATTAAATGAACAGAAACGAAAGAGAAGATTGGAAACAAATACCTGCAAAAAAACAAGCAAACACTTAGAAACTAAATTATATAACAAAAATCTAGTAAAGGGAATAAACACCTGGGCAGTAATGCTAGTAAGACCTCTGAACCTTAGATAGGCTGAACAAAAGAACTTTTACGTCTTAATCCGAAGACTAGGAAACTAATGATCATGCACAATTCATTACCTTCGAAGGATCACATTGACCGACTCTACGTGATAGAAGAAAATGAGAAAAGGACTGATAAGTATAAAAGACTGTGGATACCACAAAATTAATTGGGAAATAAACAACCCAGAACACATAAAGGCTGATCACTGCCACGAATAATACAGGGCGTAGCAAAACAGGAAACGAAAAAAAAACGAGAAAATAAAGTCGGGTAAAAAAGGATGCATAAGAATGGCAAGAGAAGAGATTCACGAAAACACCTGAACATGGCTCCGAAAAGGATTTTAAAAATAAGTAACAAAATCGCTACTGACAGTTGCACAGAACAGTGTCATTATAACCAACTATATCAAAGCTAAAATAGTCAGTAAATGTAGACTCTGTAGACAAAGGGACAAAACGGCACATCACATAATAAATCAGTACCGAAAACTAGCCTTAAAACAATATAAGAACAGACACGACTGTGTGGAAAAAGCAATAGATTTGGAACTATGCAAACGAGTGCATATTTAAACACGTAAATAAATTGTAGAGACAAAAACAAAGGACGGTATTAGAAAACGAAAATCATGAAATCGTCTGGGGCATTGAAATACAAACAGATAAATTAATCCAAGCAAGGAGATCGCATTTTATAATAGTCAACAAGAAAGAAAAAAACAACCAAATCGTAGATTAGGCCGTCCCAGCAGTTCCAAGGTAAAAATCAAGGAGACAGAAAAACTCCCCAAAATACACGGAACTTGCCATAAAACTGAAATAGATATGCAACAGAAATAAAGTCAATATAATACATATAACCGTAGGAGAACTGGGAACAGTCTCGATAAACCTGGAAAACAGACTGGGAGAAATTGGAATCGAAGGAAGGACTGAGAATATACAACGGACGGCAATGATTAAAAAACTGAAATCTTAAGAGAAATTCTTGAGTGCGGAAACCAACCAACATAAACTGTAACATGGAAGTTGCAATAAAAATTTAAATGAAATATAGAAAGAAGACCCTCAGATAAACCCAAGGGAAATGAAACTGAAAGAAATTTCATTAACTGCTCTTGCCCCAAAACACACACACAATGTGATGATACCAGCCTCGGTGATACCACACAAAATGGTAGTGAAGGCTCAAAGAAGATGGAAAGGCCAAGGTAGGATAGCACTATCCTGACCTCCACTTGAAGGGTGCAGAGAGTATTGAGAACTTGCAACCCAAACCCCAGAAAAGCGCAATGGTCGTTTGCAGCGAGAAATCAATGGTAAGCGACTGTTGTGATAATGCAAAATCATTTGCAATGGTTATCAAAAGAGATGGTGAGTACTGGAAATCTGTGGAGCCTTTTTGTCACTTAGACTTCACGTAATACCACTGGTTATTATCAGTGAACAATCACTGACGATGACTGTATGAGAACTACTAATGAGATGAAAATTATACTTTTATTAAAATTAGAACGCATTGCTCCCCGCGCAAGGATGAAACGCAAATGTGAGAAGCCTTCATATGTTTACACAAGCCAAGCACTGAAACTGCCAGGGTTAAATTTTTTAAAAGGGATCCCATACGTTGACCGTAACCAGAAAAGTGATATCGGTTAGTACCACACAAAATTGTCGTGAAGGTTCAAGTTAAGGAGGATTAGTAGACTTGGAGGGATCAAGCGATCCATTAAAATGGCACGTAGAATACTGGACTCCTTAAATCGTGACGTGTGGCACAAACAAGACGTGACTAATGAAAACACAGCTCAAATAAATGTTTCGCCTCGTCGTTGATAAAAGGGGCGAAATACTATGAAGACATCGCCCTTATTTTTAATACATAACTGAGGGACTTTTCCTCTCCGTCCCGGATCGAAGTAACTGATCGGTCTTGATTTGAAACATCGGCGAAAGAGTGGGACATACTAAAGGTGAAATTCGTTGCGATTTAACGATGTGACAGCTGTCCGTCGAATGCACGGGTGGAGTATAGAGAAGCATAGGTGGAACTCCATGATTGGCAGTGTGTTCTGGAATTCTTCATTTCTTTCTTGCTGAGGTTGAATTTTTTTTCTTTCTGATGTGAATATTTCTTTTCAGTTTGTCGGCTTACTCCGCTATGAACGCATGCGTCTGCTAAAAGATGCCTCAACAGGCCATACCCAGCTTGACGGGAAATAATATTGATTTTTAATTAATAAATTATATATTTTATAAAAACAGAGAAAAAATTCCTTAATCATTATTCAATGTTCCATTTCCAGCGGTAGACCCAAATGAAAAGAAGACTTAATTCACTAACACGACAGAAAATTAATAATTAACGCTAACAAATGCTAGTATATGCTTGCCCACACCCATTGTCCGGACGAACCCACTCCAAACTCGAAATATCATAGGGTGTTTAATCACAACGTTGGGCCGACACCATGGATAAGGTATTGATGCCACTCAAATTCCAGTCAAAGTCTAAGGGTCTGTATATCAGCAAAAAAGCAATTGTAAACAGCTGTTGCAAGAACACAAAGTTATTTGCAACAGTTATCGAAAGAGGCGGAGATAACTTAATATCTGAGGAGACTTGTTGTCATTGAGAGTTTATGATGTTGTATCCAAGAAGCGTTTACTGTTAATGAGAATAAAAAGTGGACATTTGGTTTACTTTCGGCAACCTCGTAACTCTCGCTTTCCTTATTTTGTTCTTTAGTCCTCACATTCCATGAGCGATGTTTCTGATGAAGGGAAAAATTGCTGCATTTTTGGTCAAATCTATCCATCTAACACTGATTGTTGGCTAGTGTTTAACCTTGAAGAAGTATGTTTTAGCTCCTTACATCAAATGGGTTATTGCCTTGTCTGCAGCGATTTACATGAAAAAATATTTTTAAATAGTGCGAGAACCTCTAGCGAGTAAATAACAATAATAATAATAATATTAATAATAATAATAATAATAATAATATAATAATAATAATAATAGTAATAGTAATAATAATAATAATAATAATAATAGTAATAGTAATAGTAATAGTAATAGTAATAATAGTAATACTAATAATAATAATAGTAATAATAATAATAATATTATAATAATAATAATAATAATAGTAATAATAATAGTAATAGTAATAATAATAATAGTAATAGTAATAGTAATAATAATAGTAATAGTAATAGTAATAGTAATAGTAATAATAATAATAGTAATAGTAATAATAATAATAGTAATAGTAACAGTAATGATGATGATGATGATGATGATGATGATGATGATGATACTAATACTAATACTAATACTAATAATAATAATAATAATAATACTAATACTAATACTACTACTACTAATAATAATAATAATAATGATAATAATGATAATAATGATAATGATAATAATAATAATAATAATAATAATAATAATAATAATAATGATAATGATAATGATAATAATAATAATAATAATAATAATAATAATAATAATAATAATAATAATAATAATAATAATAATAATAATAATAATAATAATAATAATAATAATAATAATAATTGTAACTCAGACTCCAGGGAACACCAACGCTTGTTTTCAGTGAGCAATCACTGACGATGACTTTTGTGATAGCAAATAATAAAATATTAAAATAATTGCGAATTGCGAAAGCGGAAGAAAAGAAAATGAGAATCCTAAAAAAAATATATCATCAAATCAAGTTTGTAATGAAATCACATTTCTATGTATCTCTGTAGATGTTGTCATGGCGATAAAGACACCGACGTTGTGCAAACGACGCGGCAACGATCGTTCAGGAAGAAGAAGCCATATTGGATTCTAAGTTTCGTCAAGCGAGTAAACCGACACTTTGCAAGGAACGAACGAGAATGGAGAGAGAAATAGAAAACAGCGAGCGAAGGAAAAAAGGAAAAATAAATGAAGCAAAAAAGGCCGGCCGTTAATTGTTAACACAAAATGTCAGAATCATTCAATACGTAATGTCAAGTGGCTTGTTTGTGAGCTGATCCCCAAGTAGCGAGCCAAAACGGTAAAGAATCATGCAACATGTATGTAACGTTGTAGAATACTGGAATCTGTTTAGCTTTTTGTTGTTGGTGATGTATTTGTTTGGTTGTTATACTGTAAATTATTTTGGGGTTTAACTATGTTTTTTTCGCATTTCCTCTTAGTTAGTCTCCAATTATTTCCTTTTTATCTCTAGCATGGCACATATCGGAGAGTAAAAAGGTGACCTGGGGTTTACTTTCGACAGCTTCGCCACTTTCGCTTCCCTTATTTTGTCCTTTAGTCGTCACCTTCCATAGGCGATGTTTCTGACAAAGGGGGAATAATTGCTGTTTTCCAGGTGCGAATATATCTATCCTACACATATCGTTGGCTAGTTTTTAACCTTGAATTAGTTTTTTTAGTTCCTTACATCAAGTGGCTTCATGCCTTGTCTGTAGCGATTTCCATAAAAAAAAGTTTAAAAAAAGGATTGATTTGCCGCAAAGAAAACAAGAATTAAAATAATTAGATGTCTACTTTATATTGTTACTGTTCGGTTTTACGGCATGTCAACAATTATCGGTGTATTTTTTTTGCCAACACCGTTCATATTTTTATACGATTGATTTGTAGATTAATATAAAGAAGTTTTTATTGCACACATCACCTAGTCATCCCAGACAGTTACCCATTTAAGTACTGTTCAGCTTCAACGTTGCTTAACTTCGGTGATCTTACGGGGATCTGTGTGTGAACGGCGTTTGGAGCTGTGTCTTAGAGTGGGAGACTAGTTGCTTGTGTACTAGTCGAAGAGATAACAACAGTACTCCATGCATTGACGTGTCGTGGCTTTGTAAATATATATGATACTGGCAAGTGTGAGAAGTTTTCTAGCCCAGTACACAAACCCCCACCTTCTTTGCAGCAGAATTGTCAGTATCTTCCTTTCATTTCATTTGTTTTATTATATAAAAATAACGTGTGTTAAACGACATTGACACAACAACAAAAATAACAACATTAACTTCATTTCGAAGAGAAAGTGTAACAATACGAATATATCTTTTTTATGACTTATTTATAAATTATTTGATTTTTTTTTAGGATGAAAGTAAAATTATTTACAGTGTTTTTCCATGTACTGAAAGACAGTAAGCAATAACATCAGAACAAGATTCCGACGGTTCTGTGATTTGTTCGGAATAAATAACAAAAAGAATTGTGAATCAGTTGCGATGGCCAGCCGGTTGTCTGTTAAGATAGTATCAGAAAATCAGAACAGATACAAATTGAAGAAGCTGTCACAAGAAAAGAAAAGCACTTGACTATAGTTAGTAGAAATCCTATCGGATATATTGTACTTATTCACTCACTAATAACGTCGGTAAATATATTAACTCCCAATTACCGCCACTCGGCTATTGGGAAAATCTGCAGAGCGCTCCTCTCTTAAAGCGAACCCATATGATCCTTTCGTTGTCGTTTCTTCTTAAAGATTCCGTACGCGACATGACCGTGCTGATTTTGATGAAGTAAGTAGCCATTTTTCTCTCTACATTTTCGGTAATACAATTATATTGTTCGCTGTTCTGAGGATGTCAAGTGGAAACTTCGCAGACTATGGAATCGGTAATACTGACTTCACATCAAGAACTCGTCTCTCAAACACCACTGTAAATACGTTTTCTGTCTTCTTTTGTATACTTCAACCCAAACGAAATTTCAAGGTAAAGAATTCTTTTCTAAAGCCTTCTCATCTGTGGAAGACATTGCAATGGGTCTACTACAATGGTCGTCTTTTAGTCCAATGTCAATTACTTGTCGAAACGTCTTCTTGAGTAATCAAACTTGCCAATTCCATCGTTCTAATCCTCTCATAGTATTGTTTATCATCAAACTGACAATCTCATTAACTCTTGTCCTCGAGCTGCTTTTCCCTTTAGTAAGTGATTATACGTTAGTAAAAAAATAATCGTGGTTATTTACGAATTAATACAGTTGGGAATAATATCAATCTTCGATTCCACTAACCATAGATTAATTAAAGACTTGTGTTTAATTCAGTGTATGCCATACCTCGTTTACAATATGTATTGTCGCCCTTTAAACGTGGTCACGAATTCGCCGACTGCAATCCCATGAAAAGTGATCCTCCCTGCCTGAAAACGGGGCCACCTATAGGCCATAGGTGGCGATCCGTGATTCCGTAGGACAGAATTCTGGCGGCGAGGCATTCGTCCACTTCGGCCCTTACTTTGGCTACACAAGAGATTGGAAAGGCCCGATCCGATCAATCGGCTGGTCACGTCCTGTCATAATATCTATAAGTTCATCCACAACTCTTACGTACTTAAAAACAGTTATTATATTTTTCTTTTCTGCATTGTAAAGTTTAACAGGTCTTTTAGGTGTAAAATCTTTTAAGATTATCCTTTTTATTTTTTTCTTAATCATTCTTTTTAGTAAATAAATGCTTATAGATAGATAACTCTTGCGTACTTGTAACACAGTTATTATAATTTCCCCCCTTCTGCATTGTAAAGTTTAACAGGTCTTTTCGGCGTCATTTTGACAAGCTAAACGTATCTGTAATACGACATTTCATGAGTTGATTTCAGCTTAATATCTTATAAATTTATTGCGGATAGGTTTTTCCGGGGATATTATACGTTGATACAACGTTCTTCAATCCGACAGTGGCGTTGATGCTGTCGGACTGAGGATTGGTTCTGTTGAGTTCTAGGAGGTCCATCCTTCCTTGTTTTGCCTTCACTATGAGAAGGGATTAGTTTATTGTTACTCGCCGAAGCGCCCCTACCAAGCAATGCTGATGGGGCTGCTCAGGCATTTCTGTAGACCAGCAGATGGTTATTCAAGTGCACTGGCTTCTGAAAACCACACTTGAACTTGTGTCTACCCTTCCCCTGGGAGGAGGTAAACATTTTTTTTTATTTTTTAAAATTATTAAACATTTCTCACGATTTCATGATGATTGAGGCCATAGTTTTCAGGTGCCACTTATTTTCATGTTCTATCTCTCTACGTTCTCAATTAGTTCGATTTTTTTCGTGTAACATATTTCTGCCTGTATCGCATACTTATATCGATTAATTGGCGACAATTATTCCTCTTTTATCTTTGATGACGGTGGCTGTTAGATTTCGCTTCTATTGCTCGATATATCTTAACTGGAGAAAGTCCAACGAATTACACACCATCATCAGCTTCTACTATTGGTTCTGGGTGGTGTCCATCCCAGTTGGTGAAAATTGTTATCTCAAAATGATTACATGTCTCCGAATGCAAGTATTGGTTTACCATCTCCTGACGATTCTTGTATTCATTGGAATCAGTATCGAACAGCCTCGGAATAATCGATGTTATCACCGGATACGCATTTAGGATTGTACCAGTTTTCAATATCTATGCTTGTTAATTCCCGACCAACATGTTTTGATTATGTATTGCTAAAATAAATCGTTCTGTTTCCCGCTTTCTGTTCGGAAGGCGACGTGATTGATGGGTTAATCTATGTTTATTTTCGCGTTTTTTTTCCTAAAGGTAGGGCTGCTTTGTCTTAAGTTTTTTAATCTACACCGGCATCTGTTTTCAAATTCGTTATTGTCAATGCAGAAATTTTTCTCAATCGATCTTTCAATTGCTTTAGTCCCTAACTTTTTTCTTTTTATTTTTTTAATTAATTTTTTTTAATGTTTAATTTTTATGTTTTTATGTTTTTATTTATTTATTTATTTTTTTATTTTTTTTTTTTTAAATTATTTTTTTTTCATCATCATCATCATCATCATCATCATCATCATCATCATCATCATCATCATCATCATCATCATCATCATCATCATCATCATCATCATCATCATCATCATCATCATCATCATCATCATCATCATCATCATCATCATCATCATCATCATCATCATCATCATCATCATCATCATCATCATCATCATCATCATCATCATCATCATCATCATCATCATCATCATCATCATCATC
>OY744519.1:123419345-123436845 GCA_963556195.1 Sepiola atlantica | reverse complement strand
TTTAATTTAATACTAACAATTACGACGCTCTTGTGTCTCTCAATATTTAGATATTTCTGCTATCATCTACATGTAATAATTCTCGCATCGTCTTGGAGTCTTTAGCCTCCGTGGCGGTGGCGGAAGTGTTCCTTAGTTACTGCGCCCATAAAAATATTTAGCGATAACATATTAATTGTTTTTAAAATATACATATAAATAAAGAAGAGACATATTCGTTTTAGTTATTTGAAGAATATTTCGTTGAAAACAAAAAGTATTTTTATGGGAAAAAGACACAGAAAGGTGATAAAAAAAGAAAAATTGGTTATTGAGAATTCTACATTACATAAATGTATTATTTCAAACGAAATATCTTGAACAGTAAATTATTCAAATAGATGAAGACATAAAACGTAGAATTTCCACGGGTTCCGCTAATACTAGTAATACTAACCGCCGTTTGAATAGTGATAATAAGTTTATATGATAAAACAATGCATACATATAAAAATAACTATGATGAGAAATATGAAAATTAGACTATTTTTCCACGAGTAAAATACAGGAATATTACAGCATTTACTAACATGTAAATCGTGAATCCTGAATTATTACGTTCGCATAATTACTCACAGTTCGTTGAAAATAATTAAAATAAGAATGCACTTATAATCGAGACAATATATAACGATTTCCTTTTAGGGTATATAACCCGGTATGATATTGGATCTATTGGGGTTCAACTTTAGAGATGATAAAAGAATAATTCTTTTTAGGGTTGTAAATACAAAGAGAAATAAAAAATGGTTATATGTGTAAATTGGACGTAAGCGATATAGATAAATAGATAGACAGACAGACAGACAGACAGACAGACAGACAGAAGTCAGCCCCAGAATAGAACCTGGCAAAAGGCCAATTGAATCACAAGAAATTTTTATGGGGTATATGTGGTTAAAAAATCCTACAAAATCTTCATCTTTTTGTGGTAAGTTTTTTCTTTTTCTTTATTTCAGGTACATAATGAGTGTGTTAGTGGTATAGAACAACAAATTGTGTCCATCCCTCAGTAATAAGGGAAAGGTAAGGAAGAGAAATACACACTTTTGTATCTTTCTCGCTATTTCTTGTTAGTAAAGGCAAAGGTAATGTTTTAAAGCTGTTTTAGACTTGCCAGCCGGCCATATTTTTTTTTGTCCTCAGATAGCCAACAGTTGTTTGGGCAAAAGCAAATTCCATATTATTAGATTTATTGAGTTGTAACTTTAGCGATAATACGAAGCTCTCTAAAATAACAAATAGAGAATTTTTGGGGTGTTGATATTATTTAGAAAATAGTAACATTTCCTCTTTCTCGCTTGGGCTTATTGCGCAGAAGGAAAAACTACAACTATCGAAAAACATACGGGCTTTTAATCTACTTGCATGTCTAATAACAGTAAACAGCTGTAATACAGCGAGCTAGTCTTGAGATGACAATATATATATATATATATATATATATATATATATATATATATATACATATATATATACATGATAGATAGATAGATAGATAGATAGATGGATAGATAGATAGATAGATAGATAGATAGATAGATAGATAGATAGATAGATAGATAGATAGATAGATAGATAGATATGCCTCCACCGTTTGTAGATCGAACACTGGGAAATTAAATCGCCAGCTGTGATAAGCGATCATGCAAAGCTCTTTGTAACAACGAATAGAGTTCTCTTTGACTGCTGATAGTGTTCATATAAACAGTTATACTTTCTTCGTTATTGGTTGGGTGGATGGTGCTGTGGATAAAAACTCCCGAAAAAAAACAACCGAGCTTCAATCTCAGCCTGAAGCAATCGCATGTCTAGTGACACTGAAGAGGTGTAATACAACGAAACAGTCTGTTCGTGAGTGACCTTTTCTCTATCTCTATTCCTCTGTCCGTCTCTCGCTTTTTTTTATCTCTCTCAATATATATATATATATATATATATATATATATATATATATATATATATATATATATATGCATTAAACAAACCCATGACCCGTTGGGTCATAAACAATACTAATATTAATTCTACTTTGATTTCATTCAAACATTCATAAACTGTGACATATCTGTTAAGACTAAATTATTGGCAGTAGTTGTAACTAGACGATTGTCTCTCTTGTAAATGTTTTACTGGGAAAACATTAGCTTGAAACTCAAGCGAGTAAAGAAATATCAGCAACGTATATTCTGTGAGGAAGAGGCTGTAAGGAGGAGAAGAGGGCATCGCCCACTAGATTTCGAAGTCGGTTTTGTACTCTGTCAAGGAATGAAAGGCTGCCCTGAGCAGCACTACCTCAGGTGTGGCAACAGTACCCCATTTTAAGACGTATTTGAAACTTATACAGGTAGAGGATTGCGTCTAGAATGAGATACCTTTGAGGGGATTGTACGATCCAACAATTTTCTTAGCTACCTTGGCAACAAATTTGATATAAGTCTTTCATTTAAGATCTGGGATAAAAGTCAGTCCTAGAAGCTTATCAAGCCCAGAAGACTTCCTTAAGGTGAGGGCCATTCTATTTCAATTGGGGCAAAGTGAGGATCAGAGGATTGGTTGTGAAAGAAGAGAAGCTTAGTTTAAGACGTATTTAAACTATGCAGCCAACTTTTTCCCTTATTGCACTACGTGCTCAATGTCGGAAGGGAGAGAGAATCAGAAAGATCTTGATAATTAATGCTCTTCGGTGTGTTGCCATAAATGATTGTGTCCTCTACATAAATGTCGACGAATGATATTAGAATGTGATTTGGGAGATAATCAGGGAGACATTGCAACATATTAAAGATTGATTGAATCAAAATAGTGAGAAGGGCAAAAGTAATACATAGATAGTTTAGAGAGAGATTGTTGACTTGTAAAGTTAATTATAATTTACCGCTAACTAAAAAAATTAAAACAGATCTTTTTGAACTTAACTCAATCCAAGTACTAAGGTATATGTTAGCATGCGTATTGAGTAAATAAAATATGTCGCTAAAAATAACTTATAGAAACAACCATTTGCTGAACTCACATTTAGTATAATAATAGATATATATTCTGTAAAGTCTACCTATTTAAAACAGAGTCGTCGATGCTTTGTTAAGTGAATATCTATTGAAGACGTGTACATTCTTTGAAACGTTTCCTTTGATGTCTGGTCAGCCTTTATTCGTTTCTCTCTTTCCAAATAAAGACTGACAAGGGATTTGCGCTCTTTTCATCGCTAAAAAGAAAATGGCGGATAAAGGCTGAATTATCGACCGCAGTTTTCATAGTTTTTTCTCTTCATTGTTGTACATGAATTTATTATTTGAATGATTAGCATCGTTTAGTTTCAGTTTCTTTTCGGCGTTGGTTGTCTCATCTGTATCTTCTCTCCTTTACATTTTAATAAATAAGTCGGAACATATTTCAAAGAAAATGGCGCACACAATGCTTTAGACATAGGAACGATGAGAACCCGAATACGTCTGAATAAAATTGCTGTTCATTTTTCGAATTTGCTGTGCGCGTATATACAGTCTACGTGAGATATATTGTATGATGAGACAAGGAACAGACAGCTTAAGATAAAAATGCGGACGAAGGCGTCTCAACTAGTACATTTAATGGAAAAAATGTCCCATCGCCGCAGTGTTGCATCCTTGTGCTTGTTTTTACTTCAATGGAATGTGCTCCGATGAACTTGCTGCTCTGGTGACCCATCAACGTAAATACACTCGACCAACCAGACGATCAGCTAAATCCCATCCATTCACTTTGAAGTCCCCAGATGCCGGAGAGCCTTCTACTCCAATAGCTTTCTCGAGCTGCCCGCATTTGGAACTCCCTTCCTGCTCCCTGTTTCCTCGACTCTACCGACATGCAGAAATTTAAAACTAATGTGAACAAGCATCTCACTGCACAGCTCTCGATTTAGGATGAACCCCCTAAACTTTCACCCTAATTCTCAGTAGCCCCTTAGATCTACAGTAGAATATTGTTTTGTTTTTTACAAATTATTTTTTAAATACAATTTTGAAACTGAAATGTATTTAATACATTGCTCTTTTTTAATTAAATCAATTAAATTAATTATTAATTTAATAATCTATTATTGTTTAGTCGTATTTATACACACACGATATTCGATCATATAATTTTGTAAATGGCGTTTGTGTTCGTTATCGTTAAGGTCAATGAACATTGCTTTAATTAGGACCTTTATACACAAAGTCCTCATTATGTGCTACCTTTGCAGAACACGAGCGAATCCTGACAGGATCGGGTAAATCTGGATCGATAATGGTCTCTCTGGGGGTTATTACATAATTCTATTAATAAGAAAATTGAAAATTTTAAAAAACCTAAAAAATACTGCCCCTTAAACGGACCCAGTTTAGTTGAAGTTATTTTGCTTAGTTTATTTGTTTTTCTTTTACGTCATATCAACCCATTTCAAGTTATTTAATGCCAAATCCAGTCCTTTTGGTGAAAGTCCTTTTTATGATTGAAGTACTATATATCTTTTAATATGTATTCGTGGTATTTGCTTTATCATGGTCAAAATCTGCAACAGGATGACCGTGAGAAAGGTAGAATAATGACACTAACTGCTTCTGCTGTCACTGCTGCCGCTGTTGTCGCTGCTGTAGATGATGATGATGATTATGATGATTTTTTTAAACGCAAATTAGAATAAATAATAAAAAAAATTTTTTTATTTTCCCAATGTACATATGCTGCTATTTTGTTTTATTTCGATGAACAGGCTAGCACCACGCTTTAATTTCGACATGATATGTACATTTAGAAAATAAAAATAATTTTCTTTTATTAAACCCTATCAATGTGTCAGATCATTTTGCCCACCCCTTTATAGTATGCAACTACATTACGCAGAGTACTTGCATATACATCCTTTTCATTATTTTGCCTAACCCTGTATAGTATGCAACTACATTACGCAGAGTACTTGCATATACATCCGCTTCATCATTTTGCCTAACCCTGTATAGTATGCAACTACATTACGCAGAGTACTTGCATATGCATCCTTTTCATCATTTTGCCCACCCCTGTATAGAATGCAACTACATTACGCAGAGTACTTGCATATAATCCTTTTCATCATTTTGCCCAACCCTGTATAGTATGCAACTACATTACGCAGAGTACTTGCATATGCATCCTTTTCATCATTTTGCCCAACCCTGTATAGTATGCAAATACATTACGCAGAGTACTTGCATATACATCCTCTTCATCATTTTGCCTAACCCTGTATAGTATGCAACTACATTACGCAGAGTACTTGCATATACATCCGCTTCATCATTTTGCCTAACCCTGTATAGTATGCAACTACATTACGCAGAGTACTTGCATATGCATCCTTTTCATCATTTTGCCCAACCCTGTATAGTATGCAAATACATTACGCAGAGTGCTTGCATATACATCCTTTTCATCATTTTGCCCAACCCTGTAAAGTATGACAATACATTACGCAGAGTACTTGCATATACATTTTTTTCCTCATTTTGCCTAACCCTGTATAGTATGCAACTACATTACGCAGAGTACTTGCATATACATCCTTTTCATTATTTTGCCTAACCCTGTATAGCATGCAACTGCATTACGCAGAGTACTTGCATATACATCCTGTTCATCATTTTGCCCAACCCTGTATAGTATGCAAATACATTACGCAGAGTACTTGATATACATTCTTTTCATCATTTTGCCTAACCCTGTATAGTATTCAAATACAGTACACAGAGTACTGGCATATACAACGTTTTTATCATTTTGCCCAACCCTGTATAGTATTCAACTACATTACACAGAGTACTTGCATATACATCCTTTTCATCATTTTGCCCAACCCTGTATAGTATGCAACTACATTACGCAGAGTACTTGCATATACATCATTTCTAGCATTTTCCCCTAACCTTGAACACTTCCGTTGCATAAACAGGTTATGACGTAGCCAACAGGAAGTCGTGATACGTGTCCAACAATAAACTTTGACTCACTCTCTTTGGGGTTTTCTGGTAGACGAAGCAGACTTGCATCGAAGAATTCTCCCCATTCTCTACAGCGGATGAGTTGGGACGAGACTAATTATGTATTCTGTGTAATGTACAGAAAATTAAAACTGTAAAAAGAATATTAAAACACAAAATATACATTGTTGTTATTATTAAAGGTTGGAAGAATATTATATGATCGCTGTCAACAAGCATGCGGTGAGAG
Organism: Sepiola atlantica; assembly: GCA_963556195.1. Lineage (NCBI taxonomy): Eukaryota > Metazoa > Mollusca > Cephalopoda > Sepiida > Sepiolidae > Sepiola > Sepiola atlantica. The sequence continues at coordinate 123,430,578 of OY744519.1, read as the reverse complement.
ACGTCACGCTATAACTGCATCTTTCAATTAGATAAGAAAGAAAGAGGTAGACGACCTCTGCATTTGCTGATACTTCAAACGTCACAAAAAGATTACACTAGACACATGACTATTTGTTTACGTTTCAAATATTCGTCCGCTATGCTACACATGTGTGTGCATATAGTTGAATGCAGCTTCATGTCATACTCAGGATTGATTCAATTTAAGTCTAGGATGACACTATTACAAATACTACCAGGCTCGATCAGAATGATTATGTGAGTAATGACTATCGAGGGCTTTTCTCACTATCCAAGGTTTTAGAATAGGGGTCTGACCACATGCTGCAGTTCCATGTAATACCGTAGACATAGTAATCGATGTTCAGGGTCTCTGAGGATAAATGTTATCTATTTAACAACTCTTCTAATATTAATGATATTATTGTGTACTTTTCAGGGTTGTAATATATTAGTGTAACGTTTAAAAATTATTCAAATAAATGGCATTATTATTATTATTGGCGTTATCATCCTCCAAATGAGTGATTCAGTAATGAATCTCATTTCTCTCTACCAGGCCACGTCAAAAGCAAGAACTCTGTTCTGTGGAGATCTCAAGCGCCAGATGAAATACTTCAATGGTGAGGGTCAACTTATCCATCATTTATTCTTGTTGCCAGTTGCAAACAGACTTAAATAAATTTTAATTGATTATTTTTTGTTTCGTCGAGAGATAACTTTAAATCATTATGAAAATTCGGTGACCATTAAACGTTTCTACTGCACCAAAGCTTGTAAAATATTTGACAAACATAAATAGAATGAAATGCAATGATCAAACAACGAATAAATTACGATAAAACAGCGGTTGAAAACATAACAATATTTTATTTAGAGGAATATGTTTTTGTGCTCGAGTTGTGTTGCATTAGTATCAGAGTTTGTGCATGTGTGTGATTGTATCGTGGGCTTTGCTTTATTTAATCATAAGAGTTTGCTGGTAAACAGATACGTTTGAGTGTGAGTTTATCAGCAGTAATATTAGTTTTAACTGGATCCAATTGGTCTAAGTAGCTGATTTAATGTTGACGATTCTGATGATTGAAGTTATCACTGACGTGACAAAATATCTCAATAGTGTTGTTGTTATTAATCGTGAGTTTGCGCTCGCGTGTCAAATAAAGGGGGTATTACTTCCGCAACATTCCTACTGAGATCCAATGCGCATGACTCTATTGGCGGAAAATATATGTTTTGACGTGGAGACAATAGTACATCAGTTCATTGCTGGCTACGATAAGGTCAGGTCGTCTGATTGTTGGCTTTTTATAGATGATTATATACAATATTCTAGAATAGTTTTTCTTCCGCGCCTAAAACGTTAATTGTTACGTATGCGTTTTGTTTACACTTGAATATTGCCATTTACCTTCCCCATAGGTAGGACGGGTGATGGGAAGACAACTACTGTGTATTTATACTGTATAATAACAATACTGTGTAAGAAAATTAAACTAGTCAAAAGATTATGTTAATTCTCCCAGACACAATCGAAATACATGTATTGCCAGGATAAACAGATAGAGGGATATGCAATGAATAATGTACGAGTAACTTTGATGTTATCTCAACGTATAGATGTGAGCAGTAAATGGAGTCTCAAGACGACTACGAACATAATGTGAAAGGCCTCTCAGTGGAAACAACATCATAGTTGTAAACACACTGCTAAGATGAAAAGCTAGTTAAATAACATTCAAACTAGCTTGAAGCTCAAGCCCGAAATATAAAAAGGATATCGGGTTATAAATATTGCACGCGGATGAATTTAGATGTATTTTTGGCTTCCGGAAGTAGAGAGTGCATTCTCCATTGGCTAAAATACTTCAAGTGAGATCATTTCGATGTGGTTCAAGGTCGGTAAGCTATGAATATTATGAGTCAACACTACTTTGAAACCGGAAGCAGGAATACGTTTTGGTATTCTACGAAATAACGTATACAACAACTGCTACGAGTAAGGATAAATAGAGACAGACAACTTCGACACAACAATTATCGCTCCTACTACAACCAATACCAGATGTTACATACAACTCTATACGACTCGTGTGGCTATATTTGTCACATGACGAAAATGACAGACTTGCTCTTTTGGTGCCTTACAGCATATACACCAACTAAAATACATATATCGTTGACTAACAGACGTATTCGATGTTGCTCGGGTGTAAAATACGCTGACATATTCAGTTTAAATTATGCAGGTGTCATGTAACATATATAATAATACGATAAGCCAATTTAATATTCATACGTACGTTATCACCAGTTACTACTTTTTTTTTAAATGGGATCGCCTGAGCGTCGAAAATGCAATGCAAAAAAAGTAATTTTTCAAATTTAATTTGGTATCGCTGTTGTGTCAAACGTGAAACTCAAATTTAAATACACTTTCTTGGTGTTCAGGTTTGGATTAAACTGTAGTATCTGTTATATCCAAAGGTGGTACAATAATAGCGCAATGTCGGCGTTCGTTGATAGAATGTTAGTATTTCACAGGATTCTGTAAGAAAGACCCCCATAACAAGATATATTCTTGAACTATATTAACGAGAGTACGTAGATAAGTATGTTACAGCTTGAACCAAGGTGTTAAAATAATGTTGTTGGGTCAGCGTTCGCACCAGATGTTCATATGATAAAAATACAAAGGATACGACTGTGTAATTTCCACGGGCCCCGCTAGTTTAATACTAAAGAAACTGCATAAGAAACTATATTCTTCCTATCCTCTACAATTTTGAAATACGTAACCAAACATATATTAACTTATATTTCTCTTTCCTTTCTCATCAACAAAATAACTACTTACTTTAGTAAATCAGTTCAACTCAGACAGAAAATCTCAATCCTGAAACAATTTATTAAACAATGTTTTACTTGATCAGTGCAAACGTTGAAAACAGTTTCTCCTCGACTAGAAAAAATATTACCCGTTGAATTCGGGAAGGATTGCTTGGATCAGAAAAAGTGAGTTTGCAATGCCAATTTAAATATAAGAAAATGAAAGGATAAATTAAAAATTAGTCTCTTTCTGATCACTATAGGGCCCCTCTTTTATCTCTTTTTCTGTATGTAACTCTCCAGGTAGGGGTTAAATAGAAATACTAAGTGTGGTATTTTACTTCTTGTTTATAACGGACTATTCCAATTGTTTTTATTCTTTACTTTCTTTATTACCGTTAACTGTTAATAAACACACACACAGAGTGAGAGAGAGAGAGAGAGAGAGAGTAAGAGAGAGAGAGAGATAGATACGGGCGGAAGTAAGAGTAATAGATACTGTATAAAATAAAAGCAGGTGGTTCAGACAAGATACAGTGACAGGGAGTGGGAGAGAATAATAAATAGAAAGAATTGGGTTACTTTGTGAGTTAATTTAAAATTTCGTCTGATTAGAACCATTCAAATAGAGATTTCTTCCAAACATAACTTAATCCAAAAACTGAGGAATATTTTAGCATGCATTGATAATGCAGTGATTAAAACATATATAGGAAAAGAAAAGAGCACTAGGGAAACCGGCGTTGATTAACTCAGCTTTAATAAACTTATAGAGAGTACTTAACACTGAAACAGTTCATTATTCACATTGAATAATAATTACGCTCATTCGATTTCCCTAAAATTTGACCACAGTAAGGTTATTACAGGGCTTAGTTATAAATAAATAAAAAATAATGGGTACGGTAAGACGTCGTATTTGCTGTTTATGGATGAAGCTACTGAACGAAGAACGCACGGTATTATTGTGGAGGAAAAAAAACTAATAAAAAATGAATACCACCATTGTATCCCTCGTCTCATTTTATTAAGTAGTGTTTGATCTTAGTATAGGGCCTTGCTTTCAATTACGTTTATGTGACCGGCCCATTTGGCATAATGGTTCGAGTGTTCGCTAATAGGCCGGGTGATCAGGGTTTATTTCTCGGTCGAGTCGTACAAAGACTAAAAAAATGGTACTTGATGCTCACTTGCTAAAAACTTAGCATTATAAGGTTAAGATTAAGAGTAAGTTGAGTAATCCTTGGAAAGTAGTGGTGCCCTCTCCTACACCTTGATGTAGTAGCCAATGAAAAAATGAGACTTCAGGTTGCCTTCGACCATGGTCGATCACTTTACTCTTTTTCACACAGAAATAGGGCGAGCGCAAATATAAAATACGTGTTAAATATACAAGGTGGTACTTTATTGGATATTTTACATTTAATCAACTGAAATAGAAACTTCAATATTTTAAACTAAGTATGGAGCTAAAGTTCAATGACAGTTTTCCTAACTGGATTGGTTATGGGGATTGTTCTTTTCGTTCACCAGACCTTGGCCCTTCTGATTTCTTTATCGGGGGTACGCTTAAGGAGAAAATGTACCCAACAAATAGTCACTAATTCGATACACTTGACTCAACGAATAAAGAGTGAATGTGCCAAGATTGAAGCCAATCTGGATTTATTGCATCAGGTCCACACAAGTTTTGTGAAGCGCATCAATATTTGAATTGTAAACGATGGAGATCATATTAAAATTGTTATTTGAATAAAAACTTGTATGTTTACCTATGTGTCAATACTTTACATACCTACTGTATATCTATGTGTTGTGGTTGCAACCACTCATTTGCATATACGAATAACGTTACACTATAAATGGCAAGCCTAAGTTGGCCTTAGTGTGTGTTACCTAAATGCCACCGGAAGTGACGCCGAAGAGCGTACATGTCCTCCCACCAAGACTCTCTGACTCGACACCTTCATTTGTACATACTGTAACTATACCTTTTCTTTAATACACTTATTATTGCATTCTCCTTGTTGTTTGCGTCTTCATTGTATTCCTCACTAATTATTGTTCAACCTTGCAACCACAACAGTTGGCGACGAGATATGAAGCGTCAAATATAAGAGTTTGACGAAGAACGATTAAAAAAAAAGTACAATGCAAAGTGTTGACGAGCAAACGGATTTTACGCTAAAGAAAAGTTTCAACTTAAGTGAAAAAAACAAACTCGAACGTGGCAAAAGCGACAATTTACGCCGTTTTCTGGGAATCCGACTTGCAAACGAATGTAAAAGTGAATTTTTGTTTTGTCGCTAAACGACAAATCTGTTTTGTATTACTAAAGGACCAACTTGCAAACGAAAAGCGGATTTTGTTCTGTCGCAAAACGACAGGTCAGACTCGTATTACGAAAAGCAAGGAAGTAACCTACGAAAAAAAAAGTTCACCAGTGGATTCTAATTACTGCTCCCCGTTAGCAAAACAACAACTAAAGGAATCTTTTAATTAATAATTTGTTTGGCGGCGGTACTAAAAGGAAATACCATAGCTAGAATTTAAAGCTCAAGGAAAGGATTTTTTTTTTTTAAAGTTGTCACTGGATAACGGATAATACAGTAAAACGTCACGAAAGAAAAAAAAAAAAGGGTAATCTCAATTTAAGAGTATTTTAATTACTAAAATACTAGAAAAAAAACTCAGGCACAAGCTGACCGCGAGGAAAGACAAAATCAGGCACAAGCTGACCGCGAGGAAAGACAAAATGAACGTTTTGCTAAAACACTGGAACTACTAAAGAGTAATCGAGAAAATGTCGACAGTGTTAATTTCTCCCATACAACTATCTTTAATAGTATGGACACATTTAATTATGTGCCGGAGGAAGGAAAGACTTTTGAATCATACTATACAAGATACGAGGATGTCTTTCAACTGGACTGCAAAAATTGGCCAAATAGCCAGAAAGTGAGCCTCTTACTCAGGAAATTGGGTACATCAGAACACAGCAAATTCATAGATTACATATTACTTAAAAAACTGCGGAATTAGAGTTCATGGAAGCTGTGAAATTACTAAAAGAATTATTTAATCCAAATATATCTCTTTTTCATAAAAGATGGCTGTGCATGAATCTAACAAAGATGGACAACCAAGATTATTTGACATACGCATCAGTTGTCAATAAAAACTGCGATAATTTTAAGCTTGCGGAACTAACGGTAGAAGATTTTAAATATCTAATCTTCGCACAAGGGTTAGTTTCCACGAAAAATGCAGAAATACGCAGACGAGTGTTGTCTAAGCTGGAATCTGAGCAAGATTTAACCCTCCAGAAACTAGCAGAGGACTGTGAAAGGGCCATTACACTAAAAAAGGATTAAAAAAATATAGAAGAATCCGGAGTGGCATATGTAAGAAAAGTTAGAAAACCATACACACCAACCAAGAACTTTACAAAGAAAAGCAATCGAAATGGAACGGGATATTACAATCCTAATAACCATAAATATAGGACAGAATATAACAAGCCTCTTCCTAGATATAACTGTAAGAGATGTGCAGAAAAGCATTGGGAATCAGATTGTCCTTATAAGAAGAAAAAATGCTACATTTGTAAGAAGGTGGGACACAAAAGCGATTGCTGCAGATATAAAGATTACACCAGAAAGAGAGTACAGCAAACAAAATCAAATACAAAATTAGACAAAGATCGGCGAAAATTCGTAAAAGTGGAAATATTTAAAACACCAATAAAGTTACAACTCGACTCCGGCTCCGATATTTCTATTATAAACCTGAATACATGGAAAAAGTTGGGTAAAAAACCAACCATGATGTAAACGAGTAAATCAGCCCGGACGGTAACTGGTGGTGGTATAAAATTTGAAGGAGAAGTTGTCCTTCCGATAAAATTAAAAGGGATTACGAAGAAATTAAAAATATTCGTACTGAAAAATAGTGAAAATCTGTTTGGAATAGATTTAATTGAGAAATTTGGACTATGGGATAAGCCAATCAATACATTCTGTAAAAAAATAGAATGTTCTTCTCCAACAACAGTAAATATAAAAGACGATTTAAAAGAATTATTTCCTGAAGCATTCACGACTAACTTAGGTCGCTGTAATAAATTCAAGGCCTCGTTTGAACTTAAAGAAAACGCCAGCCAAATTTTTAGAAAAAAGCGAAACGTTCCGTTCGCTGGGTTAGAAAAGATTAATAAAGAATTAGATAGATTGGAACAGACAGGAATTCTATCAAAAATAGAAAACAGCGAGTGGGCAGCTCCCACCGTATACGTAAAGAAAAAGAATGACGAAGTTAGAGTGTGCGCAGATATTTCGACCGGGGTCAACTCCCTATTAAAAGATCACCATTACCCTCTACCAAGCCCAGAGGAAATATTCACGAAGTTAAATGGTGGTAATATCTTCTCTAAGATAGACTTGAGCGACGCATATTTGCAAATACCGGTCGAGGAAAATTGCTCAAAAATACTATGCATCAATACGCATAAGGGATTATACAAATACAACCGATTGCCTTTTGGCATCAAAGTAGCGCCTGCCATTTTTCAGCAAGCGATGGACACCATGCTAAGTGGTATTGAGTGCGCATGTGCATACCTGGACGACATTGTTGTCAGGAGCAAATCCCTACAAGAACATAAGGAACCTTTGAAACAAGTATTTACTCGAATACAAGAAGTCGGCTTTAAAGTAAAAGTAAGTAAATGTGACTTTTGTATGAGCGAGATTAAGTATCTTGGACACATAATAAACAAACATGGACGACGTCCAGACCCAGACAGATCTGCGGCAATAAAAAATATGCCAGCACCTGATAACGTAACAACCTTGCAGAGTTTCTTAGGACTCGCAAATTATTATCAATCTTTTATTGAAGGAATGCATAACTTGCGAGCCCCCTTAAATAATCTGCTTAAAAAGGATACACCTTGGAACTGGACGCAAGAATGTCAAACCGCTTTTGACAAAATAAAGAGCGCACTAACATCCGAATTATTCTTAACGCACTTTGACACAAAATTAAAAATAGTCGTCGCTAGTGACGCTAGTTCCTACGGCTTAGGAGCATGCATTCAACATATTATGCCGGATGGGTCTAGAAAACCAATAGCGCACGCTTCGAGAACGCTGATACCAGCCGAGAGGGCATATTCACAAATCGAAAAAGAAGCATTGAGCATAATCTTTTCCGTGACTAAATTTCACCGATATTTATATGGTAGACAATTCTTACTTGAAACCGACCATAAACCGTTAGTCACGATCTATGGATCAAAAAAGGATTGCCGGTATACACCGCAAATAGATTGCTGCGCTGGGGTACAATCTTACTTAATTACGATTTCCAGCTACAACATCTAGCATCAAAAAAGATTTGCCATGCGGATGGACTGTCAAGACTGATACCACAGAAACACAATCTGGAAGAATCAGTCATTGCAGCAATTCGGACAAATGTTGAAGTAAAAAATATGGTAGCAAACATCATTAAGGAACTACCCGTAACTTTGTCGGACATTAAAAGGGAAGCCGAGAAAGACGAATACATAAAGGACATAAAAGAGAAAATTATAACGGACACAAAGGTGCAGGAAGTTTTCTCCATATGTAACGATGTGTTACTGTACAGTGAGAGAGTGGTAAAACCCAAAACATTGCAGAATAGGATGTTAAGAGATTTCCATACGGGACATCCTGGGATAAATCGAATGAAGTCGTTAATGAGAAGCTACGTGTACTGGCGTAACATGGACACTGACATAGCAGCAACAATAAATAAATGTAAAGGATGCCAGTTAGCAGCAAAATCCCCACCTATAGTACACAAACCTTGGCCGAAAACCGACCAACCATGGTCGAGAATCCACATGGACTTCGCTGGTCCAGTAGGAGAAAACTATTATTTAATTGTAGTGGATAGTTACACAAAATGGCCGGAGGTAATGCGTTGCGGGAATCCAACAACGAACAACTCAATAGGGTTCCTACACGAGTTGTTTGCAAGATTCGGTGTACCAGACACACTGGTCACTGACAACGGAACGCAGTTCACATCCGCAGAGTTTAAGGAATTTTGCGACACGTTCCGAGTGAAGCACATCACGACTCCGCCGTATCATCCAAGGTCGAACGGCCTTGCGGAAAGGTTCGTGGACACGCTAAAACGAGCGTTAAAGAAATCCATTGGAACACCAACAGAAAAAGCTTTGCAACAATTCTTGCAAGTTTATAGGATCACACCACATCCTAGTACACCATCAAACATATCACCAGCTGATCTAATGTTTGCCAGAAAGGTAAAATCAGCGTTTGATAAACTGTTGCCAAGACAGGCAATTATCCGAAACACTACACACACGAGAAGAAAGAAATATAACTCGGGAGATCGAGTATATTTTAAGTGCTACAAGAATAACACATCTTACTGGGAATGTGGAGTAGTGGATAGACGCATTGGTGATTGTACATATATGATTAAAGGTCCACAGAGTATACATAAAAGGCACCTAAATCAGATAAAAAACGTCATATCCAAGATGATGATTATACGACAACAGTCGAAGAGGAAGAAACCATAGATATCATATACGAATCCTTTAATTTGGAACCGCCTCAATATACACCTGAACCCCGAAGATCAGGTAGGAAAAGAAAATTTAATGAACCATTGATGGTAAACCCAAAAAGAAAAAGATATTGAAATCTGTGTGACTTCAAATCTTGGGAGGGGGGTGTTGTTGTGGCAACCACTCATTTGCATATACGAATAACGTTACACTACAAATGGCAAGCCTAAGTTGGTTTTAGTGTGTGTTACCTAAATGCCACCGGAAGTGACGCCGAAGAGCGTACATGTCCTCCCACCAAGACTCTCTGACTTGACACCTTCATTTGTACATACTATAACTATACCTTTACTTTAATACACTTATTATTGCATTCTCCTTGTTGTTTGCGTCTTCATTGTATCCCTCACTAATTATTGTTCAACCTTGCAACCACAACACTGTGTGTACCTAAAACTAAACGAAACTTTCATGAACAAAGTTTATCTCACAGATCTTCTCATCTGTTGAAGAATACAAATGACTGCTTTCCAGCTGACCACAACATGATCGTTTTCAAGTTAAATGTTACCAAATACTTGTTGAACCTTCTTCTTAAATTCATGTTGTTGTTCATCGGTCAACTAACACTCTAGTTAAATGTTATCAAATACTTGTTGAACCTTCTTCTTAAATTCATGTTGTTCATCGGTCAACTAACACTCTAGTTAAATGTTATCAAATACTTGTTGAACCGTCTTTAAATTCATGTTGTTGTACATCGGTCAACTAACACTCTAGTTAAATGTTATCAAATACTTGTTGAACCTTCTCCTTAAATTCATGTTGTTGTTCATCGGTCAACTAACACTCTAGTTAAATGTTATCAAATACTTGTTGAACCGTCTTTAAATTCATGTTGTTGTACATCGGTCAACTAACACTCTAGTTAAATGTTACCAAATACTTGTTGAACCTTCTCCTTAAATTCATGTTGTTGTACATTGGTCAACTAACACTCTAGTTAAATGTTATCAAATACTTGTTGAACCTTCTTCTTAAATTCATGTTGTTGTTCATCGGTAAACTAACACTCTAGTTAAATGTTATCAAATACTTGTTGAACCTTCTTCTTAAATTCATGTTGTTGTACATCGGTCAACTAACACTCTAGTTAAATGTTACCAAATACTTGTTGAACCTTCTCCTCAAATTCATGTTGTTGTACATTGGTCAACTAACAAACTAGTTAAATGTTATCAAATACTTGTTGAACCGTCTTTAAATTCATGTTGTTGTACATCGGTCAACTAACACTCTAGTTAAATGTTATCAAATACTTGTTGAACCTTCTCCTTAAATTCATGTTGTTGTTCATCGGTCAACTAACACTCTAGTTAAATGTTATCAAATACTTGTTGAACCGTCTTTAAATTCATGTTGTTGTACATCGGTCAACTAACACTCTAGTTAAATGTTACCAAATACTTGTTGAACCTTCTCCTTAAATTCATGTTGTTGTACATTGGTCAACTAACACTCTAGTTAAATGTTATCAAATACTTGTTGAACCTTCTTAAATTCATGTTGCTGTACATCGGTCAACTAACACTCTAGTTAAATGTTATCAAATACTTGTTGAACCGTCTTTAAATTCATGTTGTTGTACATCGGTCAACTAACACTCTAGTTAAATGTTACCAAATACTTGTTGAACCTTCTCCTTAAATTCATGTTGTTGTACATTGGTCAACTAACACTCTAGTTAAATGTTATCAAATACTTGTTGAACCTTCTTCTTAAATTCATGTTGTTGTACATCGGTCAACTAACA
>OY744519.1:123329345-123414345 GCA_963556195.1 Sepiola atlantica | reverse complement strand
AAGCTATGAAATTAAATACTGTCTTGTTTTTAAATTCCAGAAACAGTTTTTCATGGTAAACAACTGATGATCCCTTAACTAATGTTAGAAGCAAACTAATATAATAACTGTACAAATTAAATTGACTTACATGAGTGATTTTCCACTGAACGACTTCGGACTTACGGTTTTTCTTCTTTTTTTTCCTTATATAGTTTTAATGGTTGAGATACTTCCGAGACTATATATATATATATATATATATATATGATGGACTCTCCCGTCGATTTCGACGTATGAGTGCCCGCGCGTGAATTTGTAATTGCAAGGGTTGCGCAATCCCCAACAACCGTTCTCCTGAGTCGGCATTGCTTGATTCCAATAGCAAGTAGTAATACAAGACGACTGGAAACAATGCTGAGATAAGCAGAGAGCATATACAGCACCTGGTATTCCCAAATGGTCACCCATTTAGTACTGGCCAGGCTCGACGCCGCTTACTTTCGGTGATCTAACGTCAACGTGATTGTGCCATATATATATATATATATATATATATATATATATATATATATATATATATATATATATATATATATGTATATATGTATATATATATATGTATATGTATATATGTATATATATATATGTGTATATATATGTATATGTATATATATGTATATATATATGTACATATATATATATATATATATATATATATATATATATATATATATATATATATATATATATATAGCAGACATATATATAGAAGACAATAGCAGTATTAGTTGCCCGTAACTTTATTTTTCATTAATATATTTTGTTAATGTTATACGTACATGAAAGTACGTGTTTCTGGCCTACAGCATGGCTAATATATATGATGTAAAAGATCGAATAAAAAACATATTAACTAAGAAACAGAGTTCAGATGACTAAGAAATATATGAAAACTCATTTTAGGAAGTCTTTTTCACAAATAAATGCAGATTCACTCTTGATAGGCCTGATGGATGGGCGAGAGGTTGTGCCTGTAAGCAACGTGATTTAAGACAATCTGTTAAACAGTAACAAAGTGCTGGTGTGATTGTGGGTCCTTTTAAATGAAATCTAAAAGTTACTGTGATTTCCTAGAGCAAAATCTTTTTTGGGGGTGTTTCATAACCAAACTTTAACAAAACGTAAATCGTTGATATTTATGTTAGACAACGCACTTAGTCAAGCTTCAAAGTTAACCAACACATGGTTACAAGAAAAGGGATTTCTCATGCATTCGTACATGGACTGGCCACCTAATAGCTGTGACTTAAATCCAATTTAGAATCTGTTGAGTTTCCATAAAATAAATATTTATTCGAATGATGGACATTTAAACAGCAAACAGTTGCTACAATAGCAAATTTAAAATCAGCTGTCGATAATAGACTGTTAACAGTTATTGAAAAAAAAGAGCATCAGTGCAATAAACGATGCAACACTTTCCATTTGTATTTCTGTAAATTTGTGTTTTTTCTTCTGTTCTATCTCAATTTTGTTTTAGACTTCTAGTATAACACAGCGAAGTTTGTTATTTATATTCTTTTATTTTTATATATTATTTTTAAATAAATAAATAAGTAGAATCTATTGTAAAAAATCTGTACTTGCAAATAAAATATTTGCAGTAAAAGTTGTCTATTTTGTCAACCATTTACTATTTTTCAAGGTACAACAATAGCTATACTCTATCACTTTGCATGGAAGTTAAACATATTATATAAAATATATATAAACAGTTATAGAAAAAGGTTAGATTAATTAAAAAATACTTGATGTTTTATCATTTTAATACATTCCCAAGCCACACTTTATATATATATATATATATATATATATATATATATATATATATATATATATATATATATATATATATGTTTAAAAGTAAAACAAAACTGTTTTAAATGTTTCAAAACAAGTCGAAAGAGATCTAATAAATCTTTAATATACCCTCTTTCCTTTTAAACGTTTTAAAAGTAATTAGTCATCCTTTTTCAGGTTGTTTAAACATTTAAAACTCTATCTCTGTTTATATGATGGCTGAAAAGCGTTTAGGGATCCCTCTTTTTATTTTTATATATAAATGTCGTACTCCCCCCCCCCCAAGGATCAATAAAAACCGACACACATAGACAAACACAGACGCCTACATCTATAAACTTTCTAGAAACATTAAAACAGCCTACGTAAAGTAATTTACGTTTCTGTGCGAAGCACACATCGCCGGTACTATCACGATAAATAAGTTGCCGTAACAGCCTTGACGATGTGTGCTTAGCACAGAATCGTGAACTAATTTGCGTAGGCTGTTCTAATATTCATATGTATTTTTTATTAAGCTCTTCTTTGTACTGAGCACTTTTGAAAAATATTGGTTTCAAGCACATCTTATCAATATTTGAACTTGCTTAATTAACTATATATATATATGTATATATATATATGTATGATAATTTTTTTATTTACACAGACATGTACAAAATCTGCGACACTGGCATGTCGATGTTATCGATCAACAGTTACTATAAACTGAGATCTCATCAGGTAGAGTTAGAATCCGATCTAAGCCTCAGATCATATTTGGAGAGAGTTTATAGTAACTGTTGATCGATAACATCGACATGTCAGTGTCGCAGATTTTGAACATGTCTGTGTAAATAAAAAAAAATCATATATAAAGCTCTATTTTGATATTGAGCACTTTTTATAAACCCGGTTAAAATTCTCTGGATTACGACCCTGTGGATATTTTTACCTGGATTATTACCATTATATATATATATATATATATATATATATATATATATATATATATATATATATATATATATATATACGAGGTTCTCTAAAGTAACGAAAGTGAGTATGTTGTGTGCTATGTGAGTTATGGGCGCAAAAGTAAACGGATTGTGGTAAAACTTAAATTATATGAACTGTAATCTGAGCTTTTTGCGCGTATTTCATTTGTGTGCGCATTCTTTCGTTTACCCCTCTTTCGTTTGAGGTTGTCTAGCTATTAGCACTGTTTAACAAACGATAAACCCCGAACAATGAATAAAAAGAATATCACAGCACTGTAAAAAACATTTTCAACTGATCTCGCTCCCTGACGATTTTAAACTATCCCAATGCTCCAGGCGGATAATCAAGGGATTCCGTTATTGAAGACGTGTACTAGGGTCAGATCACAATAATCTCTCAAGGAATAATGAAAATATTTGGCGATAAAAATTGGAGAGTACATGAGACGCGAGGGGATTAACGTTAATGGGGAAACATGTGATTCATTGTTTGTAATTAAAATGAATTCTTTCTGGCATTAGTCCCGTTATTTTTCAAACATACTCGTATATGTATGTATATATATATATATATATATATATATATATATATATATAGTTATATTTATTTATTTATTTATATATATATATATATTATATATATATATATATATATATATATATATATATATATATATATATTATAAATTCCTTTAAATTCACACAAAAGTTGGATGCATAACTCAATAGTGTATACATTACTAGAGCTCAAGATATTATAATTTAATAAATGTTCCGAATTTGAAAAATACATTTGTCCATGATAATAAATTCAAGATATCATTAAGAAGCTTTTTCTATGTTTTATTCAAAATAAAATCAAAACCATTAACATCAAAATTGTAATATAAAAGTACAACTAAGAATCTTTTTCATTGTCTTTTTTTTGAAAAAATCGAAAATTATATGAAATGAAGAAAACAATTTTGATGTCAACAGTTTGGGATTTTTCTGGGTTTAATTTGTTAACTACAGAAGATTTTTGAAAACATCTTGAATTTATTATTAAGAAAAGATGTATGTTCTGAAATGGGCAGAAACAATGGGTATGAATCAATATGTTATACTGCGTTTTTATAATAGTACTCAGAAACAAGTATTTTAGTATAAATTTACATAGATATATTACTAGAATTTACATATAAAATCATAGAATTGTATTAATAATTTAATTATTTATATATAAATTATAATCATTTATGATGACCCTAATTCATTTCAGGCGGTGAAGTAAGTTTGTGATCATTGTGTGTGTGTGCTCAATTAATTTTTATCATACATGGCCTTCTCACTCCACCAGACAAGTAATCATGCTCAGGTACACGGTGTGGCACTTATCAGATACTTACCGTTTTATTTCGGATTCTAGTTTCTCCTAGAGAAGTTGAGTGGATGGTAGAGTCTACCTATATCCGAAGAAGACGTGTATTCTTAGTCTTCTCAATTTGATGAAAGTGACGATACCATAGTCTGCTACGTTATCCATTAAGCCAGTGCAGCAGTCTACCAACTTCTAGCAGGTCGGCTGTTCTAAACGAAGGTGTTTGTTTCTGATCTCATGAGGTGTCGAATATTGTGCGAGGAGTTAATTTGGTGAGTTGTTTTTCAATTAAGCAACTTTCGCATAAACTCTCTTTGTCAACACGTGGTGCTGGTATCTTGTTTGTGTTCGCGCATGAACAAATTGAATTTGAACGGACATTTACGGTGAGAGAAATAATATCCGTAAAATTATGTTCGAGTTTCGTCCGGTGTCGAAATTGGAAGGTTTTAATTGATGAATTCTATCCGCCATCCCCCTCACCACGCCCGGACAAGAACTAATGATACCTTGATTATTTAATGGGGACGGGGGATATGGGATGGTAGGGGCTGGTCTTCCCCGTTGATCCCGTGCTGATTACTCTGCTCTGCGTCTTTCGTTGTTTTCTCGCTGGAACTTTCTTCGCCAGCCGTATCGATGTTATTTACGTTCGTCGATTCAAACAAGTAAAGCATTTGTATTTTACATCAAAATGCAGCCACGTCTTCATACTGTTGCCACATCTAGGGTGGTGCCGCTCAGAGCACCCTCTTCTTCTTTGACAGAGTACAGAATCAACTTTAAAATCTAGTGAGGATGATTATTTCCCACCCTACAGCCCAATCTTCACAGAAGAGACATTGCTAGCTCGTCTCTACTCTATCGTTATGTTCATAGTAGGTGCCCGGGAGGTGACGATGGTTAAGTGGATATCGACACGGACTGAAGACCTGGGTGTTCCAAGTTTGAATCCAGTTGGTTCCACACTACCACCTTCACTTAGGGATGTTGGCAACCTTCTCGTGGTCCTTCCCGTAAGTACCCGATGTCTTTCCAGAAAGATTTCTGACTAGAAAACATTTGGGAAACTAATGCCAACAACAGAATCATCTGATTCACACGAAATAAGAAGTAGATGCCCGATTGAGTTCCAATCTCTGGTCCCCTCTGTAAAACATTCAAAACAAAAAACTCGTCTAGCTACAACCAAAATAAAGAATTGTCATTTCTACCTCTCTCTACCGAAAACTAACAACGTTTCTTTCTAAGAATTGTCCATCTGTGGAATACACTACTGCGGTTCTGCTTCTCAGCTGAGAAGAGCATTGTCGTTTTCAAGTCCAATGTTAACAAATTCTTGTCGAGACGCCCACTTAAATAATCACATTCTGACCCATCCCTTCCAATCGTCTCTAAGGTGTTGTTCATCGCCAACTGACAATTAACCCTTATCATCGAGTGGCCTTCAGGCATTGATAAGCAGTGACCCATTCGTGTAAAAATGTTCGGATTTCCTGTCCTGACACGTAGCTTTAATGTGAGGAGAAATAAATATTTCTGCAGCACAATTTGATTCTCCACTTTAGGATAAACACTGTTGAGAATTCTTTGATCTAGATTCGCCATTCTTTTTAATCGAGTTCGCAATTCTTGAAACGAGACATTCGATAAACTGTAACTGAACACAATCAGCTTATCTTCCAAAGAGAAAAACTTTTTTATTCTCTTCTTCTTCTTCTTCTTCTTCTTCTTCTTCTTCTTATTCTTCTTTTATTATTATTATTATTATTAGTAGTAGTAGTAGTAGTAGTAGTAGTAGTAGTAGTATCATTATTGCTATGTGCCACTTCTGACTTTATTCCATGATGCAACTTCATGTACACGTTAACTCTAGTTTTACTCTTAACTTCTAATGAAATGTTCCATTCTCTTACTTAACTTTAAACTTCTAATGGAATTTTCCATTTTGTTTGCTTAATTTAACCTCATGTAGAAAATATTGTTTTTACATCTACTTTTAAATACACATTACACATCCAATATCGCTGCATGTAGAGTATTGATTTACTTCTCTCCAGGAGTTAGGCACAAGGCCAGTTTTTATCTTACTCCCACAAGTAAGATGTGACCCAAGGTCGGGTCGGGAAAGTGGGGTTTAAAAATTGCCTAGGCAGCCCCGTCGGCATTATCCGGTAGGGCGCCTCAGGCAGTAAGCGATAAACTTACTCCTCCCCAAAGAGGGGAGGCGAAGCCTGGGAGGGTGGACCTCCTAGAACTGCACAGGACAGCCCCATAGACAGGCGTAAATCAAGCCTTGAAGGCCAAGACAATACCAGTCTATGGGGTGCAGTATCCATCGGAACAGATACTACACTTTGATCTTAGCCAAAAGGCCAAGAAAATGTAGAGTAAACGTATATACTTTTGTGTCTGCTAGTTGATGCATCATCAGAGTTTGCTAATGTTCAAGATAGCTAGAGAATAGTCCAATATTATAAGCTATTAGCGCCTTCCGTAAGTAAAAGAAAAGGTATCATATTCATAAATAAATGTTTGTCGTGATATCGTTAAATAATCAATAATCGATTCTTTACCTTTGGCTCATGAATCATCATCAATTGGCTGAACATGGTTGACCCAACTAACTATCTTCAGTGTCGCATAGCAGAGAATTGTAAACACCTGCGACAAATCCAAGGTTACCAAACACTATAAATGAATCAGCCATTACAGTCAGGGTCATGGTTGCGAAGACGCATTGAACTTACATATACATAACTTTGAATATATGTTACGAAAACGCTGTCGTATGTCGCAAAGTAACGCAATGTAACGCAGTGTTACCTTGTAACGTTCCAAATAAGTCACCTCGTAACTTTACATTCACATTTTAGACGTCCTAATAACATAAAATCATACAAATGAAGCAAAATCAGGAAATTTGAACAAAGGATGTCAGTCGAAAAGTTATTTACTGAGAGACAAGTTATTACTCCATGTAGTGTTAACTATCTATGCGTCTCTCATACACACACACACACACACATATATATATATATATATATATATATATATATATATATATATATATATATATATATATATATATATATATATGTATAGATAGGAGTTTTAATATAAAGATGTTACGCACACTCTTTAACATCTTCTATTTTGTTGTTCATGCCCCCGGGCAACGTTGATAAACCTGCTAGTTTATTCATAATTGTTGTGTTATACAATCTTGAAATATCGCAATAGGTCGAGTTCTTTAACTTAAACGTTTCCTTTATATATATATATATATATATATATATATATATATATATATATATATATATATATAATCTATCAAAGAAATGGTTGTAAAGTAACTAATAAAGTGCTAAATCGTAGCTAATATAATATAAGAAATAATATGAATTATTTTAGTATAAACTATTTTATTTAATATTATATTTAAAAACTATACATTACAGGGTCCGTAAAGTGTACCGGGTTTCATCGATACGTGCAAACGGTGCCTGTAGTAGAACCCATCTTTATAGACCGTTCCGAATCATCATCACTTTGCAGAGATGGAAAATATCGACAAGAGATGCAAGGTGCTGATGATTTGGAGCTAGCTATACTCCAGGGACAATTTGTACGTATCGACGAAATCCATCAAAGAGTAATGTATAGTTTTTAAATAAAATAATATATATAAATAAATCACTCTTTATATATATATATATATATACATACATATATATATATATATATATATATATATATATATATATATATATATTCATTTATACAGACATGCGCATGTATGTATAAATAATATATATATATATATATATATATATATGTATTATTACAGACATCCGCATGTCTATATAAATAAAAAATAATCATATATATAAAAGCTCTATATGATATTGTACACTTTTTATAAGCCCGGTTGACATTCTTTTGATTCCTATCCTGTGGGTGTTTACCTTGCCTGGATTATTATTATTATTAATATATACAAGGTGACTAAAAAAAACGGGCCCCGTATGCACTTTATGTGATATCTCCTTTATTTATTCACCGATTGCACTTATTTTACAGGACATGGCAGAATCAACGACCGTGAGTACACCAAGCCCTCAGTGGGAGCTGGGACGAAGAATACACTGTGTTAAATTTACTACAAGACAGGCTCGTTTAAGAAAACCCAGGTCAGTTTCATGCATCAGTTCGGATGTGAAAAGGCTCCACCCAAAAGCAGAATTCAGAACTGGGTGGACCACTTCGAGAAGTATGGGAGCGTGGATAACTTCAACGCTGCCAATGAGAACTGTTCAAGCCACTCGGCACGTCACAAGAAGCGGACAGCCGAGCTGGTCGAAAGTGTGAGAGAGTCTCTCCAGGAGAGTCCGAAACGCTCTGTGCGTAAGCGAAGTCAGTCCCTCGGTATCTCCCATGAGACTTGCAGGAGAGTGCTGGTGAACAATATCAGAGTTTACCCATACAGAATACAGACGCTGAAGACCCTTACAGCCTCCGACAAGAAGCAGAGGAGCGCTATGGCAGTCAAGATGCTCGATAAGATCGAGGCGACACCAGGTTTCCTTAACCTCCTTTGGACCTCAGATGAAGCCCACTATCATCTTGACGGAAAGGCGAACTCCAAGACAAATGTCTTCTGGGGGTCCTCCAGACTCAATGAAGTAGCCACCAAGCCCCTGCACTCTCCGAGTCGGTGTGGGCTGCAATCTCGGTCAGAGGCATCATCGGACCAATCTTCATCGAAGAATCTGACGCAGCAGTGACAGTCACCAAGGAGCGGTATGTGGAGGTCCTCAAAACCTTCAAGAGTGAGCTCCAGACCCTCTACCTGTCGCTCATGAGCAAGTTCTGGTTCCAGCAAGACGGAGCAAGTTCTCACACCTCAAACCTGTCCCGAGATGGGCTGAAAGAGAACTTCGGAGGCCGAGTGATCAGTCTCAAGACTAATTTTGAGTGGCCACCCCATAGCCCGGACCTAAGCCCCCCAGATTATTTCCTTTGGGGCTATCTTAAGGACAGAATGTACGCAGGGAAACCCAGAACCATCACGGAACTCAAGGTAGCCATCAGGGAGGAGATGATAGCCATTCCCAATTCAGTCTGTAAGAACATCATGGACAACTTCGTTTTGCGCCTCAAGAAATGCACAGAGCTAAAAATAGTCCATCGAGAACACATGCTGTAGAACGGAGAAAAAAAGGCCAAATACCCTAGTGTTTTGATATGATGTTGTAAACATTATAAACTAGTGATGCCCCAAAATTCATTTAATTCGGACGAAACACTAAGAAACGGGGCCTAATTAGATTTGGGGCCCGTTTTTTGGGGGGTTACCCTGTATATATATATATGTTTTTTTGTTGTAATTGTTTTTCATCGTAATTGCAGCGTTCGTTGTTTTTTGTTTTTTTGGCTTATTACTATTTGGATTGTTTCACTTGCTAAGTGATTAAAATGAAGAAAATAGCAGTATTAGTTGCCCGTAACTTTATTTTTCATTAAAATATGTTTTTAATGTTATACGTACATAAAAGTAATCTTTCGGCACGTGTTTCTGGCCTACATCCGTCATCAGCATAGCTAACTTAGACAAGGACCGAACCTTTCGATGTTGATGTCAATAGTATGGCGTTTTAATGTATTTATATGTAAAAGTAAGCCATGCTGATGACAGCTGTGAACCAGAAGCACGTGTTCATGGATTATTTTTATGTACGTATAAACATTTGTAATATATATATATATATATATATATATATATATATATATATATATATATATATATATAAACGGAAAATACGGCCTATAAAATAACGGGCGACTAATAATGCAATCGTCTGCCTCTTTATCACTTATTGTTATAGTAGTATATTACTAAAAGCAACAAACGCTACAATCACCAGTAAAAACAACTGCATGAAAAATATATATAGTCTTAATTATAGTCTTATTAATGCTCTTATAGAGGCAATGAGTTGTTTTCCATGAGAACCTGTTTCGAAGATTTAATAACAAATCAGTTATTGGATAATGGTTCCCCAGCAGAGTTGATAATACGCCACCTCCCTCCAAACAAAATATCAGCAGTCCGAATACTATATATATATATATATATATATATATATATATATATATATATATATATATATATGAAGAAAAATCAAATTATATGTACCTACAAACGATGTTGTTTCAAGCTTATTGTTCTCTTCAGTGTAGGGAAGTGATAATTTCAGACGGTCATAAGGCGCGAACCCGGTTCACAGAGCCACCTTTTGATCTGCACGCTTTCACTCTACCCTTATGTTATCATGTATGTGCGTATATGTATGTACATATATGCATTTCTTTCATCTCTAGATAGATTTCAATTAGATTTTACACTAACGCTATGTATATTCCCCAAAATTACCGATCTCTTCTTTGACACTTTTAACTTGTTCGCTTTTGATAAAGCCCACGCAACAACTGGGCGAAACATTGAGTTTTAGGTCTTCCGCTTTTCCTTTTTAATTCATATATATATATATATATATATATATATATATATATATATATATATATATATATATAGTCTAAAGAAGCTTGAGTCATTAAAAAAAAAAATGGAAAATGCAGTTTAAATTCCCAGACAAACTAACTAAATCCAAGATATTGCAGACTTAACATTCGTTGGAAAGTTAATAAATGAAAAAATATAAGTAAAAAAAAAGGGGGGGTTAATTATCTAAGAGTGAAACAAAAACAGGAGACCTTAAGCGTCTAATATTAACACGGGGATCATCAGCTGTTTACCATGTAACTGTTTCGGAGATTTAAAAACAGGACAGTTATAATATTCATGGCTCTCCAATGGTACTGATTATACGACCATTTCCCCAATAATCAAGTGTCGAAATAATTCAGCTTAAAATATCACTAATATATACATAAATAAATAATAATAATGATAAAATAATAATAATAATAATAATAATAATAATAATAATAATAATACATTACCCTTAAGACTACCGTATGATATAGTAATTTGCATATCAAATAACATTAATTATAACAATAATAAAAAAATATAATAATAATAATAATACTATCTAAACACTATATCCAAGAACCATTCTGCAATATATATATATATATATATATATATATATATATATATATATATATATATATATATATATATATACATTATTCGCATTGAGCAATTCATTGTATATTATTTTGTTTTTACTTGGGATTGGGCATCCAGTGGCACGCCAAACTTTTTACAAACTGTTTCTGAGACTCCAACCGAGAGATTATTTTATTATTCTAACTGCCCCTATAAGTGAAACTGTTTGTATTACTTTTGTGCTTGGGTCACCAGGCAGTTTAAAAAATTATTTTTCATGAGCCCGGTTGTTCCTGTGATTACTGGAATGATAGCGATCTTCCTAAGATTCCAATTTCTTTTCATATCGTACATACGACTTTGGTATTTAGTTATCTTCCCCCTCTCAGCTCTGTTTAAGCCAGCATCATTAGGAACACTAACTTCAACTAGTCTTGTTACTTTCTCTCTCTTGTCCCATATCACTATCGGCTGCATTATATTTTCAAAATATAAAACTATTTCTAACCATTGCCAGTTATTGTCTGTTACCACCTTTAGAGCACACTTATCGACGGCAATGTATTTATTTTTATTCTCCAACGGTGCTTCACTGTGCTACTATAATTCCATTGTAACATGGACACTTGTTTTATAGCCGGTGGAACTCAAATCGTTAATCTATAGATAAAGACATTTTACTTGGTAATAAGAAAGTGATTTTAATTGCACCGTCTATAAAGTAAGTGTTTATTTGACAATGAAAGCAAAATAGTGAAATGACACGTCTTGTTGAGTAACGAACGTCGATATATGAAGGGAAAGGTTCGAGTGACAACTAGGTGTCAGAGGTGGCCCTAGTTAAATGGACGTCAGTGAAATCACGTGACTCCCATGGGGATTCTTCAAGGAAAGCGGACGTGTAAAAAGCGCCTTACCCGATGGGGGTGGTAGATTCGCACAACATAACTATGTGTAACGAGAGCTATCTATCTGTCTATTTAATCTGTATGTCTCTGTCTCGCGCGAGCACGCAAGTAACTCGATAGCTCGTGTATAATTCTTTTAATTGAATAATAATTATAATAATAATAGCACTCTATTTCTCATTCGATGTTTTTCCCTCTAACTCACTCCTGAAATATTTCTCCTACCTTATGTCTCACTCGCCAAACCACTGTTAGAGTATGGTGTTCAGGCTTCTGCTCCATATCTAATGTGTGATATCTATCAACTGGAGAGAGTTCAAAGACTGGCTACTTGAACAGTGAAGGGTCTATTGGATCTGCCCTATGAAAGCCGATTAAATAAAACTCCACCTTTATTCTCTTGAGAGACGACGATTACGCGGTGGTCTCATTTTGGCTTACAATCTCCTTTATGGTCATTACGATATACATCAGGACATATTATTCATTCCTACGTCATGCGGATAAAAAAATAAACTATTTCACCGCCGATTTTGATTGAACCGGAGGAGGGTCGCCTTCTCAATCAGAATCATTGGACTTCGAAAAAGACTCCCAAAAGAGGTGATAAATGCCCCAACAACGCTGTAATTCAAGGTGAATTTGAACAGGTGCTTAGCTACCATATCCTCTACTGTGTGAATCTCTACTAATCTTTCCTCACATGGCAACTGAAAAATGCTTGTTTTATTTTTTGCCAAATTAATTGAATTGAATTGAATTGAATTTTATTTAAATTTTATTTAAATTATTTTGTCGCTCTCTAAAAGTAGTTATCAACAATAATTAGCGATTTACATGAAAATTCTTTAATCGCCCCCAAATCGTAAAGGCATCTTTCGGAAAAAAAAATTCAAAAGGGGGGGGGGGGTAGTGATAATCTGACACACAACAAAGACGAAAGTTTAAGTAGCAAATCTTTGTTGTGATTAAGTTTTGTTTTTACTTTTATTCACCTCAAACAAGACATATTGCTATGATTGCTAGTCTCTGAGGTAGAGAAGAGGGATAGTCTCGTGAAAGCACGTTGGCCGAAGATTCCGGTCAATCAGGAACCAACAGGTCAGCTTGACCACGCGTGATTTGGTTCCCTATAAAACAAGTCACGCACCCTCTTTTTCCTCCGCTTTCCGGCCGAACGCACACAGAGGAAATCGTCGACAATCCCCAACCCCACCTTCTCAACCGAGGAGGTGATGGAGACAAACGGAACTTTTTCACTCCTTAAAAATCTGAACTCTACAAAATATCTTAGTCAAATAAATTGTTTTGTTTTAATATAAATGTTTTACTCTAATTATTGATTTTACAAAATACCATTCTTGTGTGTTAGCTTTATTATTCCTTCGCTTTCTTTCTAATATAATTTCAGATATGATAATAATCTTTTCTTTCTTCCCTTTGTTTGTCTTAATCTGTTAATTATATCCACACGTGGTTGGGCCGCTTCGCCCAATCCACACGTGGTCGGGCCACGTCGAACTGTAGGAATGATATAATGCTATAAAGACATCTCTCCCACATGGGTTTAACCCTTTGTCCAAGAACCAACCCCCGGCCATACATACCTATTTTTGTGTTGATTGCTGCGTCTTATTTTTTTGGTTGTCTTTCAAGTGCATACATTATTAATTTATTGGTTTATCTCCATACAGCTGTTTCGCCGCATCACGACTTTTCAATGAGGCTAGAAACGCGATTGCCTCATCAACAGTTGATTCATTCAGCCACGTGTAAATGAAATCTATAAATTCGTATATATTCACAATTATCGGCTACCTAGATTGCTCTGTTCTTTTACGAAGAGCTATGCATTTTACGTTGTGAGAGCAAGTGATCGCTCAAACCAAAGTGATCAATCCGCTCAGAGAGGGAACAACTTGTTAACCCACAGTTTCGCAATAACACTGCTTTTCAAAATCACTAGACGCAGTTTGGTGCTTCTGTGATTCAAAACCTGATAGCTATCAGCAGTCAAGCGCCGTAACCACTGAGCCATTAACCACAACTGTAAGATTAATCTGTAAATGCTGATATATTTGCAAGTATCGGCTTCCTAGTGTGCTCTATTTTTTACAAAGATATATGTATATATTTTTTTATTTATGGTTATTTATTGTTATTGTTGTCCTGAATTAATTGAAATTGAAAAATTTTAATTGAAAAATTTAAATGACAGATCTATAAGATTTACAAAGGGGGCAGATTGTTGGTGCCCGTATGGCAGGTGTTACTGTAACGGAAGTGGTTGAGATGTTGGCCGTATCGAGAGGACGTGTCTCAAAGGTTAGGACAGCCTATGAAAAAGAAGGGAACACATCCTCCTTTAAACAAATTTTGGAAGAAAGCTAAAGCTGTCTGAAAAGGATTGTAGAGCCCTTGTAAGGATCGTGAAGAAAGAACGCAAAACCACAGCACCCAAAATTATAACAGAGATTATCTGGATAATCCCAACTGTTCGTCAGGAGCTTCACAAGTCTGGATTTCATGGAAGGGTTTCAAAGTGTTTACGCTATTTTGCCTAACCCTGTATGTTTACAAAGATATATATATATATATATATATATATATATATATATATATATATATATATATATATATATATATATATATAATTTAATAAATCTTCCGAATTTTTAAAAAGAAAAACCAATATCTTTATTCATAAAATTGTTTCTGCTCATTTCAAAAAAGACATTTTATCTTGATAATAAATTCAAGATATGTTTTCAAAAAGGTTTCCTCAGTTAATTTTCATCGCCCATTAAATAAAATAGACATTAAGATTAAATCATTTTTCTCGTGTCTTTTGATACTATTTTGGAGACTTGCTTATATAATAGATACATAAGTGCAATGGAAAGAATAATTTTAAAGTTAACGTTTTTTTTATTTTGATGAGAGATAAAAATTCACTGAGGAAGCCTTTTCAAAACATATCTCGAATTTATTTTCAAGAAAATAATGTGCGTTTTGAAATGGACGGACACAACTGTGTAAATAAAGATGCTTTTTTATACAAATTTGCCACATTTATTAAATTAGCATATTTTGAGCTCTAGCAATATATTCACTATTGAGCTATTAACCGAAATTTTGTGTCAATTTAAATAGTATATATTCATAAAAAATAGAGCTTATATATATATATATATATATATATATATATATATATATATATATATATATATATATATATAGGTATATGTATATATATATATATATATATAGGTATATGTATATATATATATAGGTATATGTATATATATATATATATATATATATAGGTATATGTATATATATATATATATATATATATATATATAGGTATATGTATATATATATATATATATATATATATATATATATATATATATATATATAGGTATATGTATATATATATATATATATATTGAGAGAGAGGGAGAGAGCGAGAGAAAGGGTGAGATATATAGAGAGAGGGAGATGCAAAGAAGGAAAGTAAGAAAGAAATAACGAATGTAAGAATCTCGTTGGGGTTGTGTTATACATTTTTGTGCCCATGAATGTTTAAATACTTACCTGTTTGCAGTCCGAAGTCCATATCCGTTTACATATCGCCCCATTCATCATATTTTCCGATGACAGCATCTGATATCAGCTTACCGAGAGACGAGCCGATCATCTTGCCCGTCCCTACCACCTGTTTCCCCGACCCCTCGGGTGCGATTTCGGCTTAAGGAAAAAAAAAAAAGAAACGCAACATAAAAAAACTCTCTTTATCTTATCACCTACGAAAACTGCAAAGCAAAAAAAGTCAATTAATAAATAAGCTTCTTTTTGTTTGTACCCAATCTTTCTCTTTTTTCCTTTGTTAGCTTTTTTTTTATACCTTTCTTGTACGCATAGAGCGCAAGGTCGATCGACTTTTGCAAAGGCGGACATTTTGAGCAGTCTGAGCATGCGCAGATTGGACCGCCAACAGAACTGGTCCCCCGACTCGCGCCCTTTTTATGTTGCTATTGAAACTGATGAATAACGTCTAGATTAGACCTGGTTAAACAAATAAGGACTCGAAAAACAGGGATTAGTTTGACAGCTGATAAGTTTCTAATGGTTAACGAGCAGGCGCTACTCGGTTCACAAACAACTACAAGGTGTAACAGAAAGCTAAAATATCGAGTAGGAGGTTTGTCTGAAAAGTAACGGGACTGACGTCACAACGAATGTATTTCACTTCCAAACCGGAAGCTACATGGTATCTAATGGAAAGAAATCCCTTCGAGTCTAATAGAATTTCACATCCTTCAATGCTAAGCTACAGTTCACTGCTGGAAATATTTCCTTCAGCTCCATCCTTACAGACTCCTTAGTGTAAAAGATTCTACATCGCACTGGCTTTCCGGGGTTATCCATAAATTTCACAGTCTTATTCTGTGCATTTAAGCCATTTCAAGAATTGAGGGTTTTCTTCAATGCAAAGGGAAATGGGGAGGTGATTATTATGTAACAACTTGAGGATCTGCTTTTTTATATACTAACTAACTAGCAAGGCTACCCGGCGTTGCCCAAGGTCACAAAATAGGAAACTTTTAAAAGTGTGCGTAACATCTTTATATTAAAACTTCTATATCTCTACCTCTCTCAATCCGTCTCTCTATTTGAAGCAATTTAAATTGTAACCATTAATGAATAGTGAGTTTGTTCGTCTGTCTGTCAGTTACAACTTTTCCGTCAGTCACAATTTGTTTTAACGTAATAAATACATTACGGAATTGGTTTCATTCCGAAATATCAGAGATCGTAACTACTTTTAGAAATGGAGAATATTTCATTAATAGTAAATAATAAATTTTCATCAACAAATAAAGCCGTGCCATGACCGGAAATGGAAACCTTGAGATCTTCAGTCTAAGGTTCTACAAACTGAGCTATTTGCATTTTCTTATAGAAAGAGCTTAAAACATTATCTGTACAAAATAATTATATCTTTGGCGTGACGTCATAGATTTATGATTCAGTCATGTTTCAAAACATAAGCGATTATAAAAAATAAAAATAAATAAATGAATACACATTATCAATAGCATTGGAAATTATTTTTGAAGTCCAAATCAATATATTTTGCTTTAACTACGTATTAGCGTGCAAAACAAGTGAATATTTAATATGTACTAGAATTTTGGCATTTAGGGCCTTAACTTCTAGTTAAATAAATAGGCTAAAATCTTCGTTTCATTTATTTAAAAGAAAATATTTAGTATCCTAAGTGGGGAGTTGTGCAGCAAGATGTTTGTTCACATTACATTTAAATTTCTGCATGTTGATACAATCGGGGAAACAGTGAGCAGGAAGGAAATTCCAAATGCAAGCGGTCTAAAGAAAACAACTATTAGAGTAGAAAGTTTTCCGGTATATGAGGACCCTTATAGTATAAGGGTGGGATTTTGCTCGTTAGATTAGTCAGGATTATTAACATTGGGGGCAGTAAGTTCGTCGGAGCACATTTCGTGGAAGTACTTGTAAAACAAGCACAGCGATGCAACATTGCGCTGATGGGATAGGAGATGGAGCTTGGAAGAGCTATTAGGTTAATGACACCTGTTAAAGTGGAAGAGACTAGAGATTGGTGCACCAACCCAGATGTAACAGTACTCGATGCATGGGCGAATAGTGGTTTTATAGAGATAGAGAATACTGGCAGGTGTGAGAAGTGTTCTGTCCCGATAGAGAGAACCTACGTGGCAGTGTCTTCTATGCATTTATTCCAAATCATGTTTCCTGTGAATATTAGGCCGAGGAGTTTGAACATTGGACCTTCGGAAAGGATGCTGTCAGCCATGTCAATCGATGGTTGGAAAGGTTTCTTATAATTTTGAACAGTCTAAGCATGTGTAGGTCGGACTTCCAACAGAATCGGTCGCCTGATTCGCGCCTTTTTCTATGTTGCTATTTAAACTGATGAATAACGTGTAGATTCGACCTGGTTAAATAAATAGTGACAAAAAGTGGAAGGATGAGTTTGATAAATGATACACTCGTAATGGTTAACGAGCAGGCGCTACTCAATTGACAAACAACTACGCGGTTTAAGGAAATACATCATACATAATACTAGCATGATACGCGGCTTTGGCCGAGATAAGGATTTTTATCAAGGTTAAAAGCAACTCAAGGATTGACATTTGGGATCTTTTACAGAACCCCTCCCTCCGATACCCCCGCAACAAAACAAATGCCGGTTGTAATTAAAGCCGGTTTATTATGAGCATGGAATCCATTCATATCTTTGAGTATTTGCATAAAAAAATCGTTTCATTTATATTTCTGCCTCCAAATAAAGTCGTGTAGATAGCTGTTTACCATTCCGCGATGCATTCCAACGTGGTATTTATTCCTCATTTTGTACATCTAGTTTTGTTCTAACCTTTCTCTACCGGTAAGCTAGCTCTAACCCAAACCCTACTAGTTTAGACAGGACTAAGAAAAGCAGGTCAAGGGTGTGTGCAGGCACTGTGCATAACTGGCGAAAATATTTATTTTTGTTGCAACCCTCGTGTTTTCATTAGTAATGGGGCAGTTCTACAAAAGAAGAGTGAGTTGAATGCTGATGAATATTATGAGAGGATTGAAAATAGTGAATGGAATGAATAAAATCTGATGACTTACGAGGACAGTTTATGACAAGTGTGCATTGATATGAGATTTGAAGGTGAGCATGTTGTAGCTTTCGGGAAGCAAGCTTGTTTGAACATGGTCCACACAGGGAATATTTTGAAAATAAGGTATGTTCATGGAAATTCCGTTGAGAACATGAGATATCATCCTCCACTAGATTGCCAAGTCAATTTTGTACTCTGTCGAGGTAAGATAGTGGCATATTTTCCTTTACTAAAATGTTCACTACTTATCAAGACAAAAAAACACTCGAGAATTAAGGACCAATGATATGATTCCCAGTTGAGAAATGAATAACATTATGAGAGGATTGATGCGATAAACTAAGCTCAAATAACTAGTGTTAACGGATCATAACAGGAATATATTGACATTGGGTTTGAAGCCGACTATGTTGTAATCTGCAGGGAAACAGTTCTGTGGTAACGTGTTCTACAGTATTATGAAGAAGCTCTGTTTGTTGAAGTTTCGTCTGATGTGGAGGAAGAAAGAAAAGTTTTTGTTTTTGTTGTGGTTACAAAATAAGTTTTACTGTGAATGTCTTACAAGGAAAAACCAAAGATTTAAGCTCAGTTCAGTATCTTCCACTGAGATTTTAAAAAAGAGTAGAGAGAGACTAGCAAAGTTTCTTATGTTTGGTATGTAAAGAAGATGACGGAGTCGATGTTTAACTTTGTCTCGACAACGAAGAGTTTTCTGAGCAGCGCCCTCTGCCGATGCAGTAACAGTACTCCATCTTAGGACGTATTTAAATGTTATATAGAAAGAGGATTGCACCAGGAATTATGGTCTTTTCATCAGCTTCTAACGGTCTGGTATTTTGCAGACGAGCCCAACTACTATTAGAAGCATGAGTTTTGCCAAAAAGTAGCTTTTACATTTCTCTTTTTTCATGTTAAAAATGGGGTCACAAATGCAAGGACAATTAAAGAGGATCATTTCGTGCAGTGTACACCAGTTTTCTTTTAAACGTGAATTCGAATATTCGTAACACAACGAGGCAAAAAAAGCAAAGAAAAATTTTCTTTTGGGTTTAGACGTTGAATTACACAGATGTGTTTATTAGACCTTTCCACCTATTCTTTTTTCGGATGGCTGGAAAGGGATTAATACTATGCAATTTACTGAATGAACTTGACATATGATACTTTCTAATGTAAAACATAAAAATAAGTATATAGAGAAGTCATAGAAGTGGAATTATGTCGATGTTGTGAAAGAAAGACAAACGAAATTATTTTCTTTAATTTGTTTTAGTGAATCTTTATTGATTCAGTTTCAACTTATACACAATGATCTAATGTGTGTAACCGCGTTCCATAATATATTTCAAGGTAAGAACTCTTTATCAAATCGTAGGTTTTTCAAATCTCTTAGAATTCCTGTGGTTTTAAACGCTTATGATATTGTGTCTCTTTGCATTACTGTCGTCAATGGCACAGCTATCCCGCGGCAAATCGATATCAAATGAATTAGCTAAAAAACATGAAAAGTTCAAACCTAAATCAATAGGGTTGTTTTATTTAAATTGCTTCAATTATAATAGCTACACATAAAAAGAATAAAGAGAAAAAAGAGGCAGAACAAAACTACGAAGCTAAAGAAGAGGACCATAATGAAAAAAAAGAAAAACAGAAAGAGATTGACATCACTGCGACAGCTACGACGACTATTACTGCCACGATTATCATACATGTCAACTAGCAACACTTCTGCAGACTATCTGTTGGCGTAGAAAGAGTTCCTCCGTCACGCTGCATATTAAGAGGTATTAATGTATTTATTGGTGGCCAATTGTTAAAAAATGGAGTCCTACATTATTTTAATGAGAAAATAAGCGAGGTAATTAAAAAACTTTCAAGGTTGTCTCCTTAGTGAATTTTGTCACAGATGATTTTAACACGTTAACATTCCTGATTATACTTCTCAGACAACTGCGGGGGTATGATGAGACTTGATTCTGGCGTACATCATCAAAAGAAATTTAAATGTACATCTCGAAGAGTGTTTGACTCCAGCGCCAAATCGTGTTCTCCGCAGGTACCCGCAAAAGATGTACGACCGTCGCTTTCAACTTAATATAAAAGAAGCAGCGTTTTCTGCCTGTGTTTCTACTTCGTGGAACAGCCTGCCAGAATAGGTCGTGGCGATGAGTACAATATCCCGTTTTAAAGCGGCTTTGGAGAAACATTCAAACGTTTTGTGAATGTAAACATCTTCTACCTGTCTCTTTGCATGGCTTGTTGTATAGCTTGTTGCACTTTGCTATTGTTTGCCAAATAAATTAGATTTGATTTCATTTGAAATGCAGAACTCAGTAAAATTACAATGGATATTGCCTATGACTCGGATTATCTGTGATGGTCATCGTATATTGGATTAGACTTCAAGGTGGAATTTAGCTGAACTAGGTTGTTATTTTCGGGGGCGATGTAGTGGTAGTATTGATACAGCTCTTTTTTTATGTGTAAACAAAGATGCAGACGACAAATGATTTTTCAAGTTAATTTGATTACAACATTTTTAGCTAAGAAAGTTATTAACCAAAGTCTTTTTTTTACAATTGTTTTCATTTTTTATTTATATCTCTAAATTAAACAGAAGGGAATATAGATTCGGCAGATTTCTTGCTATATGTGTCTAACTTCGATAATCCGACTTACTTAATTTTATATATTAACTATATGGTGTCCCATAAGTCATAACTCATAGTCAAAATAGTTCTTTTAATTCTATTTGCCTCAGTTAGTACAACCGTAACTTTACCAATACGCATGCCTTAAATCAAAGGTAGGTAATGTATCCAAACTTGACGTTGTATTATTAACAAAAAATCGTAGAAAGAAAAAAAAATACAACACAGCTCAATAAATTCAACAAATTTTGATTCTATTAAATGGAATATTTTTTATTGAAAAATACAGTTACACATCTTTCCTAATGCGTGTTGAATAGAATAGTTGAATTTGATAATGAAGAAAAAAAGCAATAAAAAAACATAATAAAAAGTACGAAAATAGCAATACAAGAACTGAGTAGATGTGTATCATGTTTGTACGTACGTTATCACATGTCACACACATTAAAAAAATGAGATCGTTCGACAAGTAAAGATGGTGATTGGTTATTAATCTGATGTACGCATTTTACAATAAATTGTTTAAAAATTAAATTATGTCATTCCGTCGACTAAAATAGTACAATTTTAAATAAATACATAGAAAATGACAGTGTTTATTGTTTTATTTGACTAACGAAAATACTATTTCAAATTTAAGCATGGCACAAAATGCTATTTAAAATTTAAGTACGATAGGCCAAGGAAATTTTGTTTTTTTCAAATTTAAGCGTGTCATATCCATTGACTGCCAGGACCTTTATTATATAAATACTTAGATACATCAGTATTTATGTAGAATAGGCATCCAAAAATTTAACAGACATTCCCGAGTTTTGATGACAAATTCTGAACTTGTACGCGATATGTAGACGATCAATTGAACCATCAGCCAGCTTCTTCTTAATCTAATATTTCTTAAATGTGCCTAATTCTAATTTATTGGCCCGTTTGCAGTGTTTCTTTCCCCATCCCGAAAGCACTGGAACTCTACCACTAAGCCCTCCTTAACCCTAATCATCCACAAAAAAATGATAAAAAAGCAATTAAAAACCTGACTTCTGCTCTACTTACATAAGAATCAGATACACCATGAGATGGAGTACTATTGCCACATCTGTGGAGGCGCTGCTAAGAGCACACTTCCTTGGCTAGACAGAGAGCAACATCTATTCCATAATCTTGTAGGGGATGGTCTCGACTCTTCCTTACAGACCCTTTCTAACAGAAACATTGCTAATTTCTCTCTAATCTGTTATTATATCCATTGAAGGTTTTCTACTCAGCTTCAAACTTTGGTTCCTCATCAAAATACATTCACAGCAAGAACTGGCTTTGCTACCACAACGAAAATAACTTTCCTGCGTCAGGAGAAAACTTCCAGAAACAAAGCTTCTTTGCAAAGGCTTCACCTCTGTGGAACACGTTACCATGGGACTGCTTCACTGCAGATTGCAAAATGGCCGTCTGTTATCGTTTACTAATCATCTCATAAAGTTGTTCATCCTTCAACTGACAATCATCTCATTAGCACTTATACTTGAGTGGCCTTTCGTCTTGATAAGTGATGAATTTTTAAGTATAGAAAAATGCTTTTATTTAATGTTTGCTCGTAGCGATGAAAGTTGCAGAGCAACCGTCAGACAAAGCCTGTCATAGTGATGCGAGGTCGCATCCCGCCCGAAGTAGGTGTATTTGCTGATGACACCACACTCTCTTCTCGACTTGTGGGTAAATCAAACACACACATATCGAAGTCAATTGCCGAATCTTTGGAAAATTGCGTCCAGTCTGTAGTATAATGGTGCTTAAAAATGGATGGTCACATGCCATTCTACTAAGACAAAGAAACTTTCCTTTAACAATTATAAAAAAGCCTTTCCAATCACCGATTGGCATGGATAATAGCACCCATCTCGAGTGTCTAACGTTCACAGGCTACATGAATTAGAATCAATATAGAGAAGATACTGCCAAGTCTGCTGCTAAGAAGGTATGTTTCTTCTGCCTGGCTATAGAGCTGCTCACACATGCCAATATCCTATATCGTTATAAACCCATCATTCGCCCATGTATGGAGTATTGTTTCGCGCATCTGGGCTAGTGCATCAACCATTAGTAGATCTTTTTTGGACAGGGTCCAAAATAGAGTCGTCTCTAACCTAATAGGTTCCGCACTGTCTTCCAAGATCCAACCTAATGTTGAATCCCTGTGCTTTTTTACAAGTACTTCTACGGAAGGTGCTCCGACTAAATCAATGCACTTGTATCCCCTTAACATACTCCTGATGAGCCCGACTAATAGCAAAATCTCACCCCTTTCACTGTGAGCGTCCTCAGATGCCGAAACATGATTTGGAATAAATGCATAGAAGACACTGCCAAGTAGGTTCTCTCTATCGGGACAGAAAACTTCTCACACCTGCCAGTATTCTCTATCTCTATAAAACCACTATTCGCCCATGCATCGAGTACTGTTGCAACGTCTAGGCTGGTGCACCAATCTCTAGTCTCTTCCACTAATAGCCTATTCCTCTGAACGCTTACATTTGAATTCTTTCCCGCGTTCTGTTTCCCTAACTGTATCGACATGCAGAAATTTAAATGTAATGTGAACAAATATATTGCTACACGACTCCACAGTTATGATGCCTCCCATAAATATGTCCCTCACCACAGTAGCTCTTTACGTCTAAGTGACAATATGCCTTCTTTGGGGTGAGCAAAAGGTGACAAATAAAAAATGTAAAAATCTAATGACATCATATTTAAGAGATATCTATTTATACTTACTCAAACGAAGGCGAACGGAATTGCAACAATATTTATTCTAAAAGTTTCATTCTTTATTTGTGCTGTGAATAGAGTTAGAATTAACCTAACTATGACCTTGAAAACTGAAGAAACGTCACACCCAAGTGACTTGAACTCGACGTAAACATTCCGTTTTTATTCC
The DNA here is from genome assembly GCA_963556195.1 of Sepiola atlantica. NCBI lineage: Eukaryota > Metazoa > Mollusca > Cephalopoda > Sepiida > Sepiolidae > Sepiola > Sepiola atlantica. The sequence goes on along the minus strand of OY744519.1, from coordinate 123,389,848 downwards.
TGACTTTTCTTTTCTCAAAAAACTTATTCTCTCCTAATTAATTCCCTTTTAAAAAACGGTTTTCTTTTCTTTTTCTTATAAAAAGATTTGTTTTGTTCTTCCTTTAGAAAAGTGATTTTATACCTCATGTTTTTTGCCTGTCATTTATCTGTCTTTTGTGTGAATACGCGCACCTTCGCGTTGCTGAATGTCATTTGCCGCCATTTTTTTTGTAAACGGAGCGAGAGATTCTTGAATGGTATTTTTGCAAAAGCTATTTTTTAAATTTAATTATTTCTATTTCATTTTGTTTTTGTTTTAGTTTCTGTGATAGTCAAGTCGTTTGTTCTGTCACGAGATGTTGAACTAAGTCCTTGAACAGGTATTTTCGTGTCGTTTGCGATAAAATTAAATTGAGTGTATATTTATTTTAGTAATAGTTCTTTCATTACTTTATTCCTTTCAGCTTTTCTTTCTTTCTGGCTCTCGTTTTTGCTTTCTTTTATCTTTCACCCGTCACCTTTTTTATTTTTCTTCTTTCTTTTGTTCTTTATTTTTTCTTTCCGTCTATATATTTTCTTGCTCTTGTTTGTCTTTTATATTTCAATTTTTATTTTTCTCTCCTTCATTCTTTTTTTTCTATTTTCTGTCCGCCTTTATTTTCCCTGCTCTTTTTAATCTTCTTTCTTTCAATCCCCCGTTTTTTTCAATCCTTTTTTTCCTTTAATTCGTTCTTTTTTATTCTATGTTGTCTCTATTTTTCTGCTCTTTTTTTAAAAATCTTTTTTCGTTTTCTTTCAGCATCTATTTTGATTGCTTGTTTTGAATATTCTATCTTTCAATCTTCCTTTCACTTTTCCTTCCTTCCGTCTTTCTTTTTTTTTTTGAATTCCAGCTCTTTTTTCTTTATCTTTCAGACTTTCTATTTTTTACGGTTTTTCATTTCTTCTTTCTTTCTTTCAGTCTCTATATCTACTAATTTTTTAATCTTTTATCTTTCTTTCTTTTTTTAAATTCTACCTATGTTTTCTTTATCTTTCAGATTTTCTATTTTTTCTTTCTCTCTAGCTTCCTTTCTTAAGCATTTTAGTACCATTTCTACCATTTCTGTATTCCTTTCAGCATTTCTTTTTTCCTATCTCTATTTTTTGCTATTTTTGATTTTTTATCTTTTTCTTTCTTTTCATTTCCCTCTCTATTTTTACTGCTCTAGATTTTTATTTTTTAGCTTTCTTTTTTTACGTTTTTTCATTTATTCTTTCTTTCTTTCTTTCAGTCTATATATATTCTGCGTTTTTATCTTTTATCTTTCTTTCTTCTTTTTCTTTCTGTCTCTATTTTTCTGCTTTCTTTTTTAACTTTTATCTTTCAATCGTTCTTTTCTTTCGTTTTTTCGTTCCCTCTTTCTTTCCTTCACTATTTATTGATTCCTTTTCCCTTCATTCTTTTTTCATTGTTGGGGATTCTTGTCTCTTTATTTCTTTCTTTTTATATTTATTGCTTTATTTATCTTTAATTTTCCTTTCTTTTTTCATCATTTTTCCTTCTGTATTTTTTCTTTTTTTTTCTTTTCAATACTTGTTTTGTTTTCTTTCGTTATTTCTTCTTTCATTATCCGTTCTTTTCTTTGCCATTTTATATATTTTCATTATTTCCATCTTATTTATCTTTTTAGCCTTTTTTCTTTCCGTCTTTATTTCTTCTGCTTTTTTATCTTTCAGTTTTCTTTTCTATTTTTCTTTCCGTTTATATTACTTTTTTCTTTATTTGTTTCTTTACGCTCTCTTTTCTTTTCTATTTTCTCTTTGTCATAAGCTTTAATGATATTTCTCTCTTTAATTTTTTCGTGCCAACTTTCATTCATAATTTTCACTTTATATTCTATACTTTTGTATTTTTCTCTCATCTCTGTATACTATACTTTTCTTTAATTGTCCCTCCCTTCAATGTACCTGTCTTTTTTATCTATTTTTCAATCCGATTTTATTCTTTCTTCTCGTTTTTTTATTTCTCTATTTATTCGTTTTTTTTCCTTTAAAAAAAAATAACACAAGTCTCTATGGCGGGAAAATAATTCACAATTGAACGAAATAGCATTGCAATTACTCGTGTCATTTTTTCCGCGTTCAACATGCAAGGACCATCGTGTAGCCAAGATGGCGGCTCTACCGGAAGTTAAAGTGAAATTCATTAAGATTCTATTATTTCAGTCTTTGCCGAAACGAAGAAAAAAAACTGGAAAAAATATTAATAAATTGTCACACTTTATGATAGTTAATTGGATCCTCCCATTGTTTTAGCCACAAGCTGCTGCGATTATTATTATTATTATTATTATTATTATTATTATTATTATTATTATTATTATTATTATTATTATTATTATTATTTAGTAAGGAGTTCTCACACGAGTCAGTATCATTTGTCAGTGGTGTTTTCTGCAGTCTGAGTGACAACAATTCTCCTCAAATGTCTAGTGCTCTCCGTCTCATTCGATAATCGTTGCAAATCATTTAGCATTCTAGCAACAACCGTTTAACATTGATTTCTCACTTATCACGATATTAGCTTCGTGTAATGTCTTTCCATATTTTTGTAATTTTTTGTTTAAATTTTTATTTCAACTTACCTGTGGGGAGTAGGCGTCACCTGGCTTAGTTCCTGCACCCAAGGATTTTCCTTTCGGCTGTTTTCATCAGTCCAGTGCGTTGTATGGTGTCAGTTCTCTCCTTGACTATAACTTATCTTCGACCATTTCAAAATTGTTCATAGTGGATTACAGCTATTGGTATTAATGTGAAATTATTCCTGTTCCATATTCAGCTCTCTGACAATTCCATCTATATTCTTAGTTTTTCCTTGTCTTTATTTTGTGAACTGCTAAAATAAGAAAGTCTAACAGAATGTTTTCTTCTTCTTGGCTATTATTGTAGCAGTTTCGGTTGTCCGTGGCGTATATAAGCGATTATAGACCCGTTGTCGTCAGGAAATATAGGTGATCGATCGTCTGATGCTACAATCAATCGCAAACTGATGTTTAGTTTTCATAAGAGGTATATTAATATAGATAAATTAGGGCATTCACAAACAGGGTGAAAGATCTTTGAAGATTAACTAATGTGGGCAACCCTTCAGGGAAAGAGCGAGATAGTCAGACAAATGACTAAACAGATAGATAGTTTGGCTCGTTACATCTAGGTACATTGTGCTCGACCATCCTCACCCTCATTAGGGCTCTTAGGCGAGTAGTCACGTTTCGTGTCCGCCTGCTTAAGTTGTCAGCCGGAAAGAGAAAGATCTCTCTTCTTCTGGAAGTCACGTGGTTTCACCAACTTCTGTTTACTAAAGGTTAAGTTTTTACCTCCCCTCTGTCAATCACTCCTCCATTCAACGGCTTTCCTTGTATAACATTATAACGTTACGTTTCCTTGTTTGAATGTGTTAATCTGCTTGTTTCTCCATGTCTGAGGAGATTTTATGATTTTCGTTTTCCAATATTTTCTTCAGTTTGTGTGTGTGTACCATTAGTCTGCATGTTAAAAATGCAGATGCTTACAAAGTTTCTAGCGGAATGTCTTTTCCACAGAGTCGTGTCTGTTGTTTTATTCCGTTTGTGCTAGTTCGTAGCATTCGCTCATGATGTGATTCTCCGTTGTCTCTCTATAAAGTCTACATTTCATGTTTTCCTGTGTTTTGTCGATCTGTTCTTTGATATAGTTCGTTCGTATTTCGTTATTTTGTGAGGATGTCAGTTATGATTCCGTTTCTAGGTGCAACTGTTCTTTTCTTAGCCAGGTTCATGTTTTTGCATATGTAGGTCTCTGCTTTGACAAGTCTTATAAATCACCTATATTGCTTTTTTTCTTCCAATTTTTCTTTACTTATCTTTTGTTTCAAGTTTCACTGTCTCTAATATTGTTTGTGTTGGCAGTGGCATCATGGCTTTGATATAAATTATTTGTGATAGAGCCTCGTTGGAAAATGCTCCTCTGTATTCATCTCTGTCAGGTTTTGTCCAACAACTGTCATTTATAGTATCTATGCTTCGTTCTCGTTCTCCATAAAATTGATAATTTTGCCAAATATTTTGAACATCCCTAAGAATTCTAATTATTCATGCTTGGAGGATTGTGTTGTAGGCTTTTTTGTAGTTGATCTATGTCATGTATTTTCTGTCTTTATCTCTTTCATGATCTTGTTGTCGAGATGTAGCAGATTGCGTGCCCCTTTTGTCGTTTCCAGGATCCTTTCTGTTCATCGGTGAGTAGTCCACAGTTTTTTTTTAAGGAGTAACAGATCTATTCGTTCATTTGTACCGTTACAACTTTCAAAGTGGCTGGTAGGCAAGTTATCGGTCTGTATTTGCTTGAAATCGTTCCCTCTTCACCGCTTTTTGAATTAATGTGGTTTTTTTCTTTTGGTCACTTGCTCTGGTATGTTTCGTGTATATATCTTCCCATGTTTCTTCTTCTTTTTCTTCTTTTAATCTTTATTATTATGAATTATTATTATTATTATTATTATTATTATTATTATTATTATTATTATTATTATTTTAGTCTCAACTTTTGGATGTTTTTAGTCAGATTTTTGTTTGAATATCGGGTCAATTCTCTTGACATTAAAAATTCAAGCTGTACCTTAACACTTTCACCCTTACTAACAGGCAAGCCTTTTGCAGAATTGGCAGAGACATTGTCTGGTAAATTTTTTAATCCTTTTATGGTTGCTTTCCGTTATGGTTCCAAGCGTTCCAATTCCAACGGGATTCACCCTGACGTCTTTACATTTTCATAGTCTAATTCACATTTTAGATTTTGATATATATTATTTTCATGTTCTTTCACCTGTACCCTGGTATCGAAGGGGCAGGCTATATCAATGATTAAGCAAGTTCTCTGGTTTCTGTTTTGAAAGATTACATCGAGATTGGAATGTTAAAAAACTTTATCAGTTTGTATGCGCATGTCCCAAAGAAGTTGGACATTGTCGTTCTCCTGTGCCACTTCTGGCTTATGCTCATACCACTTCTCATTGTGGTCCAACCCATAGAGTTTGCATATATTCCAGTGTAGTATTTGAGCGACTTTGTCGTGTCTCCATTTTCTATATTGATGTTGTGCTAGCATATGGCATTCAGATAAACTATGCGCTAAGGTTTCTTCTCTTTCATTACACAATGTGCCTATTTGTGATGCTACAGTTTTCTCGATGTAGTGTTAGATCGACTTAATGTGGGTAGCTTGTTCCTGGCCTGTCATTAAAGTGATCTCAGTAGATCTTTTGAGATCACACCTGGCGAACCATTTCAAGCTGTCATCTCTAAATTCAGTATTTTTCAAGAAGTAGTGTAGTTTCTTTCCAAATAATTTTCCCCTCTCTATTTCAACGTTTGATTCTTTTTTCACCCAAGTTCTTATTACTTTATCTCTTTTCACTTCGCGAACAAGAATCTCATTACTTTCAGAAATATATTTAGATAGACAACCTTCTTCTATATTGACGACATCTTCAACACTAAGTAAACCTCGATCATCTTCCCTTCAGTTCCATTGGTCTAGTGTTATGTTCTTTCTAAATATTTTGTTGTTTTTCTATTTACAATTTTCTGTTGCGGGATAGCGTTTATTGGTGGTCTTGCTTGGTTTACGCATTCAAATGCTTTTATTCAGATTTCGGCTGTTTTCATCATTGACTTTCTGTTATAGTCTCAATCTTCAGAGATGTCACACTAGTTGTTTTCAGTGATTTTTTATGGAAATCGCTCCAGACAAGACATGAAGCCACTTGATCAAAAGGGCTAAAAATATTACTTTACGGTAAAAAAAACAAGACAATGATAAGTGTTAAATAGATAGATTCCGACCCGGAAAACAGCAATTCTTCCCCCTTCTTCAGAAACATTGCTAATGGAATGTGAAGACTAACGGACAAAATGACGAAGAATGTGTTATCATTCGAAATTAATAAGAAAAAAAGTAAAGAAAAAAGAATTTAAATGATTTTTGATAAAATATTGCATCTCAAAACGTGCTTGGTCTCCAATGGCATTTGTTTGTCTGTTTTCTATTTCATATATATATATATATATATATACGTTTTAGTACTAGCTCAAGTGATTAAGCTCAATGGATATTAGACGATCCTAGGCTTCTAATATATAATTCCAGAGCAATTATATATTGAGATATTTTCTGACAAAAACAATGTCTCGTATAAAGCAAAATTAGGTTTTTTAGGTTGGTGCAAAAACCATGTCATTTTCTCACATATGTTATATTTATATATGTTTTTTTATTAATTTATTGATAAATATAGCGTTGTTATAAATCATTCTAAAGTGCGTCTTTCGCTCTATCGAATCGTGTTATTCGTTTCTATTTTTAATCTCTTCATTTATTGTTTTTGCAGGCTTTTCGACAGCATGGGCCAAATTGAAATCCGCACGATATTCTTGTTCCAGATCAAACTAGGCCGAAAAGCTGCCGAGACAGCTCGTGACATCAATGATGCGTTTGGCCCAGAAACCACTAACGAACGTACGGCACAAAAGTGGTTCAAGAAATTTCGCAATGGTGATGAGAGTCTCGAAGATTACGACTGTCAAGACCGGCCGACTGCGGTTGATAACAAAGATCTGAAAACCTTAATTGAAGCCGATCATCGCAAAACCACACGAGAAGTTGTTGATGAACTCGAGGTCGACCACTCAACAGTCGTTCGCTATTAGAAGCAAATAGGGAAGTCCAAAAAGCTTGATAAATAAGTGCCGCGCGAATTGAACAATAATAAAAAAAATCGTCGTTTTGAGGTGTCTTCTACGCTCTTGCTGCGCAACAGAAACTGCTCATTTCTCAAGCGAATTGTGACGTGTGATGAGAAGTGGATCCTCTATGACAATCGGCGACGTTCGGCACAGTGATTGGATGCCAGCGAAGCTCCAAAACACTTCCCGAACCTGAAATTGAACCAAAAAAAATCATGGTAACTGTTTGGTGGTCTGAGACGGTTTCATCCATCACAGCTTCTTGCAACGATTACAGCGGAGAAGTACTGCCAACAAATTGCGAAATGCACCAGAAGCTCCAACGTATGCGTCCGAGATTGGTAAATATGCAGGGGCCAATTCTCCTCCATGACTACGCTCGCCCGCATGTTGCACAACTGATCCTGCATAACCTGAACGAATTCGGCTACGAGACTCTGCCTCATCTGCTATATTCACCGGACCTCTCGCCCACCGATTAACACTTCCTGTGCGAGAAATTCTTCAAAAGCCGAGATGATACCGAATCGGCCTTCAATGACTTCATCGCTTCCAGAACTCCGGATTTTTATTATAATGGAATAAGTAAACTTGTTTGCCGTTGGCAAAAATGTGTTGATTATAATGGTTTTTATTTTGATTAATAACGTTTGGTATAAAAGAAGTTATGGTATTTTGAAGTTGAACGTCAAAAACGCCATTGTTTTTGCACCCACTCAATAATTTAAAAAAAATAATAGCTTTTTCTTCGTACACACATAGTCAGAGCATTGGTAATTTTAAAGTCTGAATCGTATAGATTTATGATTCGTTTAGATTTACAGAAGAAAGATTTGCTATTGAACAGTTTTACTAAAATGTCGAATCATGGAGATTATTTGCTACTTGTATCAAAGAAAAACAGATGTTCTAGTGAAAGTTTTCATTAGTAAGTTGTTTGATTGTAAATCTGAAGATTCATATGTCTATAAAATTAAGATTTTGGAATTGACAGTACTCTGATTGTGTGGCTATGAAGAAACAGTTGTTATTTTTAAATTAAAACCAATTTTGCTTTATAGGAGATGTTTTTTTCAGAAAAATTTCAAGATATATATATATATATATTATATAAATATATATGTATATATCTATATAAATATGTATATATATATATATATATATATATATATATATATATATATATATATATATATATATTAAATAAGAAAAAGGAAAACGAAACTTAAATTTAAATTTAAATTTTAAAAATCAAATATTACATTTATCTTAGTGTTTTGTTTTTTGTTCTTTTTTGTTTTTATTTTATTTTATTCTTTCTTTTCTATTTACTTTTTTGACTTTTGGAGAAGGGAGATATGTTTCGTATTTTTTAGAAAAGGAATACTAGAAAAAATAAACGTATTTTCACTTACTCTGTGTTAAATAATGATGCCGATGGTTATGATGATCACGATGATGATGATGTTAGCAGGAGCAGCGGAAGTCTCGTTGTCACTTCCGTTGTGACGATATCCGGCCTCTTGGTTTCCAAAATTTGGTGCGTGTAGACGCACGTTAGCGACCTCCGGCTTGACGCCAGTGGGGGCGTTAGGCATGAATTAGAGCTAAGAATTTAATGCACCTATTGCGGTGATTCTCCCCCACTCCCTCCGTGCCAGCCAACTCAAGACTTGTGTTGTGTTAAATAAATATTTGGAAACTCAAAAAACGGCCTTCGGTTGTGTTGTGCTTTACGATGACTGCAGCGTGCGACCACTACGATGAACGGCATGCGGCCAGCCAGGACGAAGCTGATACACAAGGTAAGCAAGAACTGCCACGACCCATTCCGGGACGGGTATACAAAGCGAGAACTGTCACGGTCCATTCCGCGACGGGTATGCAACACTCTGCTTAAATCAAATATGGCCTTAATCTTGCAATAGACACAGAATGTATTTTCTAAAATATTGACCTATAAAAATGTTAACAAAAGTTAGTTTTTCTTCGTTTTTTTTAAAAACTTTTTTGGTCTTTTTTTACAAACGAATCACTGATTATAAAGGACGAAACGTATACGTACATAGATAGTAAACAAAACAAATATATATATATATATATATATATATATATATATATATATATATATATATATATAGTACTATCCAATACAGATATTCTATATTAAGGCAGTTGTAATGTTGAAAATAATATGTGAAATTAGTCACAGATTACTAATGAAATTACTTCATTTATTAAATTAACTTTTATCTATTTAATCCCGACCTAAGATTTATTCTATTGGCTCTGAATCTTGATCAATTTTATTTATTTTAAATGTAGTGTGAATTGGGCAGGAATAGGCAAGTGTGATAGCTGAAAACGAGGAGGAGACCTTTCTTAAATGTTAAGGTCAATCGTGGTCAGAGGTCATGGCACGCATGTATGATGATGTTTACTGCTGTCAAGGCCTGTTTAAAATGGAAATGTTCCAGGATTCAATGTATTCTGTTTTCAAAGAAGGGGACTACTTCAGCAACTTTCGATTAGCATTTACTGAACACGCGGAAGGTTCATTGTAAACGAGAAGGGTCCTCTACCTCCTCTCACTTTCTCTCTCTCTCTCTCTCTCTCTCTCTCTTTCTCATTCTCTCTCTTACTTTTTCAGTCTCATCAACGTGGGTCCGTTGTTGTGTCACGCTTAAGTTTGAAATAAATAGTCTAAAAAACTATAGTTGTTCTGCATCAAATAACAAAAAACAGTATTATTTAGATTATTCGGACTACTGTTTTCATCTTGGGCGATGTAACCGCCGACTTTTTTAAATTTCAGATGCATCTAGTCAAACTCGGGAATCTACATGTTAAACCCGAGAATCTCTTCAGTAATTAGTAATTGTATTCTTAGTATCATCCGTACTGAGGATTGAAACTTCAAACTCCAAAAGAATTCACTTAGAACTGATTATAATTAGCACTTTAATCCGTTGCGCCACGGGTCCTTGTGGTTACATCTGTTGCATTTAAACCTTGTGTCCTACATGCAGAAAACCAAGTTACCGCAATCGTTACAGAAATATTAAAGTTCACAAATTGTATTCATACCTTGGTTGTCGGCCGTTCCCCCTGTGCACGCTTCTGCAGTTATACTCCTTGACAGAGGGTTTGCTGCCTGAAATTCAGCTCCTTATTTATACTTGCAAAAATATCTAAATCAAAACAAACCTGTTGAAGACAGAGAAGGTTTATTCGCCTTGTTATGGTTTCAAATCCCTGACCAATGGGGCAAAGACAGGGACAGGGGCTGATCGATAATTACTGTTTGATCAAATCTCATCAATACATTTTAAAATAACATGTTCGCATTTCTAGGCTTTCAATCAAAAGACGACTAATCGCAATAACTTTCTTATTGAGTCATGTGATGTCAAATCCGTTTCTTTCAATTCTAACAATCGAGTTGAGCTAACCTCGATGCCACAAAGTTTGATTACGACTCAACATCATTTCCTGTTATTTTTAACTAACAAAATGAAATACTAACGCGTCCGTAAGTTTTGAGAATAACATCTAAGATGAGAAAAGTAATCCAGATAAAACAAATGATCCAACTTCATCTCAAAAGTTCAAAAAAAAAAAACGCAAACAAGTGTAATTCTAGAAGAACGTTTACAATTTAAATTCCGGGACGCCAGAATTAGCGTCACAAGATTAATTGAATTACGTTAAACATTTTAAAATATGTTTACTTGTTCCATGCGTAATGTTATTTATTGTAGTTGGTTGAGTTTTTATAAAGATAACTTCAAGTATTTTTAAGTTTTAAAAATTACTTTAAGAATACACTATTTTCGTGCTGTTAACTAAAATTTGTCTTCAATCAGAGATGATCAGTTATATTTTGTAAGCCTTAAAATATTATACACGATATAAATCTTCTATTGACATCAATAATAAAATCTATTTACTACAAAAACATAAGACCCAAAATCTAGTAGCAACAAACAACTCCCCTCCCAATCACAAAAAAAAACATTAGAAAAACAATGTTATTTATAAGTTAAAGTTCCCTTTGAGAGAATGACATTACTATAATAATAATAATAATAATAATAATAATAATAATAATAATAATAATAATAATAATAATAATAATAATAATAATAATAATAATAACAAAGCTAATTGCTACATTGGTTTTACAACCACTACCCTTTCCTGTAGACCATGCAATTGGTAAATTCTATTTAAATTTACTTGCATTAAAAGAATAACTGCTCGCCTCTAATTAACGTCAAATTTAAGTTTACAATATGAAAATATTGCATTCGGAAACTATTTTTTTTAATAATTAAAATACTTGAAGTAATCTTTATCTTTATCTCAGAAACCTATAATAAATAACATTACGTATATAACAAATAACATACAATAAAAAAAAGCATTACGCATGAAATGAGTACACTCTTCTAAAACGTATGATATAAATAAAATGTATTATATGACGCTAATTCTGGCGTCCCAGGATTTAAATTGTAAACATTCTTCTGGAATTACACCGGTTTGTTGTTTTGACGTCTAACGACTTCACATGCGGCGTTTTCCGCCGTTTTTATTCTCTTCTTTTCTATAGCTTCTTGTTCATTTGTTTTGTCACCTGAAGATGATTCGACGAAGAATCGAAAGTGATAGTGATACATATGGAACATTAATTATTTTTTTGAAACAAAAAAGATTATTAGAAAAATTAGAAAAAATAAAAAATATATAATCAAGCTGTAAAATTCTGTTATGTTTAATAATGTTTTCTTATATATATATATATATATATATATATATATATATATATATATATATATATATATATATATATATATATATATATATATAAACGTGTGTGTGTATTTAAATAATGTTATTCAATAGGTAGATTTCATTACAATGAGATAGATAAGAAAATTACTACTTAAGAAGTTGTTTCTAATATTATTCTGTTTTTTTCTCCTCCTCCCTCTTTCTAATTCTCTGTTATTTTAGACATTATGGCTTCTCTTTGTCGCTCTTTTCCTCTCTCGCTTTTGCCTATCTACCTTCCCTCTCCATCCATCTCTCTCGCTATCTTCACTTCTCCGCCTCTCTCACTCACTTCTTCGCTCTCGTTCGCCCCCTTTCCTCTCTCTCGTCGACTATTTCCCCCCCCCCTCTCCCTCTCTCTCTCTCTCTCTCCCTCTCTTGCTCTCTCGCTAGCTCTCTTCATCTCATTCCATCTCTAAAAGCCTTTATCATACTTGAGCTGTGCCATTTTTGTTGTTTTTGTTTTTAACTATCTATTCTTCTTCGTATCTAACCCAGATTCTAATCTCAGCAAGATCACCAGAGATCGTCTTCGCTCATCTGCAAAATTCTCACATGAATTCAATTATTTTCATCTCCCATCTTTTTAACTTCTGTCACCTCCAGGCGATTTATTCTTCGGACTTGCACTGATCCTTAAAATCTTCTCCGGTTCTTCAGATTGCCAACCTGTCCTCACCATTCAGCCAGGAAAACATTTTTTTTTCATTCTGTTTTCTTTTGGTTCTCGCGCGATTTGATAAAACATATTATCTTCCTTCCGCCTCCGGCTCTTTGTACTAGCCATTTATCAGGGACGAAGAAAGAGGCCGCTTATAATAATATCTTAAGTTCTTGAAATTAGCGGAGGCCGCTTTGTAATTAGCTTATAGTCCAGAAACATTAGCATTTAAAGCGAAACTAGAGGCTATCCCAAAACGTAGGAAATGTTTCTTTTAATCCATAAAAAAATATAAATTGATTCTATTAATTTAAAAAAGAGCACCGCCTCATTACGCAAAGGTTGTGCGCCAGTGTTTGGAAGAATCAATCGGAGAAAAGAAACTGAACTCGAGATAACGCCGCATTCCTCCGATCTCACACCGGTGGACTTCTGGTTTTAGTTGAAAGCTTTTTTCATTTTACTTCAGTGTAAAGTCTCAAAATCAAGGAACCCCGTTCCTGGGGCTAACACTTAAAATCTATATGAGATACATAGAAATCCGAGTGTTCAACTAAAGTTCTCTTATATCTCTTAAGTTAGTAAAGAAGTGAAGAACATTTCTTTTCCTCTCCTAAATTGACCAGTTAACTATGTTATAGTATATATTTCTTGTGGTTACGTGGTCTTACAGGATTCCAAGACAAGAATTCATCTAGTCTGGTGGAGTATCCAGCTAAGTGTTGTTACTTGAAGTAACACCACTAGGAAAAGGTACGCCATTCAAAGAGATCTCATTTGGGCTTCGAATACTATGTTATTTTGAATATTTGATCAGGGTTTACTTGTAGTGTGAAGTATCCTCGTGCCATGTTGTTCTGGCGAACCATTGTACAGAGAGAGTGAAGACACTCGAGGATGGTATCTAGTAAGTAATTCAATGTTTCATTAATATAACTTCAAAGTTTCATTGAAGACGGATGAAAACGTTTCACGCGTGCGAAACTGGACAATGTGTTGATTTGATTTTAAATGTAAAAGGGAAGCACTTTGTATGTTGTTGTAAAATTCTATAAGCCTTTGTTTAATCTATTTATTTTTAAAAACCTCTTGAATAGTACTTTTTAATTATCCTCTACTCTATCATAAACACCGATGTGTATTTATTTGCATCTATATAAATATCTATCCCGTCCTGCAAAAGTTAGCGAGTAAAAACCTGACGGATAAAACTATTTCCAGGCAGAAAGAAAATAGCAAGTCCGACTCCTCCCCCACCGTTTTTTCTTTCTTCTGTCTATACCGATTGATATGTTTTTCTTTTTTTTTCTTTTTTTAAACTTTCTAATTTGAGACGTTTTCTTTCTCATTTCTATTTTTTAAATTTTTTCTCCGATTGATACATTATATGAATAGTAATATTAGTGCCAACACCAGCGAAGCATAATTTGTAATCGTTTCTCTTTACGGAGAGTGTGACTCCAAATATATATATATATTTCCCAAATATAGGAAAGCAAAATGGAAGCTAAGCATTAAAAATTTGTGGCTTCGTTTTGGGATATAAAAAACTTCTTTTTCTTTTAGATATTTCACGCCATACAAGGCAAGTTGCCACTGTAGACATAAGGGGCTACTGAGAATTATGGTGAAAGTTTCGGGGGGGGGGGGGGTTAGGTTATCCTAAATTGGGAGCTGTGCAGCAAGATGCTTGTTCACATTAGTTTTAAATTTCTGCATGTCGGTAGAGTCGGGAAAACAGGGAGGAAGTTCCAAGGGCCGGCAGCTAGAGGAAATAAGCTATTGGAGTAGAAGGCTCTGCGACATCTGGGACTTTCACAGTAAATGGATAGTATTTAGTTGCTTGTCGGGTTGGGCAAGTGTATTTACTTCGAGGGGGTACCAGAACAGCAAGTTAATCGGAGCACATTCCATTGAATTACTTGTAAAACAAGCACCAGGATGAAACATTGCGGCGATGGGACGGGGGCTGGCGCTTGGTGGATAGTGGAGGACTTATATCCTGTCTATGCTAACCGACTGATTCCTATTTTCAGTTTGAACTTGTAGAGAATATTATTAGACTGGGCTAGTCTTTAGGAGAGATGGAGAATCATCTTAGATTATATTGTCTATCCGTAACTATAAAAATCTGATTTCATAAACAAACACTTGTAGTTATGTAAAAAAAAACATCTTTTTCTGGGCGGGCTAAGCCAGCTTCTTTCTTCGAGGAGGTAGTTTCTAGTGAATATTAAATTCATAAGCCGTCCTTAGTCGCATATGTATCCTAGTCAGAGGCGATGATTCTGACGACTTTACGTTTTGCAGAGATGGGTTGCCGTCCTCCCACATACAGCGTTTGGTTTACATAAATGGTCACCCATGTGATATTGACCAGGCTAAACATCGCTTAACTTCAGTGATTTTACGATAACCAGTGTCTCAACGTGATTATGCGTTATACAGGAATTCAATAGAGATGTATATAAATTATATGTGACTATAAAAGTCTGACATTTATAAATTGTACTGATGATTATTAGACTGGGCTCGTGTTAAAGAGAGAAGGAAAACATAGGGTTGGAGGCTACCCGTAATTATATATGTCTGATTTTCTAAATAAATAAATGCGAAAGTTGAGCTTACTTCTCGCATTAAAGTCAAAACGCCCTTTTTCAAGTTAATTCAACTTTACACAATAAACGCATCATCTTTTTATATACTATGTTTGCAGACGTGATATCAGTCGCAAGGTTAACTAATTTGCATATTGGTTTTGAAAGAAGACAATTAACTAATTTCTTAATTAACTATTATTTGTTATTGTTTTTTAATTCAATGATTGTTTTGATATTAATATACCAAATAAATCTGTTTTGTAATATTGTTTTATTTTCTGGATATATATTTAGCATTTGTGTTCAAATATTCTTTTATTTAGAGACACTGACTTAATTTGCGATCAATTTATATATTGCAGGTTGAAAGAGACATTTATTTCTTTTTTCTGTCCCTTTCTTTATAGTCACATTTAAAAGATAAAAAAATCTATATCGAAATTACCAAAATTGTAATGTTTATCTATTTATATGAATAAATGAGAAATATTTTGTTTCGTGTTTACAACAAAGACGTGAATGAAATGTTTATTATTTTAAATTAATGTTTCAAGTATTTCAAATAGCGAACATTGCGAAGCGATAGTGAGCCCGAAAAGCCAGCGAGTCCTTAATAAATGCCTGTAGGGTTTTCCTCATCGCCGACAATGGAGTTTGTCTTTAAACTTCAACTGGCTTAGCAAACTCACTTCAAACAATCTAACTCGAACTCAATAGGTGATCAAACGGCTCATATTTCTTTAGTAATTTTGATAAACTCACGTTATACATTTTCGCTGGGATAATTGTCGCGCAATTGTATTAATACTAGCAAATATATGCTCCCCTCCATGTTTGCCCGGCTGAGAGGATTATAGAATTGTGAAAGAACTATCTACAATACTTAGTTATAGAAAAATAAATTGTTTTTGACTATTAAAATAATTTCTAATGCTATTGATAATGGTTATCCATTCATTTATTTTTTTTAAATACTCACTTATACTTGAATTCATGTTTTGAAACATGGTATAAATCTATGACGTCACACTGATGGACTCTCCCGTCGATTTCGACGTATGGGGCGGTCCGCGCGTGAATTTGTAATTGCAAGGGTTGCGCAATCCCCATCAACTGCTCTCCTGAGTCCGCATTGCTTGATTCCAATGGCAAGTAGTAGCACAAGACGACTGGAAACAATGCCGAGATAAGCAGCGAGCGCATACAGCACCTGGTATTCCTAAATGGTCATCCATTTAGTACTGGCCGCTTAACTTCGGTGATCTAACGGGAACCGGTGTGTCAACGTGATTGTGTCGTATATGACGTCACACTACAGCTATAATCATTTTGTTAATGTAATGTTTAAGACACTATAATGTTTAAGCTCTATAAGAAAGTCCAAATAGTTCGGTTGGTTGACTGAGGATGTTAAGGTTTCGGTTTCGATTTTCGGTCATGGCATTAGCTTTATTTGTTGGAAATTAATTATTTATTATTAATGCAATATTCTACATTTCTCAAAGTAATTAAGATCATTGATATTTCCAAACGAGATACATTCCGTAATGTATTTATTACGTTTTAAAAAATTGTCACTGACGGAAAGACAAAAAAAATCTCCATTTGTATACGTTATAAAAAAGTTGTTTTGAAATAATGCAAGATGTTTCAAGATTCTCCTTAAGTTTGAATAATAAAAAAAGTTACATTAACCGGAGATGAATTTTGATTTCGCCCAAGCAAGGGGATCGCGTCTTCTACCCGTCTCCTCCAAAGGAGGACTTGTTAAAGATGTTATTCAACACCTACCCACAATAGGAGTATGTGACACAAGGTCGGAAAGTGGGATTTAAATATTGCCTGGGTAGTCCCGTCGGCATTCCCCGGTAAGGGCGCCTCAGGCAGTAAGCAATAAACTTACTCCTCCCCAAAGAGGGGAGACAAAGCCTGGGATGGTGGACCTCCTAGAACTGCACAGGACAGACCCATAGACAGGCGTAAATCAAGCCCCGAAGGCCAAGACAATACTAGTCTATGGGGTGCAGTATCCATCAGAACAGATACTACACTTTGATCTTGGCGAGTACGATGATGTCAGTATAAATAAACGTTTTTATACCTGCAAGTATCATATAAATAAAGCAACCATTCAACCATGCATGGAGTATTGTTGCCACATCTTGGCTGGTGCACTAATCAGTAGTCTCACCTTTGACAGGGGACAAAAAAAAGAGCGTCTAACCTAATAGGTCCTGCACTGTCTACCAAGCTCCAGCCTGTGTCTCATCACCGCAATGTGGAGTCTATGTGCTTATTTTACAAGTACTTCTACATAATGTGCGCTTTTGAACCCGCAATGTAAATACTCTCGATAAACCCGAAATTCAGCTAAATCCCACCCTTTTCCATGTAGACGCCCCCTGTAATAGATTATTTCCTTGGACAGGTTGCATTTGAAATTTCCTTCATCATTCCCTGTTTCCCCGACTGTACCAGCATGCAGAAATTTAAATGTAATGTAAACTAATATCTTGATGCACGACTCCCCATTTATGATACCTCCTATAAATATGGTTCTTAATTACGTCTCAGTGGAAATATTCCTCGTTTGGTGTGAATAAAAGTTTAAAAGCAAATTAACAAATAAAATAGAAGCATGAACATTAACATCTTTTCGTGTCGAGTCTTGTGTTTTAACTAATATAACAAATGCTCCCTGACATTACAAGACGATTAACTGCTGACATATACCAAGTGTGTTTAATACATGACACATAACCACGAGAAGGAATATCACGAATAGCCAACTAAAGTACGTAACAGACATTTTTATATGGCACACTTTAGAACAGAATCTACATCTACTTTATGTGAGCAATCTGAAACTACGCAAAAAAGATGTTCATCGATAAATGGTTATTATTAGACTGGGATAGTGTTCACGGGAGATGGATAAAAATATGTTATTTCCGCCATCCGTAACTATACGATTCTGATTTTGATAAATGAATACCCTGTGGAGTTTTCGTCATCGCCAACAATTACGCATTAAAACGAATATCGATTTTTGTTTCTGTTTATTGGAAACATTTACAAATGAATTGAATTTAATGGAAATTGCACTGATGCGTCGACCATCCGAATTAGTCGCGTTTAGCCAGACACTTCGAATCGATCAACCTAAAATTCACAACCGCAAATGATGAGACATGAAAGTAAACAAGAATAGATACAACGAAATTGTTATCAAAAATCAGAGATATGGATAGATAGATACATACATACATACATAGAGCATTGTTGCCACATCTTGGCTGGTGCTCCAACCACTAGTCTCTCTGTCTTAGACAGCTTCACAAAATACGTCCCACGCTGTCTACCAATCTTCAGCGCTTGTCCCATTGCCGCAATGTTGCATTCCTGTGCTTGTTTTAAAAATATTTCAACGGAATGTGTTCCGAAGAACTTGACGAACTTGCCCCCCTCAACGTAAATACCCACGACCTAATCGGCAATCAGCAAAATCAAACTGCTTCATTGTAAAGGCCCTCTGATGTCGGAAAGCTTGGTCTTTTGGCTCAGATCAAAGTGTAGTATCTGTTCCGATGGATACTGCACCCCATAGACTGGTATTTTCTTGGCCTTCGGGGCTTTCGGGGCTTGATTTACGCCGGTCTATGGGTTTGTGCTGTGAAGTTCTAGGAGGTTCACCCTCCCAGGCTTTGCTTCCCCTCTTTGGGGAGGAGTAAGTTTATTGCTTACTGTCTGAGGCGCCTCTACCGGGGAATGCCGACAGGGCTGCCCAGGCAATTTTTAAATTGCTAGAGTGCTCACCTCTCGAGCGATGGCTTATCTAATCCCACTTTCCCGACCTTGTGTCACATCTTACCTTGTGGGAGGTAGATAAATAAATCAAGTGTAGTATCTGTTCCGATGGATACTGCACCCCATAGACTAGTATTGTCTTGGCCTTCGGGGCCTGACTCCGCCGGTCTATGGGTCTGTCCTGTGCAGTTCTAGGAGGTCCACCCTCCCAGGCTTCGCCTCCTCTCTTTGGGGAGGAGTAAGTTTATTGCTTACTGCCTGAGGCGCCCCTACCGGGGAATGCCGACGGGCTGCTCAGGCAATTTTTTATGGCCAGAGTGCTCACCTTCTCGGGCGCTGGCTTTTCAAACCCCACTTTCCCGACCCGAGCTTGGGTCACATCTTACTTGTGGGAGTAAGATAAAACTGGCCTTGTGCCTAACTCCTGTAGCGGAGTAAATAAAATGCTTCTTTTCTCAAACTACTTGCCTTTGAAATTCCTTCCCTCTCGCTGTTTACCCGATTGTACCAACATGCAAAATATTAAATGTAATGCGAAAAAACATCTCGTTGCTCAACTCTCCATTTAGGATGTCCCTATAAATCTGGCCTTTAATTCACAGTAGCCTCTTACGTCTCAGTGTCAATGTGCGTTGTTAGGGGTGATTTTTGTTAAAAATACATGGTTGTTTCAAAATCGATGATACACTTAGCTTATAATGTGTTTTTCTTGTATATGTGTTTGGTATAATTTGTTCATAGTGTTGTTGGTGTATGCGACTACACAAGGCCCAGGCTTACTTTACCTGTAACCCTGACAAAGGAATAGTGTTTATATATCCCATATGTATAAATAAAATTTCATTGTCAGACACATTGTGCGTGTTAGATGTTTAAAATAAATGATATTGATCAGTATTTGTTTTAATGGCTCATAACCTGACCCAAGGGTTTCCGGACCCATGTTTATAGGAACTTTGTTTATTATTTACACATAGAGAACATAATCCTTAAATTATAGCACCGATTTTTAAAACACCCTGTATACACACGAGCATATTTTAGTAGTGCAATATATACGCACATTTATATGAATATATAGTTATAATTTTAGATTATTTTTGAATGAGAAGCTTGAAATTTTATACATTAAAGATGTTAAAAATACTAAACTTGAAAAAATCGCAAATAACTGTCGAAACAAAATAAACTTCACACACATACACACACACACATACATATATATATATATATTTATATATATATATATATATAACAAATAGAAAAAGATTAAATAAAAATAATAAAAAATAAACTATATCAACATCTATAATAACCATGAATAGTAAAATGAATAGAAAAT
Source organism: Sepiola atlantica (assembly GCA_963556195.1). Classification (NCBI taxonomy): domain Eukaryota; kingdom Metazoa; phylum Mollusca; class Cephalopoda; order Sepiida; family Sepiolidae; genus Sepiola; species Sepiola atlantica. Next base: position 123,369,857 of record OY744519.1, on the reverse strand, counting down.
AAATTCTATTAATTCAGTATATGCTAAAATAAGGTAATCTGTTAATATGACACTCTTACAAACGGGGTGCCCCAACGCACAAGCAAAAGAAAAGAGTGTCAAGTAAAGGTCGGCCAGAATTTGTTCGAGAAAAGCTTGGCCATTGACGAATGAAAACATTAACCGGTGAGAGAGAAACAACAACGGATTGGATTCGTTAGTTAGCTAGAATAAACACTACTTACATATATAAAAACAATCGCAAAATAAAATCCGTGCATTTAGCGTGATGATTCCTTGTCGGGATGAAATATAGACGTCTCTGTGTAGCTTAATGCAATTAATATATGTTTATACTACTACTATTAAGTTCTACATATGCATTGATCATTGTTGAATTAAATACTGAAAATCTATTCCAAATATATAATATCACTTTATAATATGATATGTGTATGTATTTAATAGTAATAAATTATATATATAGTTATGTAGTTTAGTAGTAGATCTGTTTGCAAAACAGAGCACATTCTCATGAACCAACCTGGCAATATATCTTCCCTCAATTGGTCTTGTTTCAAAAATGTCGATGAGTCTATCTATCTTCGCAAAGCAAAATTGAAGAGAGAGTGAACTAAATGTGCGAATCGACAAGCCCTGCGCTGAACTGGACAAGATGAAAGCAATCTGGAAGGCAGATCTTTTTATCAAGATGAAACGTTACTTTTTAAAGTCATTGTTACATCAGTTCTGGTATATGAAAATACCATTTAGACTTTTACCAAAAGATTGGAGAAAAAAACTGACGGTGTGTACACCAGAATTCTTAGAGCTGCTCTTAACATCTCGAGGAGAGGGCAACTTTACAGACATTTTCCTCGAATCGCAGACATTATCAAAGATTGAAGAAGCATTTTGCTTGTCACTATTGGAGGGCTAAGTATGCAATCGTCAGCGATGTTCTTTTGTGGATGCCAAATCATGGATGTAGTTCAGTGGAGAGACTGTTGAGCTGAAAGCGACGGTGATCCATTTTTTCGGGTACCCGTGGAGACAACGACTTAACACTGGGGTGAAAAAACTCCTCGAAACATAGATTTACATTCCCGTTGATGATGCTATACGCTAGAATCAAGTCTCTTCGCATCCTCTGCTGCTCAAGTGAGAATAGATTTAGTCTTTGAGGGCCGCTCTTTATAGGTAAGCATTGCGAATCCCGTCACCATCGCGTTTGCTAACTGTTTAACACGCTCCAGGTGCACCATATATTTTGTATATAATGATGTTTTGCTTGGATGGCATACCTACGAATAGTCCATACCAGAGTTATGTATAAGAGACACAAAAGTGTCTGCTGCTAGGTTGAGGAAGGATCTCCGGATCAGGCAGAGAACCCGTTTGTCTTTTTTCGCCAATGGCGCTTGTATATGTAAGTATGTCAGTAGTTGTCCTAATGAATACAATCCTGTGTATAACTGAATGTGTATGTGTGTGTTTTTTTATTAATAAATCCCTATTTATCAAGACCAAACGCCACTAGATGATGAACGTTAATGAGATATATGGATTTGTAGTTGAATGATGACGAATAGTATGAGAAGATTCAAAATGATTAACCGAATGAACAAATAGTGGTTACTTGAGAGACGATTTATGACAAGTATCTGTTGATATTGGATTTGAAGACGGACATGTTGTAGTCTGCAGAAAAGCAGTCCCTTGGTAATGTGTTACACATACGCTTGGTACATAAAGATACGAAGATAAGTTGTATGTAGTTGTGGTAGGAAGATGTGTTCTTTTTTTTAATGTTTTACAATGTGTATCCAAAGATTGAAGCTAATGTAAAATGATAGAGTAGAGCAAAACTAGCAACGTCTCTTCTGTGAGAAAATGGCTGTAGAGTTCGGTTGTTTGGTTGTTTAGTTTTACGGCATATCAACCCTTTTTCGGCTTATTTAATGCCAAACCTGATCATTTTGGTAAAAGTTTTAATGCTTACACTTCTTTATATCTTCAAATATTTATTCATGGTGTTCAATTTAGTTGTTTTATAAAAGTTAAAATGTTGTTTTTTTGACTTTGCGGAACATTATTGAGCTTTGTAAAGGAAAAGAAAGTACCACTTACATCAATGTTTGGTGCATTTGTGGTCAGGAAACCAGTATTTTCAGACAGACTCATCTGGTAGCACCGGTTGAAGAGATCTTTATCCACTAGATTAGTGTGTATATTCGTTTGCATTTGTGAGTCTTTATTTGTGTGTATATAATTGTGTGTGTCGGCTTTTGGTGTGTCTGTGTTTACATTTCTATGTGTCTGTGAACACGAGTGTTAATATGTGAGTATGAAATTGTGTGCGTGTGTGCCGCTGGCTGTATCTGTTTTTGCGTTTCTACTTGTGTGTATGTCTGTTTCCATTCATGTATATTTTTGTATTTGTGTATATCTATTTCTGCGTGTGTGCATATATAGCTATGTGTGTCTTTATCAATGTTTAGTCATGCCTGTGTGTGTAAGTGTGTACGAATGTAAGTTTATGGAGGTGAGCGACTATCGATCGCCTGCGATTTCCGGATTATGACGAAGAAGTTCGAAAGATGTCGAAGGCGATGAGCTGTCCGTCCGCTATTTTGCCGAGGGTGGGTGCGGAATACCGATAAGAGACGGCACAGAGAAGAACTTGATGGAGGTGCAGGGGTCCGCAAGTGCCGAAGTGACGCAAACGATGTGGATGGGGGAGGAGGGGGTGTCATTGGGGATGCTGAGAGAAAGTTTTGCGCAGAATGAGTATTAAAGAAACGTAGAGGGCGATGAGTTGTGCGACCGTATCGAAAACGAGGATCCGTTTTAAACTAAATTGGGTCAGCCATTTTAGAAAATAGGCTCAGATAACAAAATGGAAGGGTCCATAAGAAAGGGAGAACTAAGACTGACAATGTATATTTGTAATAACAATCAAAAAGAAAAAGGGTGTAATAAAATAGAAAAAATAGAAAAGAAATTAAGAAAGAAAGAAAAATAGAAAGAATGATACAAGATACATTAAGATTAGAAAAAAAAGTAGATGTAAAGAAGAAAAAAGAAGAAAAGAAAAATTCAAACATTAAAAATTTAGAATAGAAAGAATGAAAGGCGAAATTAAAATCAGGAAATATAAATAGTATAAAAATAAAGATGGAGAAAGAAAAGGAACTAAATACAATAGAAATAAGTGAAAAAAACAAGAATTGAGAAAAAAGAAAAAGAAAGAAGTAAAACAAAAAAACCAGAACGAAATATGAATTTCGCTCAGATAAGAAAGAAACAGAAAATAGAAAAATAAAAAGAGCAAGAAGAAGAAAGAAAATAGGAAAAGAAAAACGAAAGATCAGAAATTAAGATCATGAAAGAAAAATAGGAATAAATAAATAAAAAATTAATATCGTGAAAGAAACAGAAATTTAGATAAAATAAAAATAAAAACAAAGAAAATCAAAGAAAATAGTCATAAAATAGAATATGAAGATCATGACAGAAAAAAGAAAGAAAAATAGAAAAAAAGAGAAATAATGATCTGGAAAGAAAGTAAAAGAAAATAAAAAGAAAGGAAGATAAATTTTAAATCGAAATTTAGATGATGAAGAAAGGAAGAATAAAATAGAGATTAGAAAAGAGAAAAATTCAGCTCTGAAAGAAAGAAAATAGAGAATTAATAGATAAAATAAGTGAGGAAAGCATCGGAAGTGAAGAACAAATATAAAAGAAGAAAGCAGAACCGAAAGAAAACGAATAATGACAAAAAGTGGACGGAAAGAAAATTTCTACATGGAATATTTCGAAGAAATGTCATTAGAACACACATGGAGTACTGTTGCCAAATCTGGGACGATGCCGTTCAGAGCATCCTTTCTTGCCTTGACAGAGTACAACATCGACTTCACAATCTAGTGGGGCGATAATTTCGTCTGTTCTCTACTTCCCTTTAATCAGAAAATAGACGTTACTAGTATTTCCCTACTCTATTGAAATTTCCATAGAGGTGCTCGTCTGAACTTCAATCTCTGGTTTATCCCTGTAAAACTTATACAGCACGAACGCATCTTATTACCACAACTGCAAAGTGCGTTCTTTTTTCGTGATTCTAACATCAAACGGAATTCCATGAACACAGTTTTTTTATAAACTTATCACTGTGGAACACATTACCACGAACTGCTTCACAGCAGACTTCAACATGGTAATCTCTAAATCTAGTGTCAACAAATACTTGTCATAAACCGTCTTCATAAGTAAGTCAATTTTGCTCATTCCGTTCATTATTGCTAATCCTCTCTATAACAATGCTCATCATTCAACTGACAATCTATCCATTTCATTAACTATTGTCATCGAATGACTTTTGGCCTTGATAAGTGATGACTTATTAGTAAAAAAACCATCAATGTAGCTTCAATATGGGGATGACACTTTAATAATAAGGACCTATCTAGAGAGTATCCAAACTTTGCTTGACCGCGTGAACTACATCCGTCCATCTATACAGTTCTATGCAGTACACCATAGAAAAGGGACATGATAACAAATTGTCTTTCCTTGGTAGATGGATAACTCGCACTGAGTAGATGTTCAGATCATCCGTATATCGGAAACCAATCTTGATCAGACAATACCTCACAATTTCTCAAGTGAGTTTTTATTTCATGTATTTTGACTTGACGTTACCTTAGTCAGAAGCACATTTTGAACATTTTCTATCCTCTTTTCCCATATCTTTAGGTCGAGGCTTTTTCCTATTGCTACTGAATGAACAATGTATCGGATATGCAACAAAGTTGATATAAAGACTTGATTCTGCTGCAAAACGCGCATAAGATGTAGAAATAGCATTGAATTTGGAAAAAATGAACATAAATATTTTAAAAAATACAATATAAACATATTTTTAAAAATTGTGATTGAAACAAAGAAGAATGACAGGTATTTGCTGATATATAAAAGTATAAAAATTGAAAAAAACAGAAGAAAAGTTATATTGTGGTTGTTCGACGGTATATTAAGATCAAGAAATTGAAAAAAGTGATGAAAAGTATGATTATAGATACATTCTTCTATTGGTCATTAGAATGCAACTATAATATATATATATATATATATATATATATATATATATATATATATATATATATATATATATAACAATGAAATGATAAAAGTAATTCGACGGACTAAGTTTTAATCGAATTGGAATTCTGATTGAAATTCTGTCATCATATTTAAAGTATTATTTGCTTTCTGTTGTTTGTTTTTTGTTTGTTTGTTTTTCCCCACGAACTCTGGTCTTGATGTGATACTTTATATATGCTTTTTATGTAAGTCTCTGAAGAACAGTGTGTAAATGAGGTTAATGGTTGCATTTTACTCGTTGAGAAACAATTGTAAGCCCACAATGGAATTCTGCTAGAGAAATATATGTATGTATATATATATATATATATATATATATATATATATATATATATATATATATATATATATATATATATATATTTATATTTATATATATGTATATGAGAATTCTTTAATGACAAAGACTGCTGCAAAAGAAAGTCGGTTTACTCTACAGGGCTAGAAACATCTCACACCTGCCAGTATCTTGTATCTCTACAAAGCCACAATTTGCCCTTGCATGGAGTATTGTTGCCACATCTAGACTGATTCACAAACCACTTGTCTCTTCGTCTTAAACAGGATATAAAAAACTTCTAATCTAATATGTCTCACAATTTCTACCAAGCTCTAGTCCATGTCCCATCGCCGCAATATTGCATCCATCTGCTTGTTTTACAAATACTTCAATGAAATGTGCTCCGGTGAAGTTGCTGAACTTGTGCCCTCCTTAACATACACACCCTCAGTCAATCCGACGATCAGCAAAATCCCACCACTTCGCTGTAGAGATTCACAAATGCCGGAAAGCTTTCGACTCTAATAGTTTATTTTCTTGAACTGCTAGCTTTTGGAATTCCCTCCCTGTTCTCTGTTTCCCCGATGTATCAACATGCAGAAAGTTAAATGTAATGAGAACAAACATATTGATGCCTCTATAAATCACGCCCCTTATTCTCAGCAACCCCTTACATTTCAGTGACATCGTTCATTGTTTAGGGTTAATATAAGTCAAAATATAAGAGTTTTTTTATAAACATAGAGAAAGTTCGAATATGATATAGTAAATATATATAGAGAGAAATTTGACATTGCTAAACAACAATAAAAACAAACCCCTTTATATTGGCTATACTACAGCAACCACATCCCGCATACTTACATGTAACCTATGAGATCACAGTGCTATGAGTTTCTAATAAGCAATATAAAAATTTTAAGTAAAAATTCATGTATGAAAAGATTGAAAATCTTCGCAGCAACTTACACCCACATCAAACAACCTCTACAAAAAATGTTTTGATATACTAATATCACCACTTACACAGGACAACAGCCAGTCGAGGATAAAGGTCAATGAGTTTGTCGGTTGGATGACGGATGGTACTATGATAGCATTGGGTAGGGTCGACAGAATTTGATTAATTAAGAGGACGGCTCCACAATTATTTGTATACATTTGACTTGAAAAGAACCATGTTGTAGTCAGCTGGGAAACAACCAAGCGGTATTGTCTTACACTATTAATGCAATATTAATATAAAGATCGAACTCTGTTAGATATTTAAATCTTTTTTTCATCTTAGGCTTTGTAGAAGGAGAGCGTGCTCTGCGTGTCATACAAGTGCACAGCATGGCCATCTACATGTACAGATATTCCTAGAAGACCCACGGCGATAAAAACTTGTAAAAATAAGTCAAGTCTGTCGAACAATCGGCGTGAACACAACCGGGCATTGCAATCTTGTAGGGATGGCCTTCTTCTGTAAAGAAGTGGCAATCATCATCATCATCATCATATATATATATATATATATATATATATGTATATATATATATATATATATATATATATATATATATATATATATATATATATATATATATACTAAAGCCGAGTTAATCAACGCTTGTCTCCTTCAGGCTTTTTTCCTATGAATTTTAATCACAAAATATCTCCTAAAATATTTCTCAGATTTGGGATTCAGTTATGTTTGAAAAATGCTTCTATTTTAATTGTGCTAACGTAATTTGCAATTAATTCACCAAGTGACCCGTCTCTTACTAAATTTCTAAATTTCTATTGGTCACCCTCTCTCACACTTTCTTCGTTTATTACCAGTCAAGACCTACCTATCTGTTTTTACTATTATTTCAGAATTAAAATATATATGACAATTAATTAAAATTTTAAATATAATAATCAAACTCCGAAAATCGACACTTAAATATGTTTATCCATATGAACGCGCGTTTCAAAACATCATTTTATTATCACTGTTACATCAGAGTAAAGTTTGAAAAGCGTTTATGATTTCCCTCCTCAGCATATAACTTCATTAATTTAAATTCAGATTATTCCCAGTGGATATATTCGCAATCGGTTCGAAGAGAAAAACAATATCTGGATAGAGGGACTAAAAAACTTTTTATTTTAAATAATGAAGATCAGCTAAGCACATGGAATTCACATGCTTATAATATTTAAAACTGGACTCATCAGTAGAACATATGCGACCCGGGTTTAGAATCCTGAGTTCGGATATTTTCTACTGATGAGACAAAAGGTGGACGTTTCTCGAGGCATAAGATGTCCGGTCTGTGAGTTTCATGGTTTGTGTGGACTGCGGTGTTGTATGATTGTGTAAATAATTATATACCCGCCGACTTGGCATTTAAAAAGTTAAATTCCTCCTAAATTCTGAGCTAATTTGTGGTGGAAACGCTATTGAGTGTGAATCAATGGCGATTTGTGATCGAAGTTCGCGCCCGCTGACCGTCGGAAATTAACTTCCTGCACTGAAGATAGCGTAAGCATGAAACATCGATGTCTGTAGGTAATAAATAATTAATATTTATATATATATATATATATATATATATATATATATATATATATATATATATATATATATATATCATAAATATATAACAAAAATGAAAAAAAATATCCAGAAAGTCTCGGAAACGATCGAATGTTTGTTGGTTTTGAATTCTTAGAACAATGTTCAAATTATATTGATCTAAAATAACCATATATATATATATATATATATATATATATATATATATATATATATATATATATATATGCTTCCTTATAGGATGAACCCTCTAGTGAAAGAAATAATCCCTTTCATTGGGCAATGCTCTCCCATACACAATAATTTAATTTTTTTATTATAAGTATTGTAAATTAAATATATAGATACATATAACATCATTTTTAATGCGATACAATTCATCAACTACAACTAGTAGGTTAGTAGTTCAGTTGTTAGGGTGCCGGACGGCAGTCATTGGGGTCATGATTTAAAATCACGCTAAGTCTAGCCACACTGATTCGTTGTAGAGACGGTGAAACACATGTCTGTTGAAAACTATATCATATATACTCTATAATAAGGTAATTGAATATGTTCAATTATTAGTATCGCAATTAAAACAATATAAATATATAAATCAATAGCATCATGTATATATATGATTATCAATAATTAAAACAGGCTTATCTTATCTATTTTATTATTTATTGTTGCTTTAACAATTTATTATTGTTATAAAACTCTATCTAAAACGATATCGAGGACTTTGACCAAAATCCGCTGTCTTTGTTCGGATTTCTTCCGATTCCACGAAGTGCTTCATCATGTTATATATATATATATATATTGTGTATGTATTTAGGCAGCATTCTTTCATTTAAGCACACATTGTTAAACATAATAGGATTCGTCCGCTTTACTATAGCTTTTTTGATCTTTTTTGTTCACAATTTAAATACCGACACGCCAGAGTTAGCGTCACAAGATGAATTGTATTGCATTACGTATTTTAAAATGATGTTCCTGGTTTTATGTGTAATTTTATTGATTTTTGGTTGCTGAATTTTTATAAAGAGTGCTTTGATTATTTTTAATTTTAATTGGTTACAGAATGTATTATTTTGGTGTTATTAACTAAAATTTGTTTTAAATCAGAGGAGGCAGTTATGTTTTGTAAATGTATTTTATTATTCAACCACATGCAACGCTACATTAATCTATCTGACCACGAACCTACAGAACACCAAAATGAATTCTTTAACTTTAGGCCTTACTGCTACTCTTTTGATCGATTAAAACATCGAAACAAAAGAGCAGAAATAGAATTATCATATGAAAACAAAGCTGAACTGGAAACAGAAAATAAAATTACAAGACATCACTGCTTACGTAATCCCTTAAAAGCAAAAGCTATAAGATAAAAAAAAAACAATAATTGAATTTATTATTAACTCCGAATCCAAAAAAGCCACTAATAAACTCTGTAATCATCCAAATAACATCATAAAAAGCGGACAAAACAAACATATTTGTAGTCTTTGATGAATCCGGCTATCACACTAAACTACAAACAAGTCTTGATGACCATACGAAATTCAAAAGAATTTTCAACAATGCTACTAATACATTTAAGACACACGTTAACACACTTGTCACTGCCAATAACGCACAAATAAGTAATTACCAACTTCCAAAAATAATCCGTGATTACAAATCTTGTTATTCATACGTAACAGTTAATACACATAAACCATAATTCCCCTCTCTGAAATATTATATTCCAAATTACTACTCCCATATATTCCTAAACAAACCCATAAATAAACTTATCAACCCGTATTTACCCAGTAAATATAGATTTAAGTTCACACAGTAACGATTACAAGTCCTACAAACCAAACAACCGAACATTAAACCATTTTTTATTTTAATATCAAAAGCTTATACACTAATGTACCTATAAAAAGAAACAATTGATATAATTATTAATAATATATACAATAACTCGGCTCTCCCCCCCCCCCCACACACACTTAAAATCAATAAAAAATACTATAAAAGTTACTATTCATTTGTACCACTGAAGTACCTATTTATGACTTCAAGGGAAACATTTACACTTAAATTTACGAAATTTTCATGGGTTCGGTTCTCGGGCCGACTTTTAACGAATTCTAGAAAACAAAATATTTAATAACATTATTAAACCCTCTATTAACGTATGCTATGTCGATGATATTCTTATTTTAGCTGATAATAATGGTCAAATACACAAATTACAGAACCTTTTCCAAAAGTGCATTGTTCTTAGATTAACTGTAAGACTGAACGTAAATAAAACACTCCCATTTCTTGATGTTCTGATTTGATACTTCTAATAATGCGTTTTATACTTTTACTTATAAAAAAGAAACAAGTAGCTTAAATTCTACACTCTTAAATTACAAGAGCGAATGTTCACATCGCTACAAAATAGTTATTGTTAAAAACATGAAACTGTGCAAGACTAATTCATTCTTCAAAAACAAAACCCTATATATAAAACTAAAAAATATAAAGCAAGTATTTATTAATAACGACTTCCCTAATTATAGCGTTGATGAACTAATAAAATTAATGTTTTGAAATTTTAAAAATACTACTACAAGCAATAATAATATCCAATATTACAGCTCAAATTACATAAACCTATATTATTGTAATCAAATGCAACTAAACTTTAGATTAGAAAAAAGACATAAAATATGGTACACCGATACATATCCCCAATTGATAATGATAATAAAATTAGAATCATTATTTTCTATAATGAATTAAGACCCAAAATCTTGTAAAAAGCAATTCCTACCTAACCCATAAAACATTAGAAAGAACCAATGTTAATTATAAGTTTAAATGCCCTTTTCCGCCATGTTACCATGCACCTTGTAAACCCTAGCTCAATTCAGCGGCATTTACAAAACAATACCTGCCACCCTTCTGATTTAAAAGGAAATTTTAGTTTGATACACGAAAATAATACACTTGAAACCTGTTGTTTTGAAATTAAAAATACTCGAAGCTATTTTTATTAAAATCTAGCAACCTACAATTAATAATATGACGTATAAAACTAGTAACAATATTTTAAAAGTCTTATCGTAAATACAATTTATCCTGTGACGCTAATTGTGGCGTCCAGGAATTTAAATTGTTTTTGTCTCTTCTGGAACTGCACTGGTTCATTTTTTTACGTCTATCTGACTTCACGCACGCGTTCTACGCTGCCTTTTGAAATTCTCTTCTTTTCTCCAGCTTTTTTGTTAATTCGTTTTTGTCAGCTGAAGACGAAGAATCGACGATATTCGTAATACATATAAAACATAAATCATTTTTTTTATTTTAACCTAAAAAAGACCATTAGAAGGATTGAAAACATAAAATTGAAAAAGTATAATCAAGACGAAGGATTCTGTTATGTTTAACAATGTTTGGTTATATATATATATATATATATATATATATATATATATATATATATATATATATATATATATTATAAATAGCTCCTAGAAAAACCCGTCTAGTAGAGCACTGTAAGTGTAGGTATTTATCTACCTCCCACAGAGTAAAATGTGACACAAGGTCGGAAAGTGGGATTAGATAAGTCAGCACCCTAGGAAGAGCACTTATGTACTGTAAGTGTAGTATTAACACAGCACGATGTCGCCAGCTTTAAATGTATCGTTCCTTTCATTAAAGTCGAACGCTCTATGACGTCAAGCTGCCGTATAAAGTGTTAAAATTGTAACCGTTTATTCGCTGTTACACATGGCCGAGTGGTTAAGGCGTCGGATTGAGTTTCAAAATACTCGTAATCCGGGGTTTCGCTTATGCATGACCGGTAGTGAATAGTCATATCTCTATGCTGATGAGTCCCGTTTATTAAGGACGAAACGTATACGTACATAGATAATAAACAATAACAAATATTATATATATATATATATATATATATATATATATATATATATATATATATGCAAACACTGTTACAAATAAAACAGAATTAATCTGTTTTATTATACTTTTTTTCATTTTTCAATTTTTTTTATGGTCTTTTTTGTATTAAAATCAAAAAATTAATAAATGTTCCATAGGTTCACTGGTTTTCAATTTTTCGTCTAATCATCCTCAGGTGTAGAAAGCAAATTAACAAAATAGCTAGAGAAAGAAAAGAATTTTAAAGAGACAACAGAGAAAGGCGCAGAGAACGTTTTCGCAATTTTCCAGTCACTGACGATTTAAATTCAGCAACGCTGGATGGCCTCGCAGAAAAAAAATCGCATAACGCTAAGCATTTTAAAATGTTACCACAGGTTACATATGTGATGTTATTCATTTTCGGTTGTTGTGTTTTTATGTAGATAGCTTCCAGTATTTTTATTTTTTTAAAATTGGTTTCGGAATGTATGTATATAAATATTATATAGATATATAGATATATATATATTTATATGCATATATAGGTATATAAATATATATAGATATATATATGTATATATATATATAAATATATATATTTATATATATATTATATATATATGTATATACACATATATATAAATATATATTTATATATATATATATACACACGAGGGACGTTCAATAAGTAATGATCCTGACCCACTTAAAGTAATGTGTAATGATTTATATCTGTATGCGTTATGTTGCTAAAAACAGCTCTGAACTAATTGTGGTTTCTAATTTACAGGTGTTTGAACTGAGTCAGGTGTGAAATGGAGCCAGTTGAGTGTCGCGCAATGATCCGATTTTTGTATTTGAAAGAACGCACACCAAAGGAGACTTTTAATGAAATGAAAGAAACTCATGGTGATGATGCCCCATCATATGACCTTGTAACACGCAGGCATCGTGAATTCAAAAATGGTCGGAAGTCTGTGGAAACAGCTCCCAGACATGGTCGCCACTCTTCTGCTATTGATGAGGCATCTGTCCGTCAAGTTGAGGCTGCCATTTTGAAAAATCGACGCATTACTAATCGCCAAATAGCCGAATAGGTCAAGATTAGTACAGGGTCTATGAAACTAGCATTTATGACTATTTGCATATGCATAAGGTGTCTGCCAGATGGATTCCCAGGTAGCTCACACCTTTCCAAAAGTAGGAACGCGTCGAGTGCTCGAGGATGAATTTGGAGATGTGCCAAGAAGATGAGTTAAAGTTTTTCAAAAGACTGATTACACAGGATGAAACTTGGGTCAATCACTATGATCCAGAGACCAAAGCCCAGTCAATGCAGGGGAAGCACTTGGACTCACCACCTCCAAATTAGGCAAGGGGCAGCCCTCCGCTGGCAAGATCATGCTCACAGTCTTCTGGGACTAGGACGGAGTAGTGATGACAGATTTCCTGGCAAAGGGTACCACAATTACAGGAGCCAATTACGCTTCACTTTTGATGAAATTAAGAGAAGCTATCAAAATCAAGAGGCGTGGCGAGATCAGCAAAGGTATCCTCCTCCTACAGGACAACGCTCCGGTCCACAACTCGCATGTTGCCAGATCAGAAGCACGGGCGTGTGTCTATGAAATCCTCTCCCATCCCCTTACTCTCCTGATCTTGCACCCTCTAAGTGTCATCTCTTCCCAGCCATGAAGTTCTTTTTGAAAGGAAAGCGTTTCCCAGATGATGCAGCTTTGATTTCTGAAGTTACGACGTGGTTGGAGGACAAACCTGGGGTGTTCTACAAAAACGGTGTGCAGAGCTGCATCAAGCGATGGGAGAAATGCATAACCCTGGGTGGTTCCTATGTAGAGAAAGACTAATAACTGTACGAAGTTTCATTAATCTACTGCTATAGGAAATGCGTCAGGGGCATTACTTAGTGAAGTCTCCTATATACCTGTCTATATATATATATATATATATATATATATATATATATATATATATATATATATATATATATATATATATATATATATATATATAGTGCGTCTGGTTCTGTTGAATAGAAATCAATATAGCGCTCGATCGCAAGAATGTGAGCGCTAAAATACTATACGTTACATAATCAAACGGTGGTTTCATTGACATGGACCGACCTTTACTGTTTAGAGAATAGATTGTAGGGGTATTTTATAAACAGTTAAGCTCGATACATCTAAATGAAATCATGGTACGTCTCTGAAATATGTAATGAATTTGTTAATAAATTATTTGCATATATATATATATATATATATATATATATATATATATATATATATATATATATATATATATATAACTTCTTTGTAGAATGGTAGGAAAAATCCCAGCAGAGTGCTCGATTAATTAAGAATAAAAGTTAAAAATTAAGAGCATAATATTTATTTATTCTGGTACAGAAAAATTAGTACAACATTCGTACCGTCGGTTTCAAGCACGGAAGGTCTTACCCATCCGGCTCTCTTCAGCTTCTGTTGTCATCTGTTTTGGAAATGTGAGGTCACATGACACTCTTGTTGGGACGCGTTATTTGCTCAGTGTGTTGTGTGTGTTTGTTTAAATTTGAATTTAGTGTAATAAGACCGTTGAGATTTAAAACACGAGGGAATTCAAGATTAAAGGGAATAAAAAAGGGGGGTAAAAAATAAAAAAATATATATGAAAAAATATATATATATAAATAAATATAAAAAACATATATATATAAAAAACATTTCAATACTAAGAATAAAAGAATAAAAAAAGAGAAAGAGTATAAAAAGGTATAAAAAAGAAGAATAAAAAAGGGGGTTAAAAAAGGGGTTAAAAAAAGGGGTTAAAAAAATATAGAGAATAAAAATGTAGAGAATAAAAAAGAGTGAGAGAGAAAGAAAGAATAAAAATGGCAAGAATAAAAAGACAGAATAAAAATGGCAAGAATAAAAATAAAAATAAAAATAAAAATAAAAATAAATTAAAAATAAATTTAAAGATTAAAAAATAATAATAATAATAATAATAATAAAGAATAAAATTTAAAAATTAAAAATTAAAAATTAAAAATTAAAACTTAAAAATTAAAAATTAAAGATTAAAAATAAAAATAAAGAAAGGGTTTCTCTGAAATTCTCGTGAGCCAAATTATGAATTTGTATCATTAGCCGTTATATTTTTGAAGGTATGCGTTTTAAAGAACCGTTAGTGTGTAACAATCTATTCCCAGATTGGAGTGATTTTAATGAAGAAATTCGAACTAAGGGAGGTAACTAAGTTGGAAATATGAAATATTTGAGTTTGTTAAAATGGGTTTGTAGATTTAGCTAGTGGTTGATGAATAAATTAAATATTTTTACATTTTTGTATTTTGGTGAAAGTCGAAGTTTTTGCTCTTGGAATTTATGTGGATATAGTTTGTTTAAATGGATTTGTAGAGTAATCTAGTGACTGATAGATAAATTAAATATTTTTGTATTTTTGTGAAGGTCGGAGTTTTTGCTCTTGAAGTTTAAGTGGATATAGGTTGATGAGGTATTTGTTCGTTTTTATTGTGTTTATATTAGTAGAGTAGAGTTAGACATTATGTGAATCGGTCAGACCAGTTTACAAGCAATGCTTGTCTCTTGTGGACACACCCCCTGAATATTTCATCGCGGACATTTAAACAGGCTGTATTCGGATCGATGATGGCCTTTGAAATGTGGTATTTTTCAGCGTCACATAGAGGACATCTGTTTATGGCTGGAGAGAAGGATGGTTTTCTCTCAATTATTTTCCATTTGATGGTGAAGGGTGTATTTTCTTCTTTAAGCTGCCATATTCGGGTCGCGAGTGCCGTATTAGCCTTGTTTTTGTATCTGAAGGAGTTTCTGTGTGCGTATAGCCTTTGTTTGAAGTTTCCCTTCGTCATCCCAATATATTTTTCTGCATTACTGGTATTCTGGTCTGTGACGGTTGCTTCATATATGATTGAATTGATTTTGCAATTTCCCTCCAGGGGGCAGTTGTTTTTGTCTTGGCATGAGCAGCCTGCGTTTGTAATTTTTTTGGGTTCTGCAGAGATAATTTTTCTTATTGAAGGGGCAGTGGAATAGCTGACCTTAACAGAATTTCTGTTAAAAAGTTTGTGTAATTCATTTGTGGGTGGGAAGTGTTTGTCGAGTAACTTGAGGAAAAGTTGGCCTACCTTTGTTTTGGTATTGGTCGAACCAAGCAGCACCATATTACAACAAAGCACTCCGCGGGTTCAGAGAAGAAATCTCATACACCCCCAACCGAGACCAACCACGGGGGACCCGCAATAGAAGGAGATCGGTGATCTGGTTTTCCCCACCCTATTCGACCAATACCAAAACAAAGGTAGGCCAACTTTTCCTCAAGTTACTCGACAAACACTTCCCACCCACAAATGAATTACACAAACTTTTTAACAGAAATTCTGTTAAGGTCAGCTATTCCACTGCCCCTTCAATAAGAAAAATTATCTCTGCAGAACCCAAAAAAATTACAAACGCAGGCTGCTCATGCCAAGACAAAAACAACTGCCCCCTGGAGGGAAATTGCAAAATCAATTCAATCATATATGAAGCAACCGTCACAGACCAGAATACCAGTAATGCAGAAAAATATATTGGGATGACGAAGGGAAACTTCAAACAAAGGCTATACGCACACAGAAACTCCTTCAGATACAAAAACAAGGCTAATACGGCACTCGCGACCCGAATATGGCAGCTTAAAGAAGAAAATACACCCTTCACCATCAAATGGAAAATAATTGAGAGAAAACCATCCTTCTCTCCAGCCATAAACAGATGTCCTCTATGTGACGCTGAAAAATACCACATTTCAAAGGCCATCATCGATCCGAATACAGCCTGTTTAAATGTCCGCGATGAAATATTCAGGGGGTGTGTCCACAAGAGACAAGCATTGCTTGTAAACTGGTCTGACCGATTCACATAATGTCTAACTACCCCCCCCTCTACTAATATAAACACAATAAAAACGAACAAATACCTCATCAACCTATATCCACTTAAACTTCAAGAGCAAAAACTCCGACCTTCACAAAAATACAAAAATATTTAATTTATCTATCAGTCACTAGATTACTCTACAAATCCATTTAAACAAACTATATCCACATAAATTCCAAGAGCAAAAACTTCGACTTTCACCAAAATACAAAAATGTAAAAATATTTAATTTATTCATCAACCACTAGCTAAATCTACAAACCCATTTTAACAAACTCAAATATTTCATATTTCCAACTTAGTTACCTCCCTTAGTTCGAATTTCTTCATTAAAATCACTCCAATCTGGGAATAGATTGTTACACACTAACGGTTCTTTAAAACGCATACCTTCAAAAATATAACGGCTAATGATACAAATTCATAATTTGGCTCACGAGAATTTCAGAGAAACCCTTTCTTTATTTTTGTTTTTAATCTTTAATTTTTAATTTTTAAGTTTTAATTTTTAATTTTTAATTTTTAATTTTTAAATTTTATTCTTTATTATTATTATTATTATTATTATTATTATTTTTTAATCTTTAAATTTATTTTTAATTTATTTTTATTTTTATTTTTATTTTTATTTTTATTTTTATTCTTGCCATTTTTATTCTGTCTTTTTATTCTTGCCATTTTTATTCTTTCTTTCTCTCTCACTCTTTTTTATTCTCTACATTTTTATTCTCTATATTTTTTTAACCCCTTTTTTTAACCCCTTTTTTAACCCCCTTTTTTATTCTTCTTTTTTATACCTTTTTATACTCTTTCTCTTTTTTTATTCTTTTATTCTTAGTATTGAAATGTTTTTTATATATATATGTTTTTTATATTTATTTATATATATATATTTTTTCATATATATTTTTTTATTTTTTACCCCCCTTTTTTATTCCCTTTAATCTTGAATTCCCTCGTGTTTTAAATCTCAACGGTCTTATTACACTAAATTCAAATTTAAACAAACACACACAACACACTGAGCAAATAACGCGTCCCAACAAGAGTGTCATGTGACCTCACATTTCCAAAACAGATGACAACAGAAGCTGAAGAGAGCCGGATGGGTAAGACCTTCCGTGCTTGAAACCGACGGTACGAATGTTGTACTAATTTTTCTGTACCAGAATAAATAAATATATATATATATATGTATATATATATATATATATATATATATATATATATATATATATATATATATATATATATGATGGACTCTCCCGTCGATTTCAACGTATGAGTGCCCCACCAGGGGCTGCCCGCGCGTGAATTTGTAATTGCAAGGGTTGCGCAATCACCAACAACCGCTCTCCTGAGTCGGCATTGTTTGATTCCAATGGCAAGTAGTAATACAAGACGACTGGAAACAATGCCGAGATATACAGAGAGCACATACAGCACCTGGTATTACCAAATGGTCACCAATTTAGTACTGGCCAGGCTCGACGCCGCTTAACTTCGGTAATCTAACGGGAACCGGTGTGTCAACGTGATTGTGCCGTATATATATATATATATATATATATATATATATATATATATATATATATATATATATATGAGAATAAAATGCACGATATATAATAACAATGAAATGTCATTCAAGACAAGATGTGTGGAAAACGAAAAAAACAAATCTAAATGCAGGAAAAAATCATAAAGAAACGAGATTTTACCGGTTTCGTTCGGATTAACCACATCTTCATAATCAGTGAATATTTTAAATTTATTCGATAATGGTAAAAACATAGGAAAAAGAAAACGCACAGAGAGACGTTATTGGCGCGCCTTTACCTATTTGAAAAAAGAAAGTATAATAAAACGTTGATCCGAACGAAAATGGACAAAATGTTGTTTTTTTGTATTTAAATTGACTATATAAAGCTCGATTTCTTGGGTACAGCTTATTTGTAAGGATATCGCCAACTGACATTAGCTTTAAGACATAGCGCATTGGGTAAAACTAATTCGAGCTCCCGGCACTTGACAATGTTTAGATTGAGATATCACTTATATTTAGTCAGTTTCGTATGATAGCGCAGAGGTAGAGGCGCCGACTGACAGTTGAGTTTCAAACCCGGCTGAAGGCACTAGCTGGTCTAGCTGTGATGAAGCGTAACGGTTTGTATGTTGATGAATTTATATATATATATATATATAAATATATATATATATTATATAATTGAATTCTCTTTTGTATTTGTAAATTTTCCACCGGTAAGTCGGCTGACGCGAGTGCTAAGTTTGCGATATTTTGGATTTAGTTAGTATGACTGGGAATTTAAACTGTGTCGTCAGCAAATATACTCATCTCAGACAGAATGCTATGCGAGGTGGTTTATGAACAATAATGGTTCAAGGATCGATCGCTGAGTACACCTGCATTTATGTCATGTTTTTTGGATGAATTGCCATCGAGTAGAACGTGGACATTTCTTTTGGTTAGGAAGGATCTAATTATATTAAATATTAAGTAATACCATATGAATGAATTTATATGAGAAGACCTTTATGCCAGACCTTGTCAAAGGCTTTGGATATATCAAGCGCTGCCGCCCTAGCCTCACATGCTTTGTCCAGTGTATGATATATGCGTTAAGAGATGACTGTAAAGATATCCGTAGTAGACCGTGCTTGTCTAAATCCGTATTGATGATCACAAAGAATTTTAGCATTAATGAGGTGCCAGTCTATCTCTAGATTGATTAAGGATTCAAAGATTTTAGTGAAGAGCGGGAGTAAACTGATGGGGATATAATTCTGAGGGTCAGTTCTATATCCAGAATTCTTGAAGACGCATACAGTCTTACAATTATTTTTTGACGCTATATTTTTCTGTCTATTCGTAGTTCACTTATGGTGGCCGAATTGTCGGAATGCTTGCTGCCTATGAGCAATAGCAGCTGAACATTTCGAGGTGAACCATTGTCGATTGTGAGGCTTGTTGTAGAATTTTAGTATGGGGACATATGGGCGGTAGTTCTGGGGATCAGTTCTATCACCAGACTTCAGAGGCAATTTTCCAGCCATCAGGGAAGCAAGATTCAGCAAGGCATGTGTTGTAGAGTTTGGAGAGAACAGGGACTAGTTCAGCAGAGCATTTCTTTATTACTATTGCTGGTATAAGATCAGGCCCACAAGCTTCGGAGGTGTCAAGGTGTTTTATGATGTGCCTGATCTGAGATGAAGTGATGGCCAGATTTTCAAGTGTGGCTTCAGTCCGCAATGGGAATTCAGGGAGGGGTGGTTTGCAGAGTCCAAAGTGGAGTTTGAGGTGAAACGCTGGGCAAGTAGTTCAGACTTATCAGTTACCGAGTAAACGACATCATTGTGGTTTGATACTGGGGGAATTGTTTATTTTCCATTCTTCACCACACTATTGTAGATTTTTCAGAAATCGCGAGAACCTAGTTTCTTTGACTGAATGCGTTTTTTTGGTTAAATCTGTATACCTTCTTTTGCTTCACCTATCACTGATTTACAATTATTTCTTGACTCTATAAATTTCTGTCTATTCGCAGTTGACTTATGACGGCCGAATTGTCGGAATGCTTTCTGCCTCTTAGCAATAGCAGCTGCACATTGTCAGGTGAACCATTGAGGAGAGTAGGGGTTGCTGAAGAATTTTCGCATGGGTCCATGTGGTTCAATACCTAATTTGAACCATTCGATTACCTCATTTGCGCACTGATCAGCAGGGAGAGAAAACGTTTAACTCGTCTGAGGCGTCTCTGTGTGATCTCTGATAGAATCAAAATAAGCCTGCTTGTAGTATCTCGTAGTTTTGAGCAACAGCTCATCAGCTGTGGGACGAGATTTTAGGGTGATATCAATCATTACCAGAAGGTGATCAGCGTTCCCGAGCGGACTATGGGAATTCACCACACAAACTTCGGGCAGTGAGATCAAGAACAGGTCGAGAAGTGAGGCTTGCTGGTCCACACGATCGAGGATGCGGGTCGGGAAAGTGACAGTCTGTGAGAGGGAGTGCGCTATAGAAAAATATACGTGGAGTTACCAGCTACATCTGTGTATCTTGAGAATCCAAGCCAGTCATGGTGATGTGCATTAAAATCCTCAAATACATGTATTTGTCCACTCGAGTAAGGGTGAAGATGCTGTATGTATGCTTTCAGAGACAAACTTACGCAGGGTACAGTCCTGGATTGGAAGGGAACGGCATAATAAATATAAGTAACTAACGCTGTGCTGTAAAGTTCATCTAAAGCACATGTAGGATTGATCATTTGATTCTAGCCTATTTTCTCTAATCAAGGGAAGGGTGTTCTGAACATAAACTCTTAACCCGTGCATATGTTTGTCAGAGTCTTTACGATAGAGTAGGAGGTATTCAAACTGGTTTGACGAGATTGAAGATTTTAGGTTTGTTTCACTTAGTGCTAAGGTTTACTAGGAGAAAGGTTTTTCCGTAATTGATGTTGGCTCTAAGCCCCCGGATATTTGTAAAGGGCGGAGGCGAAGATTTTGTTGAGTGGGTGATTTGTTTAGGTTTGTTTCTTTTTCTTTGTATTGTCATGTTGGTTTTAGATAGAGTGGAGAGGAGAACGTTGGTGCTTGTTTGGTGCCAATATGCTTACACATCCAGAACATTAGTCGAGACTTGATCCATAGTGGTTATAACCTTGTACCAATTATATGACATTAAATTCAGCTTCGATATGTGCGTAAACCAGCTTTATATGAACCCTTACTTATGAGACTTGATTTCCATGCTATTTTAAATTGACACCCACACATTTGCGTGTATAAGAATAAGGACCAAACTGATTCAAAATTAATCGTCTACAAATAAATTTCATTATTTGTAAATACGCGTACCCGCCGGAAGCACATTATATTATCTAGTTCTCTCCCTCTCTCTCTCTCTCTCTCTCTCTCTCTCTCTCTCTCTCTCTATATATATATATATATATATATATATATATATATATATATATATTCTCGTTTATTATTTTATTCATCTCCACTCTATTACTTGTTTATGATTATATAATATAATATTTTATTATATATTTTATTATATATAATTATTATGTATTATTAATTACCTCTTATCATTTTTGTTTTTTCACTTTATTTCTTATTTTTTTCCCTAATTTTAATTTTATCTGGCTTCCTTGCTCATTCTGTATTGTAAATGTTTTAAATTTTAATTTGCTGTTTCCTATGTATGTTCATATGTATTGTCATTGCTATTACCATTTTTGAACTTACGGATGGAGTAATATATGGTAGCTTAATAGGAGATTATTGACTGGATAGATGTGGTTTTGAAATCATACTGACTTTTGAAGCTTTTTCTAAAATGATTTCTGTATGTGATGAAAGGACAATTTTGAGTCATCAAAAGTATAACATAAAATAAATGTTCCCAATTGTCTTGGAAACGATCGTACGCCAAATAATTGTTGTGTTTGAATTCTGGGAACTGTTATAAATAATGTTCCAAATTTGTTTATTTCAAGTTATCTATATATATATATATATATATATATATATATATATATATATATATATACACACACAATTAAATAAAATAACACGGAATCACATAATCACAGACGCAATAATTTATTTCAACCTTCCGACATTGTCAAGCATCTATCTATCTATCTATCTATCTATCTCTCTCTCTCTCTCTCTCTCTCTCTCTATATATATATATATATATATATATATATATATATATTATTTCCTCTTCCTGATGATAATGGATGTGACAACTAAACATTAATGTTATCGCTTTTCTTCCGCTTTCCATCAGATTATCTGATTTCCCTCGTGCAGTAATCGAAATTGTAGCAAACATGCTGTGTAAGTAATATCCAGTCAAGAATTAAATTGTTTCTTTTATCTTGTATGAATTTTATTTTTGCTGAAGGAAGCGTTTACAAGCAATGGCGGATTTCATTTTACGTAAATGAAGTAAAAACAATTGTGTATCCCCTCAGTTCGCGAGATTTTATTTGAGCAAAAAAAACAACATTTTTTTTTTTTTACATTTTAAATCTTCTTTTTTTAATGTTTCTTTTCTTTTAAAATGTTATCTATGTTATTGTTTAGGCTCCATTGCGTTGGGTGTGATTTTCAAAAGAAATACACGAACGAGAATCAAAATGGATTTAAACCGACGGAATCTCCAAACTAAGATAAATAGGAGAAAATGCACGCAACATAAAGATAGCGGACGATAGAGGAAGTTCGTTTCCGGATTTGTTTTGTTTACGGCATATATATATTTTTTTAAGGCGCCACGATCTGCATTCGAAAAGAAAACTAGCTTTTCTAACTATTTTGTTTCCTAAGAAAAAACTAGCCGTTTGCTTCAAGGAAAGGGATCTTACTAAAGGAAAACTCAACGAGACACGCAAGAGACAGAATGAACAAACGAAATAGCAAATATAGATGGAAGGGAGATATACAAAAGAAAGACTAAGAGAGAGATTATAAGACAAACAGAAAACAATTAGTAAAAAAATTTTTTAAAGTTGGTAAAAAGATAATTTGACTGCAATAATTTAATACAATTATATAAGAAAACACACTGAAAAAAGTAAATATTGAAAAAAGATATACAATATATAAATATATGTACTAATTAGACAAGTATGAAAATATAAAAATCTAGGCAGACAGATAAATAACTAGATAAATAGACCGATAGGCGCATCAAACACATACAAACTATTAACTGATAAGGGTATATAGATATACATGAATTACAAGATAGATACATATGAATAAACTAAGAGAGATATGTATGCTTTGTATAAAGACACACACATGTATATATATATATATATATATATATATATATATATATATATATATATATATATATAAATATATACAGTCATCCAAATACAGACTGTTTGGCTGTATCACAGCTCTTCAGTGCGGCTAGACAAGCTAGTGCCTCAAAATGAAAATGAACCGTCGAGCTTATATATATATATATATATATATATATATATATATATATATATACATGTATATATATGTATATATATGTATATATATGTATATGTATATATATATGTATGTATATATGTATATATATACATATATACATATATATATATATATATATATATATATATATATATATATATATATATTTATATATATATACATATATATATATATTCCATGATAAATGCCAGTGTACTGAAATCATATGCCCTTAATAGGGTTAAGATGAAAATTCATATACACTAAATGTACAAAAGCAAGGAAATTCCCAAATTGTTACACTTTTATTGTCATTAAGGGTATGACTACATATCAACCAAACCATGTCATTATCACATCACTATAAAATAAATCTCTATGCATGAGTGATTGAAGTGTGTGAGGTGCGCTGAAGAAAAATTCCTACCAGTAAAATACATAGCCCTGTTGTGCTCGCATACCCTTAATGACAATAAAAGTGTAACAATTTGGGAATTTCCTTGCTTTTGTACATTTAGTGTATATGAATTTTCATCTTAACTCTATTAAGGGCATATGATTTCAGTATACTGGCATTTATCATGGAATGTCACTACTTTTGTAAAGGCTATGATTCAATACAATGGTCATTTTAAAGGTTTTTTTGAATTCTCTGAAAAACTAAGGTATATGGTAAACTGAAATTAAAATGCCATCAACTAGACCCTAGAACCTCTATCTCTGCCAAAAATCAGCTGAATCCATCAAATAGTTGATGAGATACAGGGTGGCACACACGTACGTAAGTACACACGGATAACACAAAATCATGCCTGACTTTTCTTGATCTTAGTTGCCTTGACTAATGATGCTGAAATTATATACACTTAAAGAACCTATCAAATACAAATGTTGTGCAAAGTTTTAACTAATTTGGTTTATGGGTTTTTGAGTTATGATTGATCAAAGAAATGAGATTTCTAGCATAGGCCGTTTTTGAAGTCTATTAAGGGATAAAGCGCTCTCGCGCCTCCCTTGATATATATATATATATATATATATATATAGGTGAATCTAGTCAACGGAAAATCGTTAGCGCACAAGTGGGAGAAAAATAACTTCATATATACATATATATATATATATATATATATATATATATATATATATATATATATATATATATATATATCAATTTAAAGAATAGAGTGCTGAGGTTTTTGTCGTGGAAAATTTTTTTCCAAATCTACAAACTTTTACTATTTTGCTATCTGCACCATAGCGTCCCTCTTTTGTCTTCGGCAATGGCTACTTAATACTGCTACCATTCTCCTTGTCGGCCATTTATTTCTTTATCCACAACCTTTTCTGTTACTTGTTCTTCAATTTTCAAAGTGAAATGGAACAGGTAATATTTATTTCTAATAAATACCACATTACCGAATGTTATCCTCTGACTAGAAGAGTGTTATGTTTGAAAAACCATGGTTTAAGGATTAGTGTAACTCCTTGCATCTGAACTTTCGATGTAATACAATTTGTATCAATTTTATGTAATTTTATGTAATTTTATGCAATTTTTTATCTTCATCTTTCCTTCTTTAAATTGATTGCTCTACTCAACGTATTGAGCTTTACTTTATCACGATAGATCACTTTAACGATACTTCACTTATCGTTAATTCTATTATATATATATATATATATATATATATATATATATATATATATATATATATATATATATATATATATATATATATATATATATATATATATATATATATATACAAAGTTAAATTCCTCCTAACTTTCAAGCTTATATGTGGTGACCAAGAGGTAACGCTCTTGACTGCGAATTAATCAGTCAATTTGTGATCGGAGTTCGCGCCCGCCGACCGTTGGGAATTAACTTCCTTCACTAAAGATTGCGTAAGCATGAAATATCGATGTCTGCAGGTAATAAATAATTAATATTTTTTTATAAAATGCTATTATATAGCCCCTTTACTAAGGCCGGGCATTCTGAGAGACTTTAATAACTAGCTAGCTTCATTGCGCTATCCAACAGGGTTTGTTGTTATTGATCACTCTTCGCTGCTTGTTGTAAATACCCACCGACTTGGTATTTAAAAAATTAAATTCCTCCTAGCTAATTTGTGGTGTCCAACAAGTTACGCTATTTGTGATCGGAGTTCGCGCTCGTCGACCGTCGGAAATTTTCTTCCTTCATTGCGTAAGCATGAAACATCGATGTCTGTAGGTAATAAATAATTAATATTTGTTCATAATATATATATATATATATATATATATATATATATATATATATATATATATATATGAGAAAGGATGGATGTAATGGAAAATGAAAAAGGAAAAACCAAGAGTTATTTTTTTTATATATTCATCAACGTTTCGTCTTTATTTGTAAGACTTCCTCAGGATGATAATTTTAAGAAAAATGTCATGCAAGTACATCGAAATATTGGGTTGACATGATGGGTTGATGAGAAAAAGTAGTAGCCGTTGCTACTGAGAGCACTGGACCAAGGTCCGGGCTGAGAGAAGTCAGTAGCAGAGAGTGAAATGAATGGGGTAGGCTGTAAGTGAAAAAGATATATATATATATATATCAAGTTCAAGAGAAAGATAATTTTTTATGTTTCTATTTGTATTAGGAAAATTGACATATATATATATATATATATATATATATATATATATATATATATACATATATATATATATATATATATATACATATATATATATATATATATATATACATATATATATATATATATATATATATATATATATATATATATCAATTCTCTTGATAAAAATTGAAACATAAAAAAAATGATTTTACTCTTGAACTTTATAGTTTCTTGTTCAACGCAGTAGACAATTAAGAGTAAAAAGAGAGAAGTAACATTCGAATTTTAAATTGATTATAAGTGATAAGTTCGGACGCAGACATCACACTTAATGAATCCCAGCCACTTACATTTGGAGTAATCGCGGAGGTCAACCTTACGATAGCGACTTAGCAGAGTCTCAATCAGAAAGAACGGTCGTGTTGATCACCGTTCATTCGATAATTTATTTAGCCAAAATTCACCGTTTTTTACGGTAAAAAGTTAGACTCTTGAAATCGATATTATATATGTCCGCATTCGATAGGCATTCAAGATTTTATCTTTTGACGAAGTTTATTCAAATTATTAATTAACATGTCAATTTTCGACAATAATATTTTATAGATTTATTTTCTTAAAACAATCAGTAATGTTTTTTAGTCAGTCTCAACTTGATCCTTGGTCACATTTGTCGAAATTTTATCCATTTTCTCGAAATTTTCAACGATCGACATTTTGTAACATTTAAAATAAAAGTCAGGGTTAAATAGAAGAAACAAATAAAAAGTTTTTGTTTTTGCTGAAAACGTATCTCCCCTATCAATTGGAGAGGGGGGAATCGTGTAATCACCACGTGGTTCGTAGATAAAGAATGTTCATGTAGCAGCGACGGATTTACAACAGTAAAAGAAGGCTTAATATTTTTTAAACAAAAATGTGGAGATGAAAAATTGATGTATGTCTATTTAGCTGTACTGGAACTCTCCGGTTCAAGAACAGTCTGGGGATTGTTTGAATAGATATTATCTTTGAGATAACACCACATATATAATATAACTTGGGATACGGTCCGGTGAGTGTGAAGCCGATTCATGATTACACTTCCTACTGCTGAGACGATCACTAAAGTGTATCCGCATATTATTTAACGACGATAAAATAAAGACGGTTGGAGAGGTATGACTGAAACGTGGTGGTCAAGTCAGCATAGACGAACGTTTATTATGTACCGAATATGGTTCACTCACAGAAGGAATTGCGCATTTTATTAACGATTGGCATTTCTGGACGGGGGCTAACTCTGTCTTGAATCTTTGCTTTTGGATGTAAAGAACGTGAAAAGATGTAAGAATATGAGATGATAGCTACATTCACTGTACGTGATTGGTCGGTCTCTTTCACTCTCCAGCTATAACGGATACCCTCTAAACGGTTGTCCGAACGATGAGAAGTTTATAGAGAAGTTGAATTTCGAAACCTTTTAGTGCACTTCTCCTAACTTGGCATTACTTATGTCAGTTACAAAGAGAAATCTAAGACGGCAGAAACCACTGCTGGGGTAAGCGGAAAAGACTGGTGTAATTTAAAAGACTGCTGTGAATTGAAGATATAAATAAGTGTTTGGAAGGTGACAAAATTCAGTGTATGTATGAGATGCCTGTGCCACAGGTTCAGAAAGAAAATATATGATATGGATTCCCCAACTAAGAAATCACACTTTACAGACAAATCAATGTGTTAATTCATCTAAACACCAAATGCAATGTTTAACATTTATTCAATAAATCTGAAATATAAATTACAGCCAGTCTCTGTATTGTTTCTTTATCGTCGATACCTTTCTTCCTGGTTCTTCAGTTTCTCTTGTGCATCGTTGTACTATGCTGTTACGTAGAATAAAATGTAATTCGATTTAATTCTTACCATATAATACTTTGTCCGATCGGAATTATTTTCAAATGGCCCACATCTAAAAAAACACTTTACTCGGTATTCGTTCATAAACAGATTTACTTTTCTTTGAGTTAAACAAAAGATATATTTAAAACAAATAAACGACATAGCTTAAAAAAAAAGAAACCAAACAAATCGTAAGAAACTACTGGGCAAAACTAAGTAGAAAGATTTGGTTATATTTTTAAGGGATACAACTTTTCGAATTAAACATCATATCGATTTTAAAAGAGAGAAAGTTAGGCTTAGGCCAGTTTAACAAACATACGGTTTTATTGTTTTGTGTTTCTTTTTTATATGGTGTTACAGCTGAAAGTGACTCGATATCCTTTTTTGTGATAACATTACAAGTGAGAGAATGAGATATTAAATAAAGGATGTCTTCAGATGCTGTTGGTCATCTCTTCAGGAGATCTTCAGCGAGTTTTGCTGGTACGTATGTATTGGTTCAAGCGGAACGCTAGAGGTAAGACTAAACAAAATGTCTTCTTGCAAACAGGCAAATCGGACAACCAAATGTGACACGGCGGACTGAAGAACCCGCCCAATAAATAAATAAAACCTCGAACAAGAAAAGTATAGCAGAGAAGTACAGCGTCAAGAAGAAGAAGAAGAAGAAGAAGAAGAAGAACAACAACAACAACAACAACAAAAATAACAGAAGAAAAAAGAAGAAAAGAAAAATTAAAAGAAAAAAGAAAAAGACAAAGAATTAAGCAAGAAAGAAAAAAATCAAGGAAAAGAAAAAAGAATGAAAAGAAAGAAAAACAAAAATACATATGAAAACAATAGAAAATTAAAATGTAATAAGAAGAAAAAAGTAATAGAAAAAAGAAAAGTTAGTAAGAAATAGAAAAAGAAAGAAAGAAAAGAAAAGGAAAAAACAAAGAATAATAAAACAAGAAAGAAAAAAATACAAAGAAAGAATTAGAAGAAATAAAGGAAAGGAAATAAAATAAAAGAAATGAGAAATAGAACATCAAGAAAAAGACGGAAATGACAGAACTAAAACAAAGAGACAAGAAACAGAGAAAAATGGAAATGAAACAATAAAAAACAAGAAATAAGAAAAAAAGCGAAGCGAATAAAATCATAAAATTACAACAACAAAAACAAGAGCAATGAAAAAACAAAGAAAACGCATTACCAAAAATGAAGAAAACGCATTACCAAAAAAATGTAACGACAAATAAAAAAGATTAAAAACATTGCTTAGATATAAAACAAAAACGCGACAATAAATTAAAAACATAAAAAAAGAAGAAAAACAAATTGACAGTGATTTTTATTAGATTTAGTTGGTTGCCCTCTCCCCAGTCAACTCCTTAATTTTTGTTTCCCAATGTTATCCCCCATCTCTCTTCGTTCATCTTCACCATCAACCAACTGTCATTCAGATAAACCCCCAAACCTTTTGACTCCTAATCTCGCCCTCCCCCAGCTTAAACTGAAGCAACATGGATCCCAAGTGTTGAATGAGTACTTTATAGGGTCATTGTGAAAAAATAACGAAGCACGGCCGTCAAACGGTAGAATTGAAATTATACAGAATGGATGGCATCTCTTAGTGTGGGTGTGGCCGGGGATTGATATTAACTGCCATGGAAAGTCCAAGGCGTGGATGCGGGATGGAGTGTTGTCTACGAGCCTGTCTATGCGTCGCAACATTATCTCCGTACTGATCGAATTCTAACGTGGAAAACTAAACGCCGTTTTCTTGCTGTGAGAGCAAGCGGAAGAAATTTTACGACACCGATCGAGTAACGCCATAAGCATGTCGATGGAATGCACCTATAATATATATATATATATATATATATATATATATATATATATATATATATATATATATATATATATATATATGCTCTGAAGCTTGTAATACAACTTCATTGAGCTCGCAATTTGCAACATTTTCGGTTACGATGAAGAGTGTATACTTAAATATATATTTTTGTAAAAACCCATATCATCATCATAATGATCATCACCAGTCTGTTTTATTTGTCTCCTGGTAGAGGAACACCTCTCTGGGTTCTTTCCACCTTGTTTTATCCCTGGCTAGGTGTGGTCAAGTAGGACCTAGTTGGCTATCGAGGTCGTCTTTCAACGGGGTTTTCAGCCTTCCTCTAGGTGTTTTCCATTGCCTTGGGGTCCATTCTCTCACTCTCTATCTCCCCCTGTTGTTTGTACACATCGAAAGGTTACCTGCCCATCTATGTTTTCCCATTCGTATGGTAGTGATGATGTCATTTACTCCAGATTGCTTTCTGATCCGGGTGTTTTTTCTATCATGTAAACTGATGCCGAGCATAATGCGTTCTATTTTACAGTGTGCCACTATTAGCTGTTCTATTGCTGCATTACTAAGTGCTCATGTTTCGCTACCATATGTCATAACAGGCATGATGTATTCATTGAACACTTTTTGCTTAATGTTCATCATGGACTTTCTACTGTTCACGATGTTGCCTACTTTGGAAAAGGTTGTTCATCCAAGCGCGATTCGCCGTTTGTTGTCAGGTATGATATCAGCGTCTCGCCATCTTCCCGAGGAGATGTAGTTGTCAACTTCCTCGACATTTACACCTTTCACTATGACTGGGGGTTTTCTGGATATTTGTTGAACATGACCTTGTCTTTTTTTTTCAGTGTGCATTTAAAGACAAACTATATGGCTATTGTGAATGTTGTTAAGAATACCTCTTAATTCTTGAGGTGTGTGACTTGTGACAATGCATGCGTTTCAGTCATTGAAAGATTAGCTAGGTGAATCAGGTCCCATGGAGAGCACACGCAGCTTTAAAAAACATCAAATTTTCTGTATAATTTGGATTATTTGAACTACTGTTCTCATCTAGAGTGTTAATCTTACTTAAGCTTGAAATTGCCAGTCAGTTCCAGAATAACACCAAGGATTGCAAGACGAGTAAGACACGAGTTAGTCTGAGATAGAATACACAACATCCGGTGGGAGAAACATCATTTACAAACCAAAATCTCAAGTGAGATCGCCCCCTTCCTGTAAAGTATATAACTGACTGATGAAAAAACCCGCATCCAAGAATAATGAGAATAACATTCAAGATGAGAACAGTTGTCCGAATAATCCAAATTATACAAATTATCAATCGTCATCTAAAAAATCAAGAAACATGATATTTTCTGTTGCAAAAATCTTTTGTGTACGCTTTGTTAGTTTATATATTAAAGTTGCATATTTCTTCCATATTACATTTATGTTGAAATAAAATTATATAGTTAATTATGGCGGTCTCTGTATATGTGATAGATAGATAGATAGATAGATAGATAGATAGATAGATAGATAGATAGATAGATAGATAGACCAGCTGCCTTTGCTGGCTCGCTATCACTTCACAAAGTTCGCTACTTGGAATACTTGAAACATTAAGTAAAAATAATAAGCATTTCATTCATACCTTTGTTGAAAACTCGAAACAAAATCTTTTTCATTTATTCATATAGATAGATAAACGTTAACATTTTGTTTTGTTTGTTTCAATACAAATTCATTTATCTTTTGATATCAACCGCAAATAAAAGAAAAGAAAGAATAAATCAATTTCCCTGAGCGATGGTGTGTGGGGAGTAGTCTTTGTGTTTCACTTACAATTAAGTGACGTTAGTCCATCTAAAGAAAGGAACATTTGAACACAAATGCTAAACATTTCTTCAGGAAATAAAACAACGGAACTATTTGTTATATGAAAATCAAAAGAAACATTAAATTAAAGAAAACAATTAAAAATTATAGTTGATTAATAAAATGTCCTTTTTTAAGACCGATATGTAAATAAGTTAACCTTGCGGCTGATATCGCATATACGTAAGTAATATACTAGAAAAATGATGTGTCTATTGTGTAGGGTTGAATTAAATTGGAATAGGGCGTGTTGACTCTAAAGTTAGTCAGAAAAATGGGCCCAAACATTCGCGTTTATTCATGTAAGGGAAAGAAGGGTGAATGACTCCGGTTGCTAATGACACCGATGGGTTATTTCCCCTTTGAACAAAGACACACAGACTACTGAACGAGAGAAAGAGGTTTTCATATATGGAAGAGACCACTTCGAGTAGTGAGTAACAAACCTTTTTATTGTATGTTCTTTTATGTTGTGTTGCAAGCCTACTTTGTAAATTAGTAAATAAAATGTGTATATTGTATTTGGGCGTATTTTATCCTTATTCTGTGTGCCTCATAACATTGTTTTCCCTTACATAGTTGTTAAAGTAAATATTCAGTCATTTATATATATATATATATATATATATATATATATATATATATATATATATATAGATAGATAGATAGATAGATAGATAGATAGATCAAATTCCTTGCAGAAACCAGAGCTTCAGGTAACGTGAAATAAATGTATTTTTAGCTCATTAATTTTCCGCATCCGTTTGAACCGATTCCTCTTCATTGGTAGAGGAGATTACATTATCAAGACTTGGTGGGTATTAAAAGGGGATCCCCACAGAAAAATAATCCTACCCGACACAATTTCCCTCAATAAATCTCCAAACGAAATATAATCTTTTTATTTTCGTATTTTTCAATTCATTTCATTCATAAGAAGAATCTTCTTCAGATGTGACAGCAATCGAACGGAAGTAAAAAGTCCCTGTCACAGGAAATAAATTTTAGACGCAATGTGGGCGGTACCGACCCGGCTTCTTGGGGGAGAGCGGAAAGATGCAGAGGCGAAAAAATAAAATGGGGAAAGACGGTCACTGCGTCACTTTGATGTCCGTTTTATTTATAACGGACTGGAATATCCGTCCCTGGGCGGGTCTATTTCCATGAGACACACTTGAATAAGTAGGGGAGATCCGACCCTCAAATAACTTCAAAGCGATTGAAGATATATTACTACTAGACGTAGTCGTGACCCGTTGGGTCACAACTCATACCACTATTTATTCTTCTTTTATTACATTCCAAAATTCATAAACTGTAACATATCTGTTCCTGCATAAGTAAAAAAAGTCTCTTTATTTCTATATTATTATTTGAACCAATGGTTTTTCCTGGAGTCTGAATGAAAAGTCTCCCCAAATTCTCGTACTCTCCGCCTCTTTTGATAACCATTACAGATCATTTTGCGTCATGGCTAACGCCGTTAACCATTGATTTTGTGCTGAAAATTATTATTATTATTAGTAGTAGTAGTAGTAGTAGTAGTAGTATTATTATAATTATTATTATTATTGTTATTGTTATTGTTATTGTTGTTGTTGTTATTATTATTAATCATCATCATCATCATCATCATCATCATCATCATCATTATTATGTACTCACTAGGAGTTCTCACACAGATCATCGTCAGTGATTGCTCACCGACAACAACCAGTGGTATTTCCTGGAGTCTGAGTGACAACAAGTCTCCCCAGACTTCCAGTGTTCTTCACCTCTTTTCGATAACGATGCGGTATCGCAACAGTCTCTTGCCATTGATTTCTCGCTGGTAAAGACAATTGGTCTTCTCTGGGATTTGGGTGGCAACAAGCCTCCCCAAGGTCTCAACACTCTCTGCACTTTTCCAGTGGAGGTCTGGTTTGTGCTCTCTCTCTCTCCTCGGTCTTTCTATCCTCCTTGATCCTTCACGACTATTTTGTGTGGTATCACAAAAAAAAAAAAAAAAAAACATCATCATCATCATTATTATTATTATTATTTACTCACAAGGAGTTTTCATACAACACATGATCAATCCATTACTCTCCACTTCTCTCTATAACCATTGCAAAGGACTTTGTTTTATTGCAAAATTCGCTTAACATTGATTTCTCGCTGGCAACGACTAATTGGCCTTCTCTGTTATTTGGATGGCAATAAGCCTCCCTAATGTCGCAGTACTCCCCACACTAAGGTTTGGTTAGTGCTTTCTTTCTTTGACCATTCACAACCATTTTGTGCGCTATAAGCCGAGGCTGATGCCATCATCTTTTTGGAGATGGGGACGTTTATAAGATGTCTTGCAATTTCAGTTCCCTCGGGTTCACTTGGTGTTCCGCCCATGTTTTGTTGTTTTATTTCCATTGCAACTTCTATGTGGCTGGTTAGTGGCCGTAGTTTAGGTGGGGTTATTTCCACATCCGAGAATTTTTCTTAAGATTTCGAATGTTTTCATCATTGCCGTCCGTTGTATAGTCTCGGTCTTCCCTTTGATTCCAATTTCTCTTAGTCTTATTTATGTTTTTTACGGGAATGATACGAGTACTTCTACGATTAAATGTATTATATTTGTTTTCCTCATGCACATATTCATTTCAGTTCTCTGGCATGTTCTGTGTGTTTGCTTCATTTTTCTATCTCCTTGTGGACTGCTGCGACAGCAAAATCTAAAATTTGGCAATTTTCTTCCTTCTTGTTTACTACT
This sequence comes from Sepiola atlantica, assembly GCA_963556195.1. Lineage (NCBI taxonomy): Eukaryota > Metazoa > Mollusca > Cephalopoda > Sepiida > Sepiolidae > Sepiola > Sepiola atlantica. Next base: position 123,334,950 of record OY744519.1, on the reverse strand, counting down.
AGAACTACTACTACTACTACTTTCATATCTACTACTACTACTATTATTATAATTATTATCATTATATAGAAGCGAAGAGACGTATCAGTTTTTCCATATAATTTAGATAACTGTTTGTCATATGCATATATGCACGTATGCCAATTTGATGGTGACACTGAATGATGAGTCACCCTTTCTCCAAATACAGAGACATTAAGAAATATAAAAGTGTCGTTCGATAAACATAGAGTAAGAGAAAGAGAGAAAATGTATAAACAGCTAAGAAAGAGAGATGAGTGACTTGTTCAGTTAATTATAAATTACGGCTAATTAGAACATTAAAACGGAGATTTTTCAACGATAACTCATTTCCAGAACTAACGTGTTAAAAACGGTGCAAAAATAAAATACATTTTAAAACTCCTAGCTTCTAAAGGTTATGGCCAGTACAATTAAGGGGTCGTTTTATTGTAAGCTTGACCAGTTCCATTAAGGAGTCGTTTTACTGTAAGCTTGACCAGTTCCATTAAGGGGTCGTTTTACTGTAAGCTTGACCAGTTCCATTAAAGGGTCGTTTTACTGTAAGCTTGACCAGTTCCATTAAGGGGTCGTTTTACGGTAAGCTTGACCAGTTCCATTAAGGGGTCGTTTTATTATAAGCTTGACCAGTTTCAGTAAGGGGTCGTTTTACTGTAAGCTTGACCAGTTCCATTAAGGGGTCGTTTTACTGTAAGCTTGACCAGTTCCATTAAGGGGTCGTTTTACTGTAAGCTTGACCAGTTCCATTAAGGGGTCGTTTTACTGTAAGCTTGACCAGTTCCATTAAGGGGTCGTTTTACTGTAAGCTTGACCAGTTCCATTAAGGGGTCGTTTTACGGTAAGCTTGAACAGTTCCATTAAGGGGTCGTTTTACGGTAAGCTTGACCAGTTCCATTAAGGGGTCGTTTTACTGTAAGCTTCACCAGTTCCATTAAGGGGTCGTTTTACGGTAAGCTTGACCAGTTCCATTAAGGGGTCGTTTTATTGTAAGCTTGACCAGTTTCAGTAAGGGGTTGTTTTACGGTAAGCTTGACCAGTTCCATTAAGGGGTCGTTTTACGGTAAGCTTGACCAGTTCCATTAAGGGGTCGTTTTACGGTAAGCTTGACCAGTTCCATTAAGGGGTCGTTTTACTGTAAGCTTGACCAGTTCCATTAAGGGGTCGTTTTGCTGTAAGCTTGACCAGTTCCATTAAGGGGTCGTTTTACGGTTAGCTTGAATGGCGCAATGACCCCTCCCCAGCCGGAAACTTTGAAAATAATACAGTTTTATTATGTTTTTCGCGATAATCTGAATATATATATATTAATATCGATTCATAAACAGAAAACATGAAAAATAAATGGGCAAAGGGTGTAAAATTTTCAATTGTGATCTGGATTAACATCTTTGCGTATTCCATGTAAACAATTGCACTTGAAGGATAGCTTAGAATCTTAAAAAGATCTCTAGGCTGGAGTGTCTAAAATAGCAGGTGAATACCTGGCATCAGGTAGTATACTCCATCCCCAGAAAAAAACAAAAAGATAAGAATTTTCTTTAAAATTTAATAAAAGACAGCACACACATAGGATGGCCTTAAAGGTGCGATGGATAAAAAACGAGTAATTATAAAATAAATTTGTTATTGTTAAAATAAATAATTTGGGGAATTGTTTTCATTTGTGCGCCGTTTTCAACAAAAAACAACCGAGTCTATGATATTTAAATGTTTTACTTATTGTAGAGCAATGGATAGGCATAAAATGCTTATATATAAAACATTAATCACCGTAACAGAAAAATGCTTTTGTGACAACAATGCAAGCAAGGTTGGATATTGATATGTTGCGACTTGTTTTAATGAAACAGATAGCATTCAGCTAACTAAAGGCTGACAGACTGTAGTTAAAACGATATTTCTTGAAAGGAAAACAATCGAGAAATGTTTCACACAAAAACAAAAACTACAAACATTAAAATTGGTTTCGGCAAATCGGTTTCGATTTTAGGGATCATTATATGAAAACCAGTTTCGAGCCCTTTTTTTAACGTAAACGGTTCCGTAAATCCTTTCTGGGTCGTAGGAAGTGCTTTGTAGTGAATTGCTATAGTGAAGCCTGTTTTGGTCTGGCGAGGATTAGTGACGCTCATCTCTCCATCCATACCATACAGTTCGATAGTTTCTGAACAGTTTTATCTACGTACTTTCGATCGCATATGGGTTTTACAATTATCGAATTTAGCCAATTTTGGAATCTATAGAATAGTGAGCATTTTACTCACGATTTCAATCTCATTTAAATCGGAAGTCATATACGTTTAGTAGAGTAGGCATACTGCCTTTCGAAAGTGCAAGTTGTTAGTAACAAGATTGGACGTGGTGGTGTTAAAATAGAGCCAAGATAGAATTTACCACATCAAGGTAGGTTTAAGAGAAATAGAAAATTACATTTTAAGTTAAAGCTTAAAACTGCGTCAGACTAATGTTGCTTCCTTGTGCCTGTTTTACAAGTACTTCAATGGATGGTGCTCTGATGAGATTGCTGCTCTGGTACCCCCACGACGTGAATTCACTAGACCAACCCGACAATCTGTTAAATCTCATCCATACACTGTGGAGGCCCCCAGATGGCGAAGAGCTTTCTACCCCAAAAGCTTATTTTCTCGTGCTGCTAGACTCTGGAACTCCCTCCCTGCTCTGTGCTTTCCTGGCGCTACTGACATGCAGAAATTTAAAACTAATGTAAACAGACATATCGTCGCGCAGCTCATAAATTAGGTTGACCCCCTCACCCAAACCTTCACCTTTTTTCTCAGTAGTCCCTTACGTCTACAATGGTGGCTACCTTGTTTGGGGTAAACTATGTTAACAAAAAAAAAATAGAGCTGCGTTTCAGGATACGATGCCATCGACAGGAATTCTAGCGACGCGGAGCGGATAAGCTAATGAAATCTCTCGCTCTCTCTCTCTCTCCCTCGCTCCCTCTCTCTCTTTCTCTGTCTCTCTCTCTCTCTCTCTCTTGTTTCTGAACCGCGAAGGAGAGCGGTTGTGTTTGGGCCAGCTAGCTCTATGGGTTGGGGGAATATATATATGCTGTGTATTGTAAAAGAAACACATCGACAGAATTGTTAAACCCCAAAATGATTGTGTGATGGTGTCATTATTAATAACTCTTACAACTGATGTTATTAAAAAGAAGACGACGTTGGCTGTAGGCAACAAAGGGAAATAAAGAAGATGAAGACAGATACATCTCTGTTTCTATAACTCCACTATGACCATCCTTACGACTAGACGTTACGACCGATTGACCTGACTACTTACAAAGTGTCAACGAGACAACGTCGAAAGCTGTTTACAATGACGTATATCTATCTATCTATCTATCTATCTATCTATCTATCCATCTATCCACGTATATATATATATATATATATATATATATATATATATATATATATATATGATGCATTATTTGAGGATATATATATATATATATATATATATATATATATATATATATATATATATATATATATATATATTGTGGTAAAATATTTTTAAAACCATATTTATTTTTGAATATGATGAATTAAAAAAAAGACTTGAGGGGCAAACTGACCAGTTTCGAACCTCGTTCAACAGAGCTAAATCGAGGTTAGGATTAAGAGAAAAAATGCTATGGAAATTATAGTGAGAGGAAAGGAAAATTTGAATCCAATAGAAACTACATAAAGTTCGAGAAGATTTTCTTTTGATTCACAAAGAGACGGCCGCAAATACTTAATGTAAATGGTTTCCAGAATCTCTAGATGGAATTGAGAGTGTGACTTACTGAGAATAGAGAATACGTCAATACTAAAATGGGAGGCACAGGAACATGTTAGGCGATGGAAGTCCTGTATGTATCATTCAAAACATCAGTTGGTAAATAATTTGCCTGGCGAATTTTTGTAGGCACGTGTTGTTTAACTTCGATGTCTCATCATTTCGATGTCTCCTCAACGTAATGCAAACTGCAACTCCATTTAAATAAATAAATAATAGAATTATTATGGTGAGGGGATTTAACTTTTTTCAAATCGGTGTCAAGATGGGTCTGGTAGAAAATAACTCGTGTATTCGCGGCAAAGTAACAGACAAGGTGATTTGTTTGGCCAATCTATTTAGCCTAGGTAGATGAAGAAAATAGGGCATCTGTTAATAGAAGCTGTTTTAGTTTTTAAGAAATTCGAAATTTTATTTTCGATAGTAGATTCAACAATGTCTAATGGATAGTCATTGTTACAGTGTCCTTGTAATGAATGTAATTTCATTATCCAGCTTGGAGTGAGAACAAATCATTATGGCCCGATTAGTAAACGAACTTTTGTTTTGTGGGACAAAATGAGTCCCAACGAGTGTAGAGACCAGCTAAATTTGGTTTCCGGTATGCTGTAGTTAGAAAACCGGAGGAAGCTTTACAAACTAACATACCAAGAAATGAAAGTGAAGAATTGGCTTACTGATGAAAATTAAATTGAGAACTGGATGAATTTTGTTTAGGGACGTAAAAAAAGTCCGCTTCCGTCTCATTGTTGAACAAACAAAAGGTGTCGTCAACACAACGAAAGTAAACGTCTGGTCTTTTGAAACCAGATAATAGGCCTTCATGAAACTTATAAAGATGTTGAAGAGAACCCATAAAGACCCAATCAATCTGTCTGTACATAATGTCGTTAAAACTGAATTCAACCGAAATAGTTGTGAAGTTGATTAATTCCACAAAAATATTTTCGGGAATAGAACGAGTGGTTACTTTATAATATAAGACATCTGCACATATATCTATCGTCTCTATAGGTAAAAAGAGTTGATATATCAAAGGAACACATAAATCTGTCAGTATGAGAATAATTTTGTATAACATCCGAAAATGAGAATGAATCTTTAATACAACATGAACTATAGCGTCCCAGAACTGGTTCCAAAATAGTGGCAAACCATATGGCTACCTTATTCTATGAAGACCCTATCATAGAAAATATGGGTCTTAACGGTACCCCATCTTTATTGATTTTAGGTAGACCATAGAGGCGAGGACGGATAGAACCAGAAGGTCGAATCAAATTAGAAATGCTAGTTGGAAGAGCTCCACTCGTAACCGATTTAACTAGACGTTTTTGGAACTTGATTTCAATAGATGTAGTGAAATCACGTGTATCAAGCGAATCCAACTGAACAAACTTTGAGGTGTCCTTAGGATAGTCATCATTTTATTAACGTAATCTTGATTATCATGGATAACGAGCCTTTATCAGGTTTTGGATGACCAAAGGTTTATTATAGCGAAGTGCTTTAATGATACAGAAATGTTCACTTCGACATGTTGATTAAGAAAAAATAGACAGGTATACTTGCGTACGAATGAGCGAAGTCTATAATGTTGCCTTAAGATAACCAACCTTAGAGTCGAATATAAGTCAAGGTTGTGGGGGTGGTAACGAATTTTTAACGTTAAACATGAAAGAACGAGTAAAAATACGCCAATAACCAACACAAAAAGTAAGAAAGCCAGCACTCAAAAATACATATAAACATAACAATTTATTCAACGTGGTTC
>OY744519.1:123314345-123324345 GCA_963556195.1 Sepiola atlantica | reverse complement strand
ATTTGGCGCAAAACGATTGAGTGTAAAGAAAAGCGAGCAGACGATAACTTGGAGGGGCCAACTGTTTTTAAAATCGTATTCGCTGTATTTTTTTATTATTACTTTTATTTTAAGTACACTTTTCTGTGTTTCTATTTATAAAAACTAAAACTAGTATTATTTATTATTTTGTAAATTCTTACGTGGATTTGGCGCAAAATGATTGGGTGGAAAGAAAAGCGAGCAGACGATAACAATGCAAACTTGATTTTTCCTTTTATTAATGTTGTTATTTATCATGTGCAATATATTATTTACATTAATTGTAGTGATAAAAAGCTCTACCCAAATTACATACTAGCGTCATTTCTGACGTGGCAGCCTAGTAAAAATATGCGACCGGAGGGAGCATATATTTGCTAGTATATATAATGTTAGTACAGATCAATATAATTTAAAGATTGTTCCAAGAATTCAAAACCAATCACTAATCGACGTATGATCGTTTCCAAGATTTTTTGGACATATGTTATTGCTCATTATGTCTATGATACGAAAACGTCTTCGTCAGCGTCTCTTAAAAATCACATACAGAAGTCTCTTGAGAAAACCACCAGACTTTAGTACCAAAACCCAACATAAGTGATAGGACTTTCGAAGCAGAAAATGACAGCGAATTTTTTTATATATATATATATATATATATATATATATATATATATGTATATAAATATATATATAAATATATATATGAATATATATATATATATAAATATATATATATATATATAAATATGTATATATATATAAATATATATGTATAAACATATATACATATATAAACATATAAATGTATATACAAATATATATATATAAATATATATATATAAATATATGTATATAAATATATACATAAATATATATACAAATATATATATATAAATATATATATATATATATGAATATATATATAAATTTATATATATAATATATAAATATATATATATATATATACAAATATATATATATATATATATATATATATATATAAATATATATGGGTAGATAAAAGGATATAACAACCCAACGGGATTAAATATAATATATATATATATATATATATATATATATATATATATATATATATAATAATTAATTAAGTTCAAATATGAACAAAACCATTACTTTTCAAAAGTGCTCAATATATATTAGAGCTTTTATATTAAAATAAACATAGTTTGAGTATCCGACAATCGTTTCAGAACCTTCTAGATTCCTCTTCAAGGATGTACTACATATATATATATATATATATATATATATATATATATATATATATATATATATATATAAAAAGAAACGAAGAGAAAAGAAAGTGTGATTGTGTGTGCATAAAAGAAAGGCACTTCGGAGTTGACTGTAGGCTCGATGTATCAAAAATATGGCGTAATTTGCACGATACCCCTCTTTTTCCAACTAAGTGGGAACTTGAAAGGTACTTGCATTTTTTTTTTTGCTAATGGTTTATCATGTATGAAGGCCAAAAGCCACTCGAGAATGGAGGTTGGTTATCGCCTAAAAACGGTTCAGTTGACTCTTTGGCCGGACCCGGATGGTATCTGGTATGAGGGCCACCCATGTTTAACGTTTCTCGACGTCTAGCATGGCTATCTTACACATTTGTTAGAATAATGATAAAGAAAATTAATATTTTTTTACTACCGCATCCGTAATAAATTAAGCAAATATTTAACCTCCCCAAACTTGTTCGATTAGTAACATTTTGTTTATATGAGCGTTTCACAATTTCCAAAGTTAAGGGGTCCGTTCGACTAGAATTTCATGTTATTTTTTAAAGAAATACAACAAAATACAACATTTAGCTGCAAGAAATTATCTTTCAAAGTTATTAATTTAAACATGTACTTTATGCTTGAAATAAATGGGTAGCATCGATCACTTAGGTGGAGATTGATGAATAACCTGACACAAAAAACAGTAGTCTTCAATATTTCGAGTAAGCATTTTTTTAGGAACGATTTTTTTCTTCACGCTTTCAATACCGAAGAATTTTACTGAAATACGATAATTAGGTTATTTTGGGTGAATGTTTGAAAAATCGCATTTTACGCCATTAGAGAAGGTACTTGTTTTTGTTCATCCCTTCAAACTGTGATGATACAAAATAATATTATTATTATTATAGTGTTTGAATGCCCAATCACAAATTCTGTGTTATCGACCACGTCTATAAAACAAGCAAATTTCGATTGCGTTCTTTCTGCGAATTTAGAATCGATAAAATCACTTCAAATTGACTGTCGAGTATTTGCAACGACTTATTTAATATTTCCCGACATTTTGTCGTTAAATAACTGCCTTACGGTAAACTAAAAGAACGGATAAGTTAGGTAGGAGAAATTTAGGTGGAATAGGAGACAGGGGACATATTATTGTATTTAAATTAGTATTGGCATTGGTTGGAAATATACAAAGAGAAAATTTCTAGTAATGGGGAAGGAGAGAAAGAGAGACGCAAACGCTTCATAAAATATACAACAATCATATACTGGCAGTGTTAGAAAGGCCGACTATATATATATATATATATATATATATATATATATATATATATATATATATATATATATATATTAACACAGCATGACGTCGCTAGCTTTAAATGCATCGTTCCTTTCATAAAGTTGAACGCTCTTATTACGTCAAGCCGCCGGATAAAGTGTTAAAATTATCAATATTTATTCGCTATTCTGCGTTGGCCGAGTGGTTCTAGACGTCGGAACCCGGGGTTTCGAATCACATGACAAGTAGTGAGTAGTCATATCTTTATGCTGATGATTTCCGATTATAAAGGACGAAACGTATCCGTACATAGATAATAAACAAAACAAATATGTCTTATATATATATGTACCCATTTATTTGCAGGATGGCCAAGGAGTCACTGAGTGATCACTGAAATATATTTAACTTGAATAGAGTCTTTATTATTCATGGTACCTTAATGGAATTTTAAGATAACATGACGAAGACAATGGAGAACAAAAATGAAAAAAAAATGTATTCATGAAAAATAACATATTTTAAATGGTTCTATTTTAAGCTTCACAAATTCGTGCTCTTTCAAAAAAATATAATATATGATGGATAGCAGGATTACTAGATTATGATTTAATTCTCCGACTTCATGGCTGATGGTCTCCTCCAATTTCTGTAGAGGTTCAAGTTTGTTGATGTAAACTTTTTCTTTGAGATACCACCACAAGAAAAAATCAAAGCTAGTCAACGTGAAGGCCAGTTAACATTGCCAAGTTTTTCATTTTTGTTCTTTTTTGCAAACAAATCGCCATTGTCTTTGGACTATGATGTTAAAATTTCATTAAAGCACCATCAAAAATAATTAATCTATTCAAGTTAAAAAATTCCTCAGTGATGCCTCAGTGACTTCTTGACCACTCTGTATATACACACTATATATGTATATACATTATATATATATATGTATATGTATATATATATATATATATATATATATATATATATATATATATATATACATATATATGTATATATACACACACAACATATTAAGAGTGTATATATATATATATATATATATATATATACACACACAACATATTAAGAGTGTATATATATATATATATATATATAGAGAGAGAGAGAGAGAGAGAGTGAGAGAGAGAGAGAGAGAGATATAGATATAGATATAGATATAGATATATACACTATACTTAGCTTTTGGAACACTGCAAGGTGCTGAAAGTTCGATCGGACATAACAAGACGGTTTCTACCCCTAAACATCGTATGTCCAGAAAGAGGAAACCCCGGTACACCAAATAGACACTGTAATGTATAGTTTTAAAGTAAATACCTTATATTAGCTTTTGTAGAATCTACGATCGAGCACTTCTGTGATTTTGTTTCAACTCATTTATGATATATACTATATATCTATACAACTTTAGGTACATTTATATGGTTATGCATTTTTATGTACAGACTTCACTCCTAAACATCATAAAATAAAAATGTGATACAATAGAAAGTAATATCTTTGATAACCGTTACGTTGTTTTGGTTGCAGACATGCGGACAGAAAACGCTCTATTATATTTTCGTTTTATTTTAATTTTTCTACTTTTCTTTCACCTAAAACAAGACGTAATTATAATCACAATAGCCCCTATTGTGATTATGGGACAGATTTATAAGTGGCATAATAAGTTGTGCAGCAAGATGTTTGTTCATTATACATTCGTGGAAAGGCAAGTGGTCCGAGGAAAGAACCTATTAGAGTAGAAAGTTACTCTAAAGTGAAGGGGTGAGATTTTGCTGCTAGTCTTGTTGATCGAGGGTATTTATGTACTTTGAAGTAATATTTGTAGATGTTCGGCAGCTCGGTAAAAGTGGGGCGAGATGAAACCAAAGATAATTTATTTACTCCGGGAACTGTGAAGTGTATTTATTATTTAATCTAATGGAAAGAATATAACGTTGAATAAAAAATATTTTATTTACTCTGTTAATCAAGAATGAATATTGATAAATGACATCGTTTTTTTTCTATTAATAAAATGGATATAAACACTTTTAAATAATATTATTCTTTATTTTTCTATCGTGTCTTATTTTATATTTGACCGTTCTTGATTATTTTATTTGCTATTCACAACGAACGATTCATTTTTCCTTAATGGTATGACGTAATTTCCGCCTTGCTGTGAATTAAGTCTTTTATTATATACGCATAAGTGTGATAGATAGTTTTACAGACTTGTATATATATATATATATATATATATATATATATATATATATATATATATATATATATATATGAGAGAGAGAGAGAGACGGACAGATAGACTGATCGAGAGAGAGACGGACAGATAGACTGATCGAGAGATAGACAGCCGGATAGATACATAAATAGATAGATAAATAGGCATACGGACATAGATAGATAGATAGATAGATAGATAGATAGATAGATAGATAGATAGATAGATAGATAGACTAGTGGTATATATGTAGATGGAAAATCTGTTGGACACATTCGAATCATTGTCGATAAATTGTGTATTGAATCATGAATTAAATCATTCCGTTTCCAGTTCAATAAATTCTTAGATGTGAATTTCCGTCATCCTTGACTTATTGGAAGCGCCGAGCAGACAGCAACTCGTGTTATGAGTCGCGTCGCATTCCGCAAATAAGTGTCTTCCAGAACACGTCATGTGGAGAAGGCACGTCTTATCTTTTGCTGGAGGTCACACGCGTTTTTGGTGATGCGATAAACACAGACGGCCAGCTACATTGGCCTTGTGGACTCCAATCATCTGTATCCATTGCGTCATTCAGATGATTTCTTGGCTAATTAGCCTTTAATGTTTCTTTTTCCTTTAATAGGCTGGAGGAAGTACGTCTCTCATATATATATATATATATATATATATATATATATATATATATATATATATATGTTGGATAATGGCCCTGTGGGAACGGACGCATCTTGGGGTGGACGTATCTGTTGGAAATCGTTTTGTTTAGCTTGCGCGATTTAGTGCGGGTGGGCCCGTGCAGTCGAGTGCAGAATAGGGTTGTTCTCACAGTCGGAGCTCACAGACGTAACAGGATCAGTGTGCACCTGCGCATAGGGGCTCTGTGACCTCACGGGCCTTTGCGTGGGAAGCAGAGTTTTTGCCAGTTTGGGTTTTGGAGGCGAACCTATCAGACGTGATTTTTATGATGTTGTCTGCAACATACATACGGGAATTATTTCCCTAAGGAAATACGGGCGAAAGATCTTTTTCTCCCCTCCACGAATGGTTAAGGACTTAATTGATAAGTAATTACGAAAGCATTAATTTGCTCTCTCTCTCTCTCTCTCGACGTTAGTGGATATCTCAAAGCCGATGGATAACTAACGCCTGTAATAAAAAGAATTAAAAGTTTAAAAGATTGTTTGTCGATTGAGTCGGTCATGGAGCTTTTGTGTTGCAGCGGCGTGGTTCACGGCAGAAAGAAAGCAGAAAGAATTCAACCACTAGACGACGCACCCCTCCACGCGGCGAGGAAAGATTGAGGGTGCGAGAAATTTAAAGGTATGCAAATTATATGACTTATGGTGTTAAAAATGACGAGTGATTAAACGAGAACTGACACGGCCCGTTCCGGGACGAGTGTACAAAACGAGAACTGCCACGGTCGAAGCGGGAGCTATGCAACACACACACACACACATATATATATATATATATATATATATATATATATATGCAAACATTATTAAAAGTAATAGAATTTATCTGCTTAATTATACCTTTTTCATATTTTCAATTGTTTAATAGTTTTTCGTTAAAACACACATAAGACAAATGTTAGTGAATAACAGGAAATAAATACATTTCGAAACCAATTAAAACAAATTTAAAATACTCGAAGCCATTTTTAGTAAAACCTAGAAACTCACAATTAATAACATTATGTATGTAACCAGTAACCACATTTTAAAGTGCTTAACGTAATACAATATTATCATGTGACGCTAATTCTGGCATCTCGGAATTTAAATTGTTAAGGTATTTCCTGGAAATAGCGAGTCCGTTCTTTTGGCATCTAACTAACTTCACGTGCGCGTTCTTACTGCTTTTTGAAATTATTTTCTTTTCTCAAGCTTTTTTGTTCATTTGTTTTTGTCTCCTGAAGATAATTCGACGAAGAATCGAAAACGTTCGTGATACATATGGAACATACATAACCTTTTTTTATTTTACCACTAGAAAGATTTTTTTTTAAAATTTTAATTAAAAAATGTATAATTGAGTAGAAGAATTCTATTATTTTTAACAATGATAGCATAAATGAAAGAAAGCTTATTAAATCCACACAATATATATATATATATATATATATATATATATATATATATATATATATATATTAATTGGGTAAATTCCAGCTCCATAAAAAATATTAAACAATGTCTATCTATATATACGTTTGTTTCTGAAAACCGCTTTTATTACTAAAATTACATTTGAGTAAAGTTTCAAAATGTGCAGTTTTTTCTTCCTCAGCATATTAAAGTTCATCAAGTACAATTTCAGGTCATATTGTACCTGAAATAGTTTAAAATCAAGATAGTAAAAAAATCAAATATGTCATAGTTTTTATTTTTTTCCAAATATTTCCTAGTTAACAAGAATTCCAGAAGAAAGCATAATTTAAATTTTTTTCATTTAATAAAGCAGGACAAACAAAACGAATGAAATTCAAATACATCTCTGGATTGGATTGAACCCAGAAAAATGGCCGAGTTTTAATTAAATACTTAATTCTTTATTACTTTAAGAAACTAGGAAAATATTATAAAGTAATTACCGATTTAGAATAACTTTATCGAAGTACCAGTGCCAAGCAATGATGAATTGTACCATACAAAGAGCTTCTTTTGTTACCGTTAAAATCAACCACCAAACAAGTGCAAAGACCACCTCTGTTTGGAAAACTGCAGGGGGGGGGGGGTTAAACATTCCCTTGGATGAGTTTTAAGGGCGACAACTCACATGATGACACTATTTAAACGGTGTCCGATCATCTGAATTAATTTGGTAAATTGAAAATGCGTGATGTGTCCGATATAAATTCAATGAATAAATGTTTATTTCAGAAATCGGTCATGTTTTTTTCTGAAACAAATTTAATAGCAAACATTTAATAGCAACATTTTGAAAAGAATTCATTTTCTTACTTAAAGGTTTTCCATTTTATTTCAAGCGATCGTAGAATGTCGTTGGACGATTTTCCTGAAACGAAGTAGTTTTGTAGTTAGCATCGTTTTCATGTTTTTTATCTGTTTAACTTATCTTGATTGGTGTCATGTTCACAACGTTTCGGCCGTTGTATTATCCGATCTTTTGTCGTAGTGGTTAACTTTCTGGGAAGTTTCAACTGGAATGTCCGCAATGTGAGCTATATACACTTCGTTAATTAGATAAACGTGTGGCGTTTTAACCTTGTGCCAGACATGCAGAAAATCAAGTTGTCGTCATTATTAAAGAAAAACACTCATGAAAGCTCCTACCTCGGTTTCTTTATTTGCGCTTTTTCTGTGATCCTTCCAGACCGTGTGGATGCAAATAAGTTCATTCATACCTCGAAAAAGGTCTACGCCAAGACAAAACTGTTCAAGACTGATGAGGTTTATTCCCCTTGATCTTTGTTCCAAATCACTGACAGTGGGTTGGCGAGGAGACAGAAAGATCGTTAATCACCGCTTAATCATATCTTATAAGCACATTTTTTAACCATATGTTCACACATCTACTGCTTCCAAGGAACTACCAGTTTCTTGCTCTCACTCTCTGTTTGTCTGTATGTCTGTCTGTCTGTCTGTCTGTATGTCTCTCTCTCTCTTTCTCTCTCTGTAAGCCATGTGATGTCATATTGGTTTCTATCAATTCCAAGAATCTAGTAATCCTAACCTCTAGCTCAACAAGTTGACCTCAACTGAACTTTAATTTTATGTTATTCTCGACTAACCGTCTTATATACTAGAGGGTTTACTCGCCCAATATTTAACAAAGGGACCAGTTAGAAATGTCCGTAAGGTGAACGACTATGATTAACAGCATCTGAAGAATGCCGGAGATTACAACGACCGAAATGCCGTGAATACAGCAACAACCTAGACGATGGAAACATTCAGAGACGTAAATTATGCAAATGGTACGACAATAAAAATATAGTTTCATGTTTTTATGCTATGTAAAAAAGAAAAGAGGTTGTTTTCCACACCCTTTCTTATCACAGAAGAGACATTGCGAGTCTTTCTTTTTTTACTCTGTCGTTATTTCTTTCCTAGCAAGAACACATCTTCTACCACTACTGCAAATAACTTCCCTTTTTTCCTCCGTGTGCAAAATATCAAACTGAATTCCTATGAACAGACTTTCTTTCCAAGCACATCTCATCCGTAGAAAACTTTGCCACTAGATTGCTTCATTGAGGGCTAGAACATTGGCATCTTAAAATCTGTCATAAATCGTTCTCATAGGTCATTAAATTTTACTCAGTTTCGGAATTTTTTAGATGAAAATTAATAATTTATATCATTTCGATTATTTTACGTGGGCACGTGGCGCAATGGGTAAAGGTGCTTAATTCAATCAGTTTTCAATGACAGACTTCGTGAGGTTGACTATTCACTCCTCACTACAGGCGATACTAACTAAGAATAACATAAAAATGTACTTACTTAAAACTTCTACTCGGTCATGGCTGACGGAACGAGAACAATCTACCTCCATCGATAGAATAAAGGAATCAGTTTGAAATTCATTATAGATTCGCAAGTTTGACATAAATATTCCTGAGTTTGGAAATATGCACCTGAAGAAGGTTGGGAGTTACATCGGCCAAAACGTTGTGAGAATAATATCCAGGATGAAAATAGTAGTCCGAATAATCAAAATAATATCAATTTTATTAATTCCATTAATTATTCTCAATCCTCTCATAATATGCATCATCATCATCATCATCATCATCATCATCATCATCATCATCATCATCATCATCATCATCATCATCATTATTCACCTGTAAATCTATCCATCTCATTAAACCCTGATCTTCGAGTGGTATTGAGCCTTAATAAATGATGACTCATCCTCCAGTCTATAATAAACACCAATGTGTATTTATTTGTATATTAATAAATAGAAATTCGTCCCGTCCCACAAAACTTAGCGAGTAAAAAAATACTTTTTCAAGCCTTCGGACGAAACCATTTCAAGTGATGAGGAGAAATGAGAAAGAAAATTGCAAGTCAGAACCCCCGCCGCCTGAAATGGATTTGGAAAGAAACCACGCACTGTAAATAAAAGGTTAACGGTGCATGTTGTGCGAACACTATCGAAGCATAATATTTTCTGTCATTTTGTACGGAGGATGTTCACTAAACTATTATT